>VTGD01000029.1:0-498619 GCA_013406985.1 Calonectria crousiana | reverse complement strand
GGGATTTTCTGGGGACAGACGGCCAGTTTTTCAACAAGCTGGTGAAGTGGGGAGACCCGGTATTTAGCCGAGGCCTCTCTGGCTGCCAGCCGGACCCTCCCTAACCGGGCATAGCCGCGATAGTTACGTGGCCGCAACCGTGTAGGAAATAAACTAAACTAAACTAAACAAGCACCCCTCCACTTCTCCATCCCCTATCAGCTTCACGCGACATCGGATCGGCCTGACCTTTACTGCCAACATGGAAACTGCCAACATGGATAGGCCGACAAAACGCCGACGCGACCCTGAAGACGCGCCCGTCTCCATAAAGGTCGACAACGATGACGAGGTAGTTGTCAAGAGGCCTACCGCCCTCGAGACCCGGGCCAGCTGTGCTTCTCTCCGAGGCCCCGATCCGACCGATGTGAAAACCGAATGACCCTCTAGATTACCAGTAGGAAAACCAAAGGTACGACACAGCCAGGATTAATTGCACCCTCAGACCAACACAGCTGACAGCTCCGGGTACCATAGGCGCGTGCCGTGTCAGCTCCAATAACAACTTCATCTACAGTCGCAACCGACAGCCATGCAGTATGGTCCAAGAAGTGGGGACGCATATTTCCCGCCGAACTGCTCAAAGAGGTTGGCAAGAGACGCAACCCATCAGCCCTCAAATCAGAGTCGACCGGCAACAGGCGAATATCCACAAGCTTTCTCAAGCCACCGGAGCCGACCGGCAGCAGGCAATTTTGCCAAGAACCAGCAGTCTACTTTGTGCAGCACTCCGTATCCGAGGGGTACGACGGGCAAGAGGCTGAAATTCTGGGAACCTACGCCGACGTCGCATCCGCAAACGAGCACGTCATGGTGCATTTTGCCAAGCAGTACAGATTTTACGGACTGAGGAAAAAGTGCTCCGAGGACGACGCAGCGGCCGCTTTCCCCAGGAGCAAGAAGAGACCCGACCACAAGTGCGCGTGCTGGGACACGGATGAGGATGGGTGTCTGATTCTCAAGGCCCATGTACGAGCGGGGGTTCATGAAGCTTGCCGTTCTGAAGCAGCCCATTCTTCGCGAGCCACCCGCTTTGCGATCAAAACCTAGGCGCGAATCAAAGCGGCGCGCCTACTTTTAAAGTGGTGTTGTGATGGTAAGCTGCTACTGCGATTTAGGGTGGGTGGAGGGCTAGCCCGGCCAATTGTGTGCGTTGTGCTGACCTTGGCCACATCACCTACAATATTCACTCAAACACTGCAATTTTAGCACATCAGAGGCAGTTTGAGCAAATGTGAGACTAAACTGTTTGTGGCCGGACCAAGGAAATGAGTCCACACTGCGATTTTAATACATCTAAAATAATTTTAATAGGGAAAAGGCATATCGAGGCGGGCTAGTGTCACCAAAACATAGATACAATACCTTTAATGTAATTTTAATAACCAAATAGAAGCGCCTGCCAACTTTGCGCTCGCGAAACCAACTCATAGCCTAGAAGTTTATTATGTATTTGTCATTTTATTCAATTAGAAACGGGTGAAGAAATGCGACCACACAAGTCTAGAATGAGGTAACAGAATCTCATATAATTGAATGCTTGTTTATAATATTAAATCAGTCATTAACATACATTTACTTCTATACAAACATCAAACACGGCACAGTCGACCATTCTGAGTCGGCACACCGCTGACCTGGCCCGTCACATACCACCGGTCACTGCCAACCGCCTGCAGCGCGTAGAAAAGGCTCGTGGGATCAACCTTGTCCTTGATGCTCAGCAATCGATCGTACTTGCTCGAACCGTAAAAGGACTGGTGAAAGTCCGGCTCTGTCGGATCTGCCTCGGATGCGTAAGCACCACTACCAGGCGACACATCTCGCCACTTCTTCATCCAGTCGTTGGTCAGGGTCTTGCTCTTTTTGGAGATTACATCCCACGAGCTGCCTTCGGGCCAGTTCATGACGGCAATGGCCCAGACGGCGGCATCGCGCCACGCAGGGTTGACGGCGTTGTCGGGGTACGGGCCGGGCCCACCAGTGATGCCGAAGCCGATGAGGTTGCCACCGCTTTCGGGGACATTCTTGATGGCGTCGAATGTCGCGTTGAATTTAACCGGATCAACAAAGTTTTTCCTAAAACCCACTAGTCAATATTTTATTTTTGGAAGCAAGAATTATTCAGACATACTTTGGAAACAGTCGACCTGCAGTCTTGGAAATCGTTGTGCCGACAACTTCTCGAGGGAATCCAGCCATCCAGGAAGGATAGTAGCTGTCATGCTCCTGCTGCAGGGTAATGTTGGGTCTCACGCCAAGCAGCTCCCAGGTTCTGAAGAGAGGCTTGACAAGCGTTTTCAGCTCGGCAAGGGTGTGGTTGGGGGCGAACCATGGCGCCATGTTGAAGCTGAGCGTCTTGGAGTCAAGATGCCAAATGTTCCAGTATTCGTAGTTGCCCACGGCATTGAAGGTGGGAATAAGCTGCATGTAGGCCCGAACAGCCGCCCAAAACACATCGTGTGAGACATCAGCTGTGCTGAAAGTGAACGCCATGACGGCCGTCTTGATCTTGGGGTGCGCCTTGACCGTGTACGAGGTGACGACTCCATATGTGCTGCCGCCTCCGCCACGCAGAGCCCAGAAGAGGTCTTTGTTTTGGTTTTCGTCAGCCGTGAGGAAGCGGCCATCTGCAGTGACGACATTAATGCTGAGGACCTATATTCCAAACCCTTGTCAGATATCGAGCTAGCGGTCTGAGTAATGAAGAGAACCCACCTGGTCGGCTCCCATGCCGTAGAGGGGCGAAAGTGGAGAGTGGCCGCCGCCGGCCAGGTACCCACCGGCGTACCCGACGCTGAGACCCTCACCGCCGACGACCGACACGCCGTGCTTCTCGGCAGCCTCGTAAATCTCCATGCCGATGACAGCTGCACCCACTTTGAAAGCGGGGCCGGAGTAGGAGCTCGTCCTGCAGCTCTTGAGGAACTGTATGTCCTTGAAGCGGTGGGTCCACACGGACAGGGCCCCAGCTCCGGCGGAGCGGCCGTTGAAGTCGTGGCCGGTGTTTTTGATGACGAGGCGCAGGTTGAGGGAGCGGGCAAAGTTGATTGCTAGCTGGATGTGCGCCACACTGTGGGCATCTACCACGTACGACGGGTAACCTCCCAGCTTGCAGGTGCCAGAGGGGTTCTCACCAGGCATGCAAGTCATGCCCTGGTACAAGGGCCACATGACAGATGTAGGGTCAGCAATGCTATGTAGTTTCTTGTTAGCAAAGATGCAATTGGTGGCCTCGAAACCAAACACTTACTGCAGTGACGAATTTGTCCAGTTGTCGGTGACAACCTCGCACCGGTCCTTGTTGTACGCCCCCGAGCCATCATAGCAGGGAGCAGCAATCGGAACCGTCTTGATCAGCGCGCCGCCGGTAACGAGGTCGAGAACCTTCCAAACGGCATTCTTGGGCCACAACTTGTCACCCGGAAATGTCTTACACTTTGGCGGGTTCTTTGCGTCGTACTTTTTGCTCCCCTTTGTGTCCTCAAAGTACAGCACGTCGACGTCGCTCAGCTTGAAGCGAGTCAGGTTGGCCAGCGCCGCGTCGGTCAACTGAATCTTCTCCTAGCTCAGGTAATCGCCAGAGACAATCCCGGATGCCTGGGCGACATTGTGCGAGGTGGCGCCTGATGACTCGTTAACCTTTCTTTCATTCGTACCATGTGTGTCTCGCTAAATGATTCTTTAGCATACCGACTTGTTTGCCATTGACGATAATGGTCTGCGCCGCCACGTGCTGGGCCGCCAGAGCCGCACATAGACTCGCGGCGGTCAGCATGCGCCGATCCAGCTGCATTGTGTCTTCTTTACTGTCTCACTATGCTTGTGGCTCTTGGGTTTCTCCTTTCGGCCCAACTCAATTCGCTTGACAGAAGCGAGGCTGTTTGCCTGCGCCGGCGCTAAACTTTGAAGTTGGGGAGCCACACACACACAAGGATCGACGCCTCCCGGGTTCAGGGACGGGAGATAGGCCAACGGGGGAGGATGATGATCACGTCAAGGGGGTTCAAGAAGAGGACGTTACTATATGTATGTACTGTATAAATCTCACATGCAGGATTCGACGTTGGTCTACGGCAACCTGCAGGTTCCGTCTGTTACAGATGCCCGCTTGGCCTCTAGCTGGCCACAGCTCACTTCCCCAGACGGGAAGCTGCTGCACGGCAAACACATCTTCTTTTTCGAACGGCGCCAGTCAGCGCGCGCGGTGATGGTGATGGTGGGGAAATCCTTGGACCAAGCCACCGGACAACCAACATCGTCACCGGTTGACGGCAGCGCCAAGGTGCGACTTGGACATAAGCGATGTGGTGTTTGCACCCTGTTCCCCGCATATACCGCAGCCGGGCCATCCTTGCGAGCGCCGGTGTCTAGGGCCCTGACTCGGCGGGCCACCCTTTTAGAGGCAAGATCTGCGTGCAAGCGTCGTTGGATGGAAGGGTTCTTTTGGGAAACGGTAGGTGTTTGCTTGAGCCATCACCGTTCAAGGGCCCCAAACAACCCCCAAGCCATCCTTCTTAAAAAAGGTGCCCCTAGAACCCTAGAAGGGTGCCCGTAGCTCCGGCCTCTAGGCAGTTTAGCTGTTCTCCGAAACGGGCTTTGCCGTCCGCCTAGCTGCTGTGGCGCGGCGCGGCGTCGCTCGCTTACGTAGTGATCCCTGGCAAAAACGAGAGGCCTGACGCACGCCAGACCTCTCGAAGGATGCGGCTGGGCAAGTTCCGGATCAACCAACAGCTGCACGCCAGGGAAGCCGAAGAGAAAGCGCAGGTGATGTTGGACCAACAAGTCCGGTAGTGGTGTCCTCCAAAAATATCGTGGCGCCGGGGGATGGAGCTGGATACGAATAATTTCCCTATTGCGTAGACGAGACAAATGCCGCAGCCCTAAGTGTGGACTGCATGTGCCGGCAGCTCTGTCCCAGCAGAAGCAGGCGGGGAATGGAAAGGATGCAAAAAGCGGATCCGACGCGGGCGGGGGATCTTGATCAGATTTCGATGGGCTCTGGGAAAATTGGCTGGATGGCGCCCACGCGAGATCTTCCCGTTGCTGTAATCAAACAAGGCCGCAAGCCAAAGTTTGCCCAAGCTCGCCGATGACGCGCGCTGCACTACTCGGGTGCCACGCAAACAATGCCCACCTCTATTCTTGATTGTTATTTTTTCCCCTACTCTCTACCTATTTTACCTTTGCCGGGATTCGAAAAACCGAGCTAGACTCCCGTGACAGGTAGTGCCCTCCTGGCTTCCTAGCCAACATGCTGGGCACCCGCCGTGCTAGCGGCAGAGGCTAGGAGCACAGACGGCGCGCGATTGACTGGCCCGGGAAGCCGGAACGGGGTCCTCCAGCACACGCTCAACTGCATTTGCTACTCGCATTAGCTCCGTGCTGTCGTGTCCTAGGTGAGCGACGATCAAAGGGATCCGTCATTCCGGGGCTGTTTCCGTTGGGGGGAAGGAAGAAAAAGGGTCTGGCAGCCGACAATGCCATTGTTGCTTGTTGCAGCCGAACCCGAGACACGCCAGACCGGACCAAGTGAGCAAGGGCCCTAAAAGGACAAAAAGGAAGAAGAAAAGGGTGTTTGCATTTCCCTACACGACCATGGTGTGCGCCACGAGGAGGGGGCTGAAGATACCCATGGCAGCGGTTCCCGTATGGAGGCCAGCCCAATCTCTCGGATTCGACCGCTAGGCACAGCCGTGGCCAACAGGTTGGGCTCGCGTGCCCATCATTCCTCTGTTTGAGTTAAGGTTTTTGCTGCACCAAGACTCATCTTCACTTCACCGTTTGTGTCTCGCAAAAATGCCACATGCCACCTCCCTTGTTCCCGCACCGCCGTTTGTCCTCAGGGACTGCTCCCTGCAGCCCGGGTTGCGCATAAATATATAATTCTTCAAGGCCCACATTTTGATGGTTCCCGATAGAGGGAGCCAAGAGATTTCCCAGTTCCTGTCATTCCGAAAAAAAAAACAAAGTTGCGTGTGTGCTTCGTCACTTGTTCATCCAAAAGGCCCCTCTCCGGCATATTCGGCGACGGTCGTCATATTACGAACCCCGGACCCCCATCGTCCCATATACAACCCAGATCCCTTTTTGTTTTATTTTTCCATCTGTTTGCTGTCTTTGTGCTTCGTCGATGCAGGAACCGAGGCATGGCAGCAGTCAGCTTGGGCGCCTCCAATAACCGAGGCCACCTACAGACTCGCTATGTCCCAGCCAGCGAACTGCCCACGACTCCACTCCAGCAAAGCGCCATTGCCATCATTTTCTTTGTCACATTTTTTGCTTTTACGATATGTGAATTGCGCATGTACACTCGTTTTAACTCGAAGCAGCTCGGATGTGGTAAGAATACTGCAAATAAATGTCTACTTGGAGATGGATGCGGACTGACCCTCGTGTTATTTTTAGATGACTGGCTTGCATGCGCCGCTATGGTACAGGATTCCATAATAATCTCACAGAAAAATATCATCTAACATATTTTTTTAGGTATTTTCTTTGGCCTTGGTTGGACCAAACTATCTCTGTATGCACTCTCCTATCCTTGATCCCCACCAGCTAACCCTCCCAGTCTTCAAATATGATTACATCGGATTCACAAGGGAAGACTTCCCCAAAGACTACGGCCCGGAGCCCGCTCTATTCTGGAACTGGATCATGCAAGTCCTGTACAACCCGATCTTGGCCCTCGTCAAATCCTCGGTCCTCATGCTGCTGCTTCGACTTGGCGGCCACAGAGACAGCATCCGGTGGTCCATCTACATTCTCAACACGTTCAACATTGCTCTCATGATTGCCATTTTCTTTACCGTCATTTTCCAAACGACTCCGATCAACGCTTTCTGGGATCTCTCCATCGAGAGAACGAAACAAATCACGCCAGTCTTTTACATATCCACCGCCATCATCACCATCGTCACCGATGTTCTCGTCTTACTTATCCCATTTTGGGTATTTCTCGGCTTGAAAATGCGGGTTGCAGCTAAAATAGGATTACTTGTCGTATTCCTGCTGGGTGGATTGTGAGTGCTTGTTTCGACTTGGTTTTGGCAGGACGACTAACCAATCAAAGCGTCACAATAGTGGGAATCATCCGCGTCATCGAGCTCCACCGAAAGATTTACGATAAAGATTACTACTATAGAGACTCTCTGGGCGATACTCTGAGCTGCGTCGAGGTCAATCTGGCCATCATTGCCGCGTGCTGCCCGGTGCTGCGGCCGCTGTTCCGCAAGATGTTTCCCGGGCTATTTACGACTCACGGCAGCCACGAGGACATCGACTACAACAAATCAGACAGCAACACGGGGTCTGGGCGTCGTCAGACCCCCAGGACAAGTACCTTTCCTCTCAAGGATTTGCACATGAACGGCAGGACGCGGACAGAGATTCGCAGCCACAGCCCCAACGACAGCGAGGAGGAAATCATGACATATAACGGAATTGTTCGAACGACGGCGGTAAGCTGCTTTTCTATCCGATTGTCATTCATATGCTGATATTAATTATGATCAGGTAAACATCAATTACGATCAAGCTACGCTAGACGAAGGTAGGATATCGGTACATGGGTCCATGGACCCCATCAGGCCCAAATGATTGGCTTTTGGAGTTACACTGTAAATACGACCTGGAAATCAACGGCATGGATAATATTAGCGATTGGTTGGAGAGATACCCTGCGGCAACTCAAACGTATTGAGGACTTGATTTGTTCAACGATTATATTTCTTGCAGCATACAGTAATGAACAGAAACCCGTTTTATCATCACAGTAATCTAATTTTAACACCTCATGGTCACGCGACAAATGCACATGGTAGAACATGAAACGCTCATAGTTGCCGCGCGGTTTCTTCAACAAGTTGGCAAGACGCTGTGGTACACCACCTACGTAAGATAGTTTTGCGCCGGCCGATGAATTAATGCCTGGTCAAGCTTTCCGTCGTAATAAATCGCATTGGCCATTCGACAAAATCATTCCATGACGCATCGATAGTCTTTTGAATTGCCTTTGCCACACCCAGCCCCCACCCTCTGATGTACCAAAATTGCGGCTCGCCCATGCACAATATAACACAGTAATGCATCAAAAGCGCCATTGCGGCGGGATGTCTCTGGCGGACAAGAGCAAGGTAATCAGTGCTGAGAAAGATGGCCCAAGTCGCCATCATCCGCGCCTCGGGTCTGGGCGCAGTAGCGTGGGCATGCCGAATGCACGTAGCAAGGCTGAGGATCTCAGCCTCCACCACGGCCATTGCATGGTCTTCTGGATAATTGCTCTTAAGCCGCAGCCCGAGATCCTCAACCTTTTCAAGCAGGCCCTGCAGAGGAGCCGACATGGGCGGAGTGGGATATTGAGGCAGCGCAAAAAACTCCTTCATGGGGCCGTTTGCAATGGCTTCTTCAGCTGATTTTAACACAGTGCTGATTCCCCTGGTGAGGAGGAATACATCCAGGAGATCTTCAACAGACAGTTCTGATAAGTTTGACTGGTTCGTTCCTCCGGCAAATCCGCTAAACAGCAGGAGCAGGGAGGTTGTGAAAAGAGCATCGCAATTCTGCATCGTAACCTCGGACAGCTCCTTTGTCATAAGAGAAATGGTATTATCCTGGTGCTGCGACGCCCTTAGCGAGTAGATGCGGTGCTCGCTTGGGTTCAGATAGGCGAGGTGGAAGGTTGAGGTGGCGAGGAGCTGGTTCATGAGGAATTGATGTCTGAATGCCATCCTCGGTACCACATACTGCCACACGCTATGGGCATCTTCGGCTCTTGGTAATGACAGGTGCGTATGTGTTGACCAGTGATGCATGAGCTCGAGATCAATCATGCAGGAACCAGGATTGGCATCCAGCAGCTCACCTGTGTGAGTGGTGAATCTTGCAAAGTAAGGATACGGATCAGACGAAAGGGACACCTCGCTCTTGGTCCTAGGCAGTATAGGAACAACCTTTGGAGCGGATGCCGCAACGACTGCAGCGATTGGTTTCGGCGTTCGCTGATTCGCGGTTAGAAACAAGTTTCCGCCAGTTCCGGGTCCAGACGTACATGGCCATTTGAGGACTGGTCCTCGCTCTGGCTAGACGCGCCCGAAGGCGAGTGCGTTTGCCGGGGTGGGCACGTCACAAGAGTGCACTCCACATTGTGTCTTATACAGGCGGTACAAGGGCGCTTCTCGTCGCACTATGCAGTCTGATTAGCCATGAGAAGCAAAACGCGACCATCCATGAGAACAGTGGGGCTAGCGCGCACCTTGACACGGCGCTGCTTGCACCGTAAGCACCCCGTGCGAGACTTCTTATAACCCAGGGCCGGCATTTTAGCAGCAGTTTTTAGGGATCCTACGAAGCATCGAGGTCATGGGTTTAGCCACCGTCCCACGCGTACCGCACTATGTATGGTGTTGTGGAGTTGTCATGAGATGGCTCCGGAGAAACCGTGGCACAATGGCGCGCGCATCACGTGCATTGAACTTTGAATAGCTAGGGTGGGGCCTTGTGGCTTGTTCGGTGGAATGGATGAATTGATGGTTTGAAGCGGGGGAAGTGTATGTAGTGCTGTAGATGTGGCCAATTTGCCAATTAAGGTGTTGTTGTCTTGCTGGAATAACGGCCCATCTGAACACATCGCTAACCCTGTATTTCCGGACAATGGAGAGCGGCTCGGTTGGCCAAGAGTGCCGGAGCGGAGGAGCACAAGCGGAGCCCCGTTCGCTCTCCCATAGTCAAGCTGAGAAGCGGTGAATTAGTACTCGGGTCGGTGACGACCGGGGAATCCTCGCTGTTGTATGTTTTTTTGCTCTTTAGAGTGATAAATGTCTCGATTCCTTCCTCATTTGATTGGCTGGAATACAATCTCCGGCCAGATGCAAAGGGTGGTGGTGGCAACCAGAGCGTCTGCCCACCAGCAGCTGCCAAGTTTCGTCCACAGCACTTGAGCAGACTCTTATTCCACCAACGAACCTGACACGCTTTTTGCCCCCTGGCGTGTTCCTGGATTTGCTTTCTCACTTTGTTCTCTATCATAATCTCCTTCTGCCGCCATGGAAGAGGTCAGTCGAAAAGGTCTCTTTTGGGACGACAGCGGCATAGAGATTGAACCCCGTTGGGCCGCTGAGCCAGACATTGCTGCGATCAAGGGAGAATGCCTCCGCACTTTGGGCATTCATGAGCCCGATGACTGCACAGTCCAGTTCCTTACTGCCGGGGCATTCAATAAAATATATCTGGTTGAGCCCCACGGCCAGAAAAACGTGATCATGCGAGTGTCCCTTCCGGTAGACCCGCGCTACAAAACGGCAGGCGAGGTGGCAACCCTCCGATGGATTCGCCGCTCAACGACGATACCCGTGCCAGAGGTTATTGCTTTTTGCGATTCCTCTGAAAATGCCATAGGCTATGAATGGATTCTGATGGAGATGGTGCCCGGGAAGTCAGTGTATTCTCTCTGGCGCAAAATGTCTCTTGCAGCCAAGAAGTCTGTGGCCGAACAAGTCGCTGGTTGCCAGGCGCAGCTGTTCAAGGCGGTCCAGGATGCGGCCGCATTTCGAAAAATCGGAACTCTAGCAAGTTCTGAAGTTGAAAATACCGATGCGACACCAGATAGAATTGTTTCGCGACTCTTCTTTTGGGGTCAGCACTTCAACTTTGACGTTCCCCGAGGCCCATTTCATTCCAGCTATGATTGGCTGAATGCTTGCATCAGCATCATTGTGAAGGCCCAACATGCCGCTTTAGAAGAGGCTGAAGATGAGGATGAGCGGGAGGATGCAGAATTTCAACTCAAAATTGCAGAGAAGCTTCGGACTCTTCTTCCCAAAATATTTCCTGCAATTCAGAACCCACCGGAGCGCACGGTTCTTTACCACGATGACCTCTCCTTGAGCAACATACTTGTTGATGACAGCGGGGCTATTGTAGCCATGATCGATTGGGAATTCGTCTCTGCAATACCGCTTTGGGCGGCTACGGAGATGCCCAAGTTTCTATCTGGACCTCGGCGAGAAGAGGAGCCAAATCGGGACAATTACGCGGATGAGAGCCCCGAAGATGCGGAGGAGTACTTGAACTCTACAAAAAACAGTGACATGCTCGACAATGAAGGGAAGGATGAGCTCTTCTGGATTCACATGATGGAATACGATCAGACACAATTGAGAAAAGTGTATGCTGAACATATGAGGAAATTGGTACCTGGTTGGGACTCCCAAGTTACAGATAGCAATCTTAGAAATGACTTCGTTGGTGCTGTTGACCGGTGCTCTTATGGATGGTTTCTGAAGGGGATAAATCGATGGATTGACATGATAGAAAGAGGAGAGTTTCATCGTTTAGGCGATGTATTAGATCCTACTGTTCCAATTTAACTATGACACTCAATAGATAGTTTTAACCGCTCAACTTACTATGTAACGTGTAAAAATTCATGCTTACTATTCTAAGTATATTACTTGACTGTTAGAGGATCTAAATTTCCGAAACCTGGGGGTTTTAACCTCCAAGGTTAAAAGCTATTGAACTGCTGATACAAGCTAGCCTAACCTACCCGGGAGTCGAACCGCGGCATTAGCAGAAGCCCGGACAAACTTTCCAATAGCTATAACAGCTATGTTTATAACCGAAGGAACTGGACAAATACTAATAGATTCAAATAGAAATTTACTCGTTGAACAATGGATCTTAGTAGTTCGTGAAAATCACAATACTCTTGCTCTAGTCTTGCGGGAAGTCCTCATGTAGCCATGGGTCATCAAACAGTTCTCCTGCAGTATTTCTTTCATCTGGACTCCATTTCACCATTCTCTTGATGAATCGAATAAACCTCAGCTTCTCCTCGCCACTTATACAAATAATGGTATTTTCAAAGTTAAAATGACTGGGGATGCGGCTAGGATCCTTGAGCTCACCTGGACACATGGATTAGCAGTATGTAGTTGTTTCAAGGTCTACATACCATACCGTTGGGCTCGTAGAACATGGAAGTCCTTTGGCCACTGGACAGAAGATTCTGGGGTGGAGGTCCTATTAAGGCTGAGATCTGGCCAAGGTGTGATTGGTCGTCATATTCATCAGCCTTGCCAGAGGCCGTAGGATTGAAAAGACCTTTTCCCTCGAGCAAGTCCCATAACTATTAAAGTCAGGTGATTAGCCTCACACATATCCAAAAATCCTACAAGAATTGGTATTACCATGACTCCAAGGCTCCAAATATCGGCAGAGTATGTGTAGCCCACGTTGAGTATCACCTCTGGTGTCGGTATATTTCTCCCTGAATGGCACCCATGTAAATTTGGCCTGGCTCCGCCCGAACCGACAGATCGAAGTCTGCAATCTGAATAATCCCTGTTGGGACGGAAAGTGGTCCGTAGTTATTTCGAGAAAGGTAGATAGTACGTGCATCAATGTGTTTTTGCGGCAACGGATTCTCGAACTCGTTCTGAGCGTCTCGTTCAAAAATCGAAGGATCTTCGATTTTCACCATGATATTGTCCGGCTTGAGGTCTGCTTAAGTTTAGAAAGGGGACAAAAAGCTGACTTAGCTTGCGACTTACCTGTATGAATAACACGAAATTCTGAATGGAGATAGTTGAGTGCATGCAGGATCATCTGCACCAAAATCTTCAAGATATCTGGAGATATCACACCGCCTACGTACCTTCTGCGATAGAGCCACAGAGGTTCACGTAAAGCCTCTAAGACAAAGCAGCTGTGAGTTCCAGATGTACCCTCTAACGCGAAAGAGTCGGACAGCTTCCTGATTAAATGCCAACCTTTATGTTGGGGGTTCACTTGAGAAATGTGCCTCATGATGTCGAGTTCATTTTGTGCAGGGACTCGCCGCGATGGCTGGCTGGTGGCATTAACCTTTATGGTAACGTATTTCTCCTGTGACCAGCGCCAGCTGTAGCAGGTTAGATGATGTTACTTTGGATTTCGTGAAGACGTGGCCAACCAGTTTAGATCTCTAGCCAACCATACAGTTGAATTGGCACCGTAGCCTAGTTTCGTAGCAACTTGATACCTTCCGCTGAGGATTTGGCCAAGGTGAATGGGGTAGAATCGATCGGCATGATAATTTGGTGTCCTCTCTTCTTCAATTGGGATTAAGGGATCAAGTTGTGCCGCAATAGCCGACGATACGGGCCATGGTCGTCGATAGAGAGCCTTCAAAGGCCAGGCCGTGATCATTCTGTGTACAAAAAGATGAATCAAAATGGAGAATAAAATGGTTGATTAGTATCACCTTTGAGCCAAGTTGCACGAAAGGAGCAATGTATTATTTTATTATTACCACCAGAGAGTGGCGCCCGCAACAAGGTCGATGTAGGAGGGTGGATCCCAGGTTGCAGCCTAAGGCTACAACTAACTAGCCACCATATATAAACAGCCTCAGATGGCTATCAGTTTCATTCACTTCTGAATTAAAAAAACAATCTGTAGGCTCAAATGGGTGATCAAGGAACCAGACCACAAAGGTCGCGTACAATTAGAGTTATACAAAAGGGCTGGTTGCGAAAAACTTATCGTCCTAACCAACAGAACAAATACCTTAATGTCCTCTTCCAAAGCAAATATTGCAGGCTATACAAAACAAGTTTGCGAGCTTACTCAACACAACCGAGTCCAACATCATCATCTCTTACACGCGCACGCATGTTGTTACCCAATGGGGCACCTGGGTACTAGCAGCACCACACTGAGGTAATGGAAATCCCTATCAATAAACTGACCTTGCTGGTGCTGCTGCTGCCGCCGTGAGCAATGCTCTCTCTCGCATGGTTTCAGCAAAAATGGGCTATTCGACTGACACTGCGTATGTGAATATGAACAGAGACTACTTGAATCCTCTTATCCGGTGCTGGACACAGGATGGGAATTTAGTCGAACCAGTCAATCGAGAGGCGCAGGTTTTAACTTTTGCGGCCGCGAACAACACCCCGATCGCCGTGTACTCCTCTTGCTCGATACATCCAGTACAATCTTACTTGGGCGCCTACAACAGTGTAGACTAACCTTGTGCCGTAGCCTGTTGGGCCAAGAAGAAATTTGGGGACAGCGGATTTGGAGCCCTGAGCTCTCAATGGCCATCATGCGACGTTAATCCGCTTTATCGTAGGACTGGAACCAACAACCCAGCCTCAATGGAACATGTCCCTACCACAGGTCTCACAGTGCCACAAGAACGTATTGAATAACCAATAAGATATAAAAAAATCCCCATCAGTCTCTTCAACAGACCCGATCCTGTCGTGATCCGGAGATTGTTTGACGAGCTGACCGGCACTGGCACTATGATCGGCGCGGAGGTTATTCGGATCATGTCAATCACTTCCGAGTGGGATGATGAACCTAAAATATGGAGTCGATAAAAAAAAGCCACATTTCTAGGCAGAACTGGAATTGGCTAAGCACGCGAGGGTGTTCCGGGCACCTACACAGCAGGCTCAGATGTGGACATGCTCACTGGAGTGCCCGCCCTAGGTGATGCTGCGATTGCCACCGTTGGTGCTGAAACTTTTGCACAAATTGGCTGGGGGATCGAAAAAGATCCCTGATGAACAAAACCATTATTGTTATCATGGCTGATGGACGGGCGACGTCTGGATATATCCCGGATGCACAGTCATGGGACCACGAGACGTTCCAGGTGCTGGGGTCCAAGTTGATGCCTGGGTCATGTCCTGAGGTCAACATATCAAGTTCGATTGAGGGTCTCATCAAGAGTTACCAAAGCTCCAAGTGAAGGCTTCCAATAAATAAATGACGCAGTTTGACATTTAACTGATCGCAATCTTTCAGCCAGAATCAGAGATGATACCTGCAGCATAATGGGTCAGAGGCGGTGGATGGACTTGACAGCGCTCGGTAATTCTCTGCCTTCTTGAGGAGTTATTGTCTGTGTGCGCCAGTTAAAACCGAGGCCGCATCAGTTGGGCTCAAAAAATGAACATCCATTTCTTTCAGGCCAAGAACGTGGGGTTCTTCACACGAATTGAGTTTCGTGCCAACAGGGATGTCGCCAAAATAGTCACTATTACGTACAGCATTGCTAGATGCCCCTTATAAATGCGCTATATTCCCACTGTGAATATTGGATACAACCTTTCAATGACTTTCAGTTCGACAATTTGTTGCACGGTAACCGTGCAAAAAAAAAAAAGCTCGAAATCCAAATATTTCTAGCTAAACTAAGCCAATAAACACATTTACTTAGCAATCGTTTATTCATATTTTTATGGCCAATCTTTCATTAGATATTATATCAATTTCGCTAAAATTAATATTACTTAGTGAGTGGCCACGGTGGAGAAGCACTTCCATTACAACAATTCAATGGTTGGATTGTGCAGACATGTTCTCTCGTTCTGCGGAGATGACCGAGTTGATTATTTCAATCAATCTCGACAATTGATTTCAATACAAAGTATCCATTGGAGAAGTAGTGAAGGAGATTCCTCGCTATATGAGAATGACGGTGGAACGATGTCCGCCAAAATGGTTCATGATTATGTGGTCCAAGTGGGATACCTGAGCTAGCCCAACATAGAATGTGGCACTCAGCGACATACACGGTTAGAAAATCTGGGATTTCGGCTCCGATTTCGGCTCGAATACTCGAACAGGCTGATTTGCCTGCCGATGTGCAGAACCGGTTTTTTTCTCGGTCCTTCCTCCAGATGGATGACATATCATGTGGTGCGATTCTTGATATGCACCCACACGTAGACAAAAGTTCACCCTAATCAAATCCTTCAACTTGAGCATTCTTCGTATTGCCTTTCTTTTTCAGATATAGCACAGGAAATAATATGTGGCTCAGGGCCAGGTACCAAGGCAACTTACTGGTCGAAATGCGGAGGAGTGTGCCCTATGCAGAAGCTCACCCACATGGTTGCGGGTTTCAGCTTCGGTCGGTCAGTTCGGACTGTCTCGAAGAAAAAAGAATCCGCCAGTAACTAAGCAGAAACCAGGCATGCCCGATTTATACGGCCCTTCTTCGGATGTGGGGTGACAGGCACCAGGTTCCCCGCCTGTCATCCCTCGTCCCAATCTCCGCATTTTCAAACAAAGACACCACTTGGCAAGCCACTTGGGGTAATTCCCCGATGTCACAGGGCAATAGTTTAAGCTTAAAACGATAGCAGACAAACTTTGGCTGCCATCATGCGCCAGCTCGGCATCCGAGGCTCGGGTGAACTACGGGAGCACGCGGGTCATGTTAACCGCTGTTGGAAGAGCCATGGCCGGTGACTAAACTGCGCATGAATGGACCGATTCAGGCGGCACAACTGTCCCGTTAGAGTGCGGAGTTTTTCGATGGCATCTAAAAAGGAAGTTGAAATCATTTTGCAGAGACGAAGACCTCTATTGGGCGAATAGTAGGGTCGAATCTGTCGATTCAGTAGGGCATGCAGCAACCGCATGAGCCATATAAGAGCCTTTGGGAACCCTCGATCGAATTAGCACATCTACTGTACCAATTCGTCAAGCCAGCACAATAAAGCAACACAAGTGACATCTTTTCAAGCCAAAATGGTCCGCCTCACAGTCGGTAGCGTGCTCATGTTCGCACTCCTCGCCGTTGGTCAGGAGTGCCCAGCAGACTCTGGGTCCAGATCAGACGACCCTCCCTTTGGAGCTGCTATTCCTCAGAACCCGGATGACGTACCCAGCGGGTGCTCCTCTTATGAGGTGCTTGAAGGTAATCTGAGCCCACTCGGCCCGTATTGCAAGCTCGTTTCAACTGACGTGCCTCACAGCTCGAGGAACCTCGGAGCCCGGAACCTTTGGGTACCGTGTCGGTGACCCACTCATCGGCAATGTTACCGAGTTGCTCTCTGGGTCTCGCGGCTACCCTGTCCAGGTTTGTTCCCACATTCAACGAGCTGATGAGCATTGTTCCTCCGAATCTGACATTTCTACCCCAGTACCCTGCAAGCGCCGACTTCACCAACAGCATGGAGGAGGGCGCCAGCGACGTTGCCGCTCGCATCGCGGAACAAATCGCCCTCTGCCCTGAGCAGACCTTCTCGCTCGTGGGATACTCGCAGGGCGCTATGGTTATGCACCGCGCTGCTCAGCTGATTCCCGAGGCGTCCTTTGCCAAGATCAAGTCGATTGTCACCTTTGGCGACCCTTACATCGCCCAGTCGTTCCCCGGCAGCTTGCAAGACAAGGTCCTGCACAACTGTGCTTACGGAGACCAGGTCAGTACTCCCTTGATGCACAAATTCTGCACGTTTATCCGTGATATCGTATTCTAACATGGTTTAAAAGGTGTGTGATTCGTCTGGTGCCGCTTGCCAATTTGCCCACATCTCCTACACATTCCCCGAGTGGATTTCGCCTTCCGCGGAATTCATCGTTGATGCATTCACCAGCTAATTTAGGTCACTGGGTCATGGTTCAATGAGCAAGGGTTGAGATTCCTGCAGCCGCTTCTTAGAGCCAGAGCTTCATGATGATACGACGGAATTGGTATTTGGAATGCCATCAGTGAAATGATGGATGTATTCATGGCTAGTTTTAAATTCTTTCCATACATTGCATTGTACTATTCTTTACTGTGTTTCCAAATCTTCCTTCCGCTGCACGTATCCAACCAGTCTTCTTGGCCTAATTCGCTCCCAATTCAGCATTGCTGCCACTGCTATCCAAACACTCACAGTAAGAGTGGTGGCCAGAGCAGAAAAAGATGCGCTATTCGATCTCAGTGGTGGTGGTATAGCACTTGGCTCCATGGATAGGATACTCGCAGCCAGTGCAATGGGAGAAAAGAGCTGGTCCTCAAGTTAGAGCCAGTGGTTTGCTAGCGGGTAAATCACCAACACAAATCATGACAATGGTCATTCTCAATCCAGATTGGGATGCATGTACTTGAATTTTTGCATCTCTAGCGCTTTCTCGGCTAAAATGAAACGATATCTGCCAGAAATTAGCAACCTTGTTGAAACAGAAGGGTTTCGTACCATAGCGTTATGCCGCTCGCAACCTTGGTGCAGGAGATTGAGATCCTGCAAGTATCCTTCTAAATCCTTGATAGTGGCTTGGATGGAAGCCAGGTGCCTAGAATGGGGTGCAGAAGGGGGTTTAAATGTACTGTTTGTCTCTGCTGATTGCCAATTAGATATAGTGGCCTTCAGTGTCTCTGACAACTCCGTCAACAACGCCATAGCCTGGGCTGTCCAGGGTCGACAATCCTCATCACGTGGTATATCTTTGCTGGTGTTAGGTTTTGATACTGCTAGTTTCGTATTGGGGCATGTCTCAATCTAATTCTTGGTAAGCCAGTTGATGAAAAGCGCCTGGAATCTAGATGGTTTACGTACGTGTCCTTTGATTTGGGCCTTGATCCATACCACCAGCCCATGCCACTCATTCTTAACCCTTTGCAGCCTAGAGTCCAAAATAGCTAGAAAGTATCGTTTGGGATTCAAAACTGGAGGGTCGGAATTGATGAGCCCGCCTGAGATTGGATCTGGATGTGAGCCGTTCCCATGGCACAAATATGCATGATACCGATCAGCACTTTCCCTCAAAGCCTCTTGCTCAAAATATGTATCTACAAAGCAATATGCTATCCACCTCTCATTATCAATGGCAACGATAAGAAGGGATACCAGGGCTTGGCACAGATAGTCGGATGTGGCTGGGGCTTTCGTGTCTACTGGATGGTGACAAAAAGAGGTCAAATCTTGCACACGCCTCAGTGGCCGGGCTCCTAGTTTTCTGGTATCATGCGGCTTTTCTTCTTGGGTTAGATTTCTCAAAGCAAAGAACGGGATGTCAAATGCCAGTTGCAGTACTGGAAATCCCTGGGGCTAAGATATTGTTAGGTTGCTCAGAAAGCCTGACAATAAGCTTACCGCAACGGTGCAGCCAATGAATGTTTTCGACTCAAGATGTCTGTAAAAGGCATCCCTCAAAGCCCAAGCTTGGAAATCCGAGGCTGTGAGGATCAGGGCCATCAACGTCCATCGGTCCAAGTTCGTGATGAAGCTAGCGAGCTGATGTTGGCTTATGATCACCTCCGAGACAGTGGACTCTCACATCAAACGACGATCAGCATTGGGCTGGATCATTTTGCAGTGCTTTTGCAATTTTCTTCCACCCCTTACTTCCCAATATTTGTCATCGGTGGATGGAAACCTCTGAGCAACATTAGATGTCTCGATTGCGTATACACCGCCCAATCAAACTGACCTTTTTCAACAACTCTTGGTAGAGCCTCTGCACATTGAGCGGACCATGGTGATCTCTAGCAATGGATTTATTCCCGTCGTTTGAACGATCATCCAAAAGAGCAATGTGTTCCGATCCCATAACTGGGCTGCAGGACTGAAGCTCTTCGAGCGTGTTCCTTGGGCAAAACAACTCAACCGGGTTGACTTTGGCACTCACACATTCTGAGATGTTCATATCTGTCATGAAAAGTTCGACGATGCTCTGCCCCAATTCCTCCGAATTAATTCCTGGTGTGAGATATGGTCTGTTTTCTGTTTCCCAGCAGGCGTACAAGTAATTCCAGTTGATGGGCGCTGGTTCAGCCGAGTCCCTCTTTTGGCGTTGCATTTGCAAATTCTTTGTCTCTCTTCCCCTCTTTCTTATTCGTTGTCGCTTTATCACCAGAAAAACACCTTTCACCGCGTCTGTGTGAGGCGGATGCTGCTTTGAGGCGACAAAGACCTTGGTGCGGCTATTGACGTGCCACTTCTCGGGGGGTCCCATCATATGGTTGTTGGCGGAGCGTTCTTCGAGTATTGAGTTATTATCTAATCAGACAAATGCAGGTGGACTTGTCAAACAAGAAACTAACAATACTGTTTCGGCGCCTTAGGTATGTGTAGCAACATTGCCAGATGGCTTTACACTTTAAAGGTTGCTGGTTCTGCCAACTCACTTCCGTGGGGAGCTTCCGAACTAAATACCCCAGACATTGTCAGCATTCCCCATGCAAATAACATGCGTTGTGCCTAAGCCAAGCCCTGAGGCCGCCCGTTGACGACATTCAATGTCCAATCTCGCTCCTGATTCATGCAAAATGTCGCAATGCATCCTTATCCCCCCCAGTTATCAGCAAATTTGTCCTATTTCTTGGTCGAGAAGACTCTAATAGGAAATTGTGGTTGAACAACATGTTGGAAGTGCAGGCTCGGGCACCAACTCAATGTCATCGGTCCACAAAGGCACAGTTCAGGCGGCTCGTGCAACCAATATTAATTGACCAGATCAATCGGATTCAAGTCCGATGGTTTTATCCGGTTATCGAATGATGGTGCTGTTTGGAGACTGGCGAGCCACGTACGCGAGGATGGCTGTGTAAGCTGCTGGGTTGGTTGCACAATTCGAAATCCAGGCCTGAGGCCCACCACGGGTGTGATTTGGGTTGAAAATATGTATGAAGAATTCCATCTTCTGTTTCCAGCAAACCGGGCATCACTAGGTGCGAATGATGTGCATCTCAGCTGACAGGAGATTTTATCACAACAGCACATAGCAAGAAACACATGATACAACGTAAGTAGATAGCAAGATGGCGATTTAAATCAACGGTAAACTTGTCAATTGAAATTATTCTCTAGAAGAAAAAAAGAAGTGCATGTATCTCATCAGATTACATGATTCCGATCAATGATGGTTCATAAATGGTTCCCGATTGAATGCAGCCACCACCAACACTAGGTCGCTGCAGACTAATCAAGGCGCCAAACCACTGCGGAGCCCAACAGCTGACTCGACAGAGGCACCAATCACATGGCGAAGATTGCCGGTAATGGCCTTATGACTTTGTGCTGATCAAGGACGGGTTGCCTAGCTTCAAAGCCGGCCCCGCGGCGACGCAACGGCAACATGGTGTCAATTGGAGCCGTCAAACTACATCTCACATGCATTCTCAACTAATTGATCCGCAAATCCACACAACAATGGCCTATGTCTCCCAAGTATCCCCAAACCAAGAGCTTTACGAATACGCAGGCGACAGAGCGGAACTGACAGGTTGGCGTCGGCAATTGGCCAATTCCGCAGCGGGGTTGTGGCAGGACAGTGGCAGCTACAGGCAGAGAGGCTGCAGCTACAGGGGCTAGCGGGCGCCGGAGGGTCGCATCCATCTCGCAGCTTACAATGCAGCCATGATGGATGGTGTGAGGCTGGCATCGGCAAAAGCAGCAACCTGGAGAAGAGTAGTCTAGATATGGCATTTCCCATTATTTAATGGGTTCGCCTGGCCCACCTCGTCATCCGACGAGGTAGCGATGGCCCCCTCACTAAGGCATTGCCCTGCCCCGGTCTCCATATGATCTCGCAGGCTCGGAACAGCGGGCAATCTCGCCTTCCGTCGGATCCAGCGGTCCACGGCGGCGCTAAGACACGGCAACTTCTCCCACTCATCCGTCACCACCAAATGTCGGAGCCATACATCCGCAGTCGCATCGCCAATGCCTGCGACGGCTGCAAGGCGCGCAAGGTCAAGTGCGACGGCAAGCTCCCGTGCAGCTACTGCGCGCGCCGCCAGCGCCCGCACGCCTGCCACTATTCGCCCCAGCGCCGCCGACGAAACACGGCCCAGCAGCCGAGATCACCGCCGCACTCGGATCGGGAGTCGAGGCCGGCCCATTCCACCAGACACAGCACGCCCGCGACGCCAGCAGCCGTTGCGCAGCTCAACGGCCAACAGCACCCGGCCGCACTGGAGACGGATGTCGATGTCGATGTCTCACCCGACGACGACACCGAGGTGCCCCGCGAGGCCCGCCTGGTGTGCGACGCCCAGGGCAAGCTGATCTTTGTCGGCGACTGCGCGCCGCTCTCGTTTTTCCAGTCGGTGCGCCAGCTCGTCACGGCCAAGGTCGGCCACAACGCCTTTGCGCCTCAGTCCAGCCGCTACTCGGTCCTCGAAAACGCTCCGGCCCATCAATCGCAGCGCACGCCGGGAGACACCAGCGTGCCCGTCGTCTTCCCGGACCATATCGCCCCCGCCGTGTCGACCTATCTGTCGACGTCGACCGGGCTGGTTGATCTGTTCGAGAACGACACCCTCCTCCAGGACCTCGTCCTCTGGGCCAGCCTCCCCCAGAAGCCCGACGATGCAACTTCCATCGTCAATTTTCTCGTCCTGGCCATTGGCCGCCAGATGGTCGACGAGGAGCGCGCCCAGGACTACTTTGAGTACGCGCGCGATAAGGCCTTTGCGAACCTGAGCGGCAACCTCAGCGTCACCAGCGTCCAGGCCTTTACTCTCATCACGCTCTACATGCTGTGCTCTTGCCAAATCAACGGCGCCTTTTTATTCTTCGGCATTGCCGTCCGCGCGGCCTATTCCATCGGCATTCACAGGACAGAGGTCAATGCCAGGTTTGGCCCAGACGTTCATCGCCAGCGGGACCGCCTCTGGAAAAGTCTGCGAGTTGTCGACCTGTTCCTCAGCTCTTCCATGGGCCGGCCACCGGCGACGTCCGACGTCGACTGCACGGTGCCGTATCACTCTCCAGAGGACGGCAGCAGCGAGACGCCCGATCTGCTCAACGCGTCGGTGCAAATATTCCTCATCCTCGAGGGGGTCGTGACGGAAATCTACTCGAGGAGAAAAATCTCGCTGCAGCTGACCGAGGGCATCTCGCTGCAGCTGCGCGACTGGTCCTCCAGGTGGCTCAAGCCGCTCAAGAACGTCCTCGCAGACCCCGAAGCGCGAGACCCGGCCTTGGTCGGCGGCGCGTGTCAGATTCTGTCAACCTACTACTACGCCGTCATGCTGGTGTCGCGCCCCTTTCTCATGTACGAGCTGTGCCAGCGCTTATCCGACGGGTCGCAGCCGTCGGGCGGCCGGTCGGCTCTGACATCTGGGAAGCTCAGATTGGCCGACGCGTGCATTGACGCGGCAAGCCTGATGGTAGATCCGATTATCGATCTGATTCAGCGGGGAGCCCTGGTCGGCCGAGTCCCTATCTTGGTGTAAGTCCGCCCGCATCTGACTTGTTTATCTACGTACTATGCATAGTGTGCTGACCCCGACCCAGGTCATGGCTGTTTGCCAGTTCCCTGGTTCTCGGCATTGGTCTGCTGGGAGGGTTCGGCAGAATCCTTGAAAAATACACCCGCATGTCCATACACGCCCTTGACCACTGCTCCAAGCACGACACCCACGCCAAGCAATATTCCCTCATTGCGCAATCGCTCCTGGACGCTGCGTTGGAGTCTCTGGAGAAGCGTGAGCTCCAGGAGCGCCTCCGCCGCACCGAAAGCTCAAGCCAGCTGTTTGGGCTCATCCCCGGCGACGTCGGCTTCGCTTCGAGGTCCCCCACCTCTTCCAACGACGTTGCGCATACGCCCAGCCCCGCGGGCAACTTCAAGCCGCGCGAATCGCTGGAGCGAGCTTTCTTGCAACACAACGGCCTGCAGTCAACAGCATCCCCTCGGTTCGGGGACTTGGATTCTGCCTTTTTTGGCATAACCGATTCCATGTTGCAGACGCCGGATCCATCGTATTGGACCGGAAACGCCGGGATGGATGTAGATGCTGGGTCAGCTCTCAACCTGTTTACGTTGCTGGACGCGGGTGGCGGAATTGATCTTGCACACCATCTTTAAGTGTGTCATCATGGAAATAGGGATAGGGTAGGTTACTTGCCGGGTTTTTTTGTTTTTTTTTTACTTCGTACGGACTTTTCGGAAAATGGAAAAAAAAAAGGAGTAGGTGGCTTATCTGTGGTTATGGAAAATGGTATCAGTATCAACTTTGTACATTTGGCTGCAACGCATCTCCGCAGATGCTCAGAATATTACAACGAATTTAGTCTTGAAGACTGTAACTTTTCCTCTTTCAAGTTGTTTCAAGAGTGTTTGCCATTACTCATGTTTGATCGAGTCTCGTTTTTTAGTAATTCGTCTCGTCAACTCAGACGTAATGCCGCAACTCAATTGCTGACAACTTCGGGTAAACGTTGCCAACGATGCTTGTCAACGTGCCGCCATACTTGTTCCTATAGGCTCAACAAAACTTGATGATCAAGACCGGACCGGTCACTGTTGAATCAAACACGTAAACCAGATGTCTGTAAGAAACTGGGCCCTTTCAAGCTGTCAACAATGCGTGATATTGATGACAGGCGCATGCAGCGATACTCCACAGCTTAGTGGGGACGGAACTTCGGATACACAAGGGAATGCAGCATCCGCGCTCCGAACCAAACCGCTATTCGGCTTGCAATGTTGTTTTATCCATTAACTCCTTTGCCTGGCTCCCTTTTGTCCGAGAGTGACAAATAGATTTCATCATTATTCACATTTTTTGTGTTTTTTAGTTTCCCCCCCTGCGCCTCAATTCGATCTCGGCTTTACTATGCCATGTAGCATGTATGTACGTGGGGGAAAAAAACCTTCAGTGTTGTAGCCGGCACAAGGATGGAGATCCCTAGAGTTTCGGGATTCCCTTCTGGTTTGGCCACCGGTGGATGGGTCGCCGGAGGATTTGAATCGCGGGAGGATTCCAATCGCGAGGCCGTCTTTTTTTTATTGGCATTGGCGAATCAGCGTGTCCCATTTCGCATGCGAACTATTCGCGCGGGATCGGGAACCTAGATCTATGTAATCACACAAAGTGACGTAACGGCATAATGAAGAAGTAATAATATTTGGTACATTATTGGTCGCTAACAAGTCAATGGATATACAATTTCCCCATTCATTCCAAGCTACTCCATTTTTCTCTCTCATCTTCCACTTTTTTTGGGTTTAACCTCAGGGTACTTTTTTTGTTGTTGTTCTTTTGTCTCTACATCTTTAGTGCGCCGCGGAGCACCTGCATGAACCTCCACACATCCTCGAAGCGGGAGTAAAGGGGCACGGGAGCAACCCTGATGACGCCGGGCTTTCGCTTGTCACAGAGGACGCCGTTGTCCTCGAGAGCGGCGCTAACGTCGTCCAGGAGGCCTTCGCGAAGCATGACGCTGAGCTGGGTGCCGCGCTGGGCGGGGTCGCGTGGAGTCAGGATCTGGAACAGAGGGGCCGCGCTGCCCGAGTTGTCGTCGGCGATGATCTGGTCCAGGAGGAGCTCGGCGTAGGCGGTCAGCACCAGGGCCTTGTCGCGCAGGTCCTTCATGCTGGTCTTGTTGAAGACGGACAGGGCGCCCGACAGGCTGGCCAGGTCGATGGCCGACGGGTTGGAGACCTGGTAGCCGCCGGCGCCGACGGTGGGCAGGAACTTGTTGTCCATGTTGAAGCGCACGCTCTTGTCGCCGCCGTACCAGCCCATCAGGCGGGGGCGGTACACGGGCTTGCCCGTCTCGGCGTCGAACTCGACCTTGCCGTGCCGCTCGTGCACGTAGGCTCCCGCAATGGATCCCGCCCCCGCGTTGATGTACTTGTAGGTGCACCAGCACGCAAAGTCGACGTTCCAGTCGTGCAGCTTGAGCTCCACGTTGCCCGCGGCGTGGGCCAGGTCCCAGCCAACGACGATGCCCTTGGCCTGCGCGTGGGCGGTGATCCTGGGCATGTCGAAGAGCTGCCCGCTGTAGTACTGGATTCCCGGCAGCAGGAGGAGGGCCGTCTCGTCGGCGTGCTCGTCGATGGTGGCCAGAATTCGCTCAGTGGGGATGAGCGAGTTGTCGTCGGGCTGGATCTTGACCATGCTCGTCTCGGGCACCAGGCCGTGCCACACAATCTGGCTCTCGATGGCGTAGTGGTCGCTGGGGAAGGGCTTCCACTCGAGGATGATCTTGTGCCGTTTCTCCGTCGGTCGGTAGAAGCTGGCCATCATCATGTGCAGGTTGGCCGTTAGCGTGTTCATGATGACAATCTCGCTGGGCGACGCTCCCACAATGTCGGCCGACTTGATGGCGCAGTCCTCGGCCATGTCCTGCCAGGGCTTGATGGGCGAGTTGCCCAGCTGGGAAAAGTGGCCATTCACGCCGATGGAAGCCCACGTCTCGAGCTGAGCCTCAATGTGCTGCCGGACCGCCTTGGGCTGCGCTCCGAGCGAGTTGCCCACAAAGTAGATGCCCTGCTCCTCGGGGGGGGTCTGCTGCCCGTTGGAGGTGCCGTTGCTGCCGTTGACGGGCTTGGTGGAGCCTGGCTCGTGTGTCAGAAGAGAGGACTGATTGAGCAATTGGGCCACGCTTAGCGTTCTTGCTGTCACTTACCAGGGATGGTGCCGTCGAGCGACTTCTTCTTGATGGATGCCTTGGTGGGCAGGATGAACTCGTCGCGCAGGTGGCTCAACTTGTCCTGGGAGTCGAGGCTCTGAGCAAAGGCAAGGGTGTTGGCGTCGTGGGGAAACTTGGGTGCTTCCCCGTTTCGAAGCCGGTCGACATAGGCGGACAGTTCCATTGCGTGCAAGTTCTAGAAAGGAAGAGTATAGTGACGGAACAAGAACAACAACAACCAAAAAAAGATAGTAGTATCTAGTCTCTGGTGTAAGCGGCCAGATGGGAAACAAAGCTGATTGATGGTCTTCGAATCGTACGACTTGCCGGGCTCGTGAAACCACTTTATGTTCCATTCCTTCTGCATCGTCATTGAGTTGCCGATGCGGTGTGGAGCTGGCGCGGATCGTCGGATGGGCGCTGAAAAGCCTCTGAGATCCGAACTTCCGCCATCCGAAGCCCGCTGGAAGGATCACTCGGGCGCTAGGGTGCCCCCCTGGCATTACCCATTTTACGCCATCGCGCGCCCTCTGATTGGCTGCGTCTCGATAAAGCCCCGGATCCGGGAGGCTGGAGTTGCCGCTTTGATAGCAGGCGACCACCGTCACATGAACCGCCGCTAACACCGGCGCCGAGCGCCGCGCGGAAAGCGGCTGTGTTGAATCGTCGGAAGTAAACAAGGCGTCATTTCCTAGTCTGGAAGCAAGATGGGCGGTGTTGAGCATCCAACTATATTTGTTTAGACTCTTTAGACGTCCTCTTCCCGGCCTTCCAATCTCATCTCATCATCCCAACCTCATCTCCTCCAAACACAAAAGCCCCCAACCTCAAAGGCAAAAAAAGCCTGCCACAGCGACAATTGTCAATTTTTGAGTTTTTGCCTATACCCATCTTTGCCATTTTTTTTTCAGTACACAAAAAAAACCGTCTTTTTGCAATGTCTCCACACGCCGTCCTTCAGGGCACCCAGGCCAAGACGAGAGAGGAGCTGGCTCGGTTCTCAGTCACCTCCAACGCCTTCCTCCCCGAGCACAGCCCTCTGAAGCTTCTCCCAGACTCTTACTACGAGCCCTGGGAGATTGTTGCCCAGCACCTTTCCGGCCTCATCAAGAATCATGTCATCCGAGAAGCCATCCAGAAACTCCCCATCCTCTCTACCGACCGCCTGCGCTCCGAGCCCGAGTGGCGAAGAGCCTATGTGATTCTCGCTTTCCTTACCCACGCCTACATCTGGGGTGGAGAGAAGCCACAGGAGGTATGTTTAGCTCCTTGTATCCTTTTCGGAAATTTCAAAAAGAAAGAAGAATTCTAACAAGATTAGATCCTCCCTCCCCAAATCTCAGTCCCCTTCCTCAAGGTGTCGAAACACCTTGAGCTCCCCCCCGTCCTGACCTATGCGGCCGCCAACCTGTGGAACTTTGGCTGCAAGAGCGAGGACCTCAGCAACATGGACGACCTGTACCAGCTAGTCTCCTTCACCGGAGGCCAGTCCGAGGCCTGGTTCCTCCTCATCAGCGTCGCCATGGAGTCAAAGGCCGGCGCCATCGTGGCGCCCATGATGGAGGCCCTCAACGGCGTCAAGACGCGCGACTACGAGACCATCATCGCGGCCCTCGAGGGCCTCAAGGAGTGCATCGACGGCGTCGGCGTCCTGCTCGAGAGGATGTACGAGCGGTGCGACCCCATGGAGTTCTACTACCACATCCGGCCCTTCCTGGCCGGCAGCAAGAACATGGAGGCCTCGGGCCTCCCCCGGGGCGTCTTTTACGACGAGGGCGACGGCCGGGGCGAGTGGATGCAGCTCCGCGGCGGCAGCAACGGCCAGAGCTCCCTCATCCAGTTCTTCGACATCGTCCTCGGCGTCCAGCACTCGCCCGAGGGCAACACCAAGCCCGAGGCCCGCATGGACCGCAGCTACCACGAGCTCATCCGCGACTACATGCCCGGCCCCCACAGCCGCTTCCTCACCCACATCGCCCGCGCCGGGAGCATTCGCGAGCTGGCCATGCTGCCCGCCGCCACCGAGGACCAGCAGCGCCTGCGCGCCGCCTACACCGCCGCCGCCGACGCCCTGACCCTCTTCCGCAACAAGCACATCACCCTCGTCACCCGCTACATCATCCTGCCGTCCAAGAACGGCTCCAAGGCCGGGCCCCAGAACCTGGCCAGCACCTCGTCGCAGCAGGACACCAAGGAGCTCACCGGCACAGGAGGTACCACTCTGCTCCCCTTCCTGAAGCAGTCTCGAGATGAGACGAAAGAGGCTGGAAAGCTGGAAACGTAGATGAAGGAAAAAGAAAGAAAACAAAACAAAACAATACAATACAGAAAAGCGATGACATGATAGATGTATATAGTAGTGATGACATAAAAAGATTTAGCGGGCACATATCTTGTTTGATAGATAATGTTATACATATTTGGAGGTTATTTTTTCAAACACATTCCGAACAACACTTTTGACTGGTACGCAATTAAAAGGTCTTTATTGAAACAAACATCACGACGAGAACGTTGCGAATCATAACTGTACACATGCGGGGGGGAGGGCTCGTCAAACTTCGTGCTCCAAGCCAGCCTCCTTGGCCTTCTTGTCGGCAATCTCGCAGAGGGCCTTGAACTCGGACTCGCTGACCTTGCTCACGCTCAGCCTCGACTGCTTGAGCATCTGCATGTTCTCCAACGGACCGCCGGGCTTTCCGAGTTCCCGCAGCTCCTTTAGTCCGATCTGCACGGCAAACTTTTTGCGGAACTCGACATGGACAAGATCCCACTTGGGCTTCTCCTTTGTTGACGTGGGGTCGTAGTATGGGGTTCCTGGCTGGCGTGCCGTGGCTGATGAAAAGGAAAGAAAAAAACACGTCAGTGACATTCACCGGGACGATATGAATATAATACGCACTGTCTTCGGAAAACTCCTTTACAATCTCCATGATGCCGACGATGCCGGGCTCTTTGCAGTTAGAGTGGTAGAAAAACGCCTTGTCGCCAGCATTCATATTGCGCATATTGTTGCGAGCTGGTGAGTGTTAGCGAAAGAATAGCCTGTCTCAATAGCAGCAATTACCTGCATATGCCCTAATACCTAGATGAAAGTCAGTAACGAATCAACTTGGCGGCTTGCCAGGTCACTCACCGTCCCAGCCCTCGGGCTTCGTTTTGGCCCGCAAATCGTCAATCGAAAACCTGACGTCGATACCATTCTCCATGCGAGTTTCCGGTTCTGCCTTCATCAGCCAGTACCATTCGCCATCGTGCCTTGGCGCATCAGGGTTGTGGGTTGGAATCGAATCAACGTCTGGTTCCTCAGAAACCGCCTTGGGCTTGGATGATTTCGGAGCATCGGACTTGCTCTCAACTTTGGGAGAGGCATCTTTTGCTGCCTTCTTGGTCTTCTTGGGCGTTTCCTTTTCCTTCTTTGGGGCCTTGGTCTTTGCTTTGGGCTCGACTACCTCCTTGGCCTTGGTTTCCTTTTTTCCTCCTTTCTTGGGCTTTGCGCTGGGCTCGGCAACTGCTTCAGGCTCGGCTTTCGTCTCGTTGCTCCGGGCAGCAGAACGAAGCGAGCGTCTCTTGGGCAAATTCTCCTCAGCATCCGCGGCTGGTGCACTTCGCTTTCGGGGTGGCATCTTGATGAGTTTTGGCCAGGAATAGTTATGACAATGGGTGACGGAGCATAAATGAATGACAACCTTCTAGGACGCGTCTACGCGTTTGCCCAGCCACATCGGCTAAGCCACATCGGCTAAGCCACATCTAGCGATGCCCCTCCAAGTTCCCTCCACACCACAAATGACGAGATAACGCTAGACATTTCATGATCAAAACGCCCGCATGTCTGGTATCAGTAATAGAAATCCTTGCCGAACAAAACAAAAAAAAACCATACATCCATGCAGCCGCCATTTTCCGTGCCAATCTTTGTGTTGCCAACAAACCCCCACTTTTACCCTGTCCAATGCCCCTGCCAACGCTTTTTACTAGCGCTAGTTGTCTGGGAATACAAGCGATTCTAGTAGATCGGCTGTGGACACTATTTCTTTCAGCATCCCACCCTCTGCAAGGAGGACAATCTGGTGGTTTCGAATCATTTCAGTCGTGTACCTCGATTCCCATTCACTCTCTTCAATGACCAAATCCTGGTGAATTTGCTGCAGACGACCGCTGAGATCGTGCAGCAGGTCGGGTTCCAAGGCCAAGAATTCCTGGTACGAAATGGTCTTGGACGACGACGATTGGTTCAGGCCAGACTCCAGCCATTCTGAAGCATGGTTGGTCAAGATGGTCGAGACAGATTCGATGATGCGCTCCAAGCATCTGATGATGTGCGGGCCCTCGGGAAGTGCATCTGGGGTCTTTGGAGTGCAGAGGAGGCTAAGAAGTGTATTGATTTGTCGAAGCTGGTCCTTGAGGGAGTATAGTTCTCGCCGAAGGCGTGCCACATCTGGGTGCGGTGGCTCGCGGCGAGGCGTCGTCTTGGCTTGTCCAATCCCCTTGGAAGGAATATTCATCCTCCGCGTCAGGGCCTCATCAAAGTCGCTAGAATCTGTCAGCACTCAAGAAAAATAAAGTGGGTGCAGGAATTGGAATAACCTACGTTTTTAAAATGGGCATAAAGTCCTCGATGGTGGTGAGGGCGTCCTCGAGCGCCTCGGCACACCCTGCCAAGGCCACATTGACGTGCAAGGGGATGGAATCGGCTTTGAGGGGTCGCGGGTACTGATCACCGCCATCGGGCTGAGGATATATCTTGCTCATCTCGATCTGGGAGCTGTCCAACTGCATTCTGAGATGAGATATCCACTCCAGCAGGTTTGGGTTGAGAGGAATGTCCTGTGGGTCGGCGTGGGGGCCCGTTTCTTTCCAGCGCTGAGCGTAGCCTCCCAGGATGGGCTCTAGCTCCCTCGCATGCTTGACCAACTCATCACAGGTGGACTTGAGGAATGAAAGCGTAGAGATGCGGGAGGCGCCGAGCTCGAGAGCCGTTGTGGCGGTGGCTTCGATTGACTCGATAGCTTCGCACAGCGTCTTATGGTAGTAATGAGGGTTTCGGATGTCTTCCTGGTCGATGGGGTAGGATCTTGGGCCGTCAGCGTCGACAGCGATTGCGACGGAGGTGGAGGGCGGAGGCGGGGTTAGCGCATCATCGGCGTCCTTGCTGGGGGACGGATTTGTTGGTGCGTCAATCAAATCAGGCTGTTTGTGGGTGTTGGTGCTGGCATCGGGGGACTCCAGCAGCTGCTTCGGCTCTGGGGATGGGGAATCAGCCCGTTTGGGCTCCTGGGGAAGCAGCGGGACTTCCGGATCGGGAGAGCGCAATGGCTGGAGCAGGGGAGACGTTGGTTGCGATACGGCAAAGTCGTCCGAGGACGACAGCGACAGCACTGACGCTGCATCGTCGATCTCACTCCAGTCGTCCGAAATGCGTGAGTCCCGATTGTGGTCGGCCATCATCTCTGTGCGCGCGGGTGAAGCGATGGATGCTTGGATGCTCGGCCCAGTATTTGGGGATGGAATTGAGGAAGAGATCACCGCTGCTGTGGTGAGCTATTGCCCATCGCAGGCAGCAATCGTGACCAGACTGGCAGCCTGATTGATCGGCTTAGGTCAGCACTGCTGCGTGTACTCATGTACTGCGTGTGCTTTGGTATGCGAAATAAGACGCTACTGAGCATACGTGGCACACCTTTTTTTCTCGTTTAACGTTTAACGCGTAAGCCGCTTCTCGTTGACCATTTGCTCAAATTCTGATTCGCATTGTGGTTCGCTCGTTGCCTCTGGCGAGGTTGACATGTGACTCCAGGGTAAGGCAGAATTGAGTTGGATTGGGTCGAATTGCGCTTAGTGCTAAAAAGACAACGAATGACGTCTGGTTTTTTTAGTTCGCGTCCATAGGTTGGTTCAATTCTGCCTCTCCTTGCATCTCATATCAGTTTGAAGCAGTCGCTGCGCACCTTGTAGTTTGACGACTGGCAAGTAGAGTAGCTACAAGAAAAAGACACAAATGGATACCGCAGGAGCTTTCTTTTCCCTGAAAGATTCTTCTAATTTTATTTTATTTATGAATAATATCATACACGAGATAAGTTTTTCACAACCAACCTATTTGTATAACTCTAATTGTTTGCCACCTTTGTGGCTTAGTTCCTGGATCACCCGGTTGAACCTACAGCTTGTTCTTTTATTCAGAAGTAAATCATACACGATGTTTCGCCTTGTGAATGTCAACGGCACGGCTCAATATGTCTTGTACCCATTATCTTAGCTTCTTCGAATTCCATTTTGCACGAGCGGCTTCATTGTCGAGAATGCATATCGAGCAATCTTCCACTTTCCATCCACCTTTTTCATAATAAACAGTTCCTGGTTTGCATGCGGCTCTGATTCCTGAGTTGCCAGCATCGTCTTGGTTCCTTCGGCCGTCGTTCTGGCAAAGGCCCACTCTGGCGACATCTCCACAATTTCCAAAATGTCAAATGTAATGACAAGCTGAATTGTAGAGAAAATTCGCGTATACGACTCACGCAGCGCTTCGGTGCCTGCGCTAGCAGTAAAGTGTGGAGGTAGAATGACTCCGTCGTCTGTATAAAGCGCAACTGCCTCCTCTACGTTGCGGCTCTTTAGAGCTGCGCCATAGGCGTCTAAGACAGAGGTGATCTCTTCAGCTTCGTTTGAGGACACTAATCACATTAGTTACCTTCTCATATGCTTGCGAAACAAATGCAAAGGCAACTTACTTGTGGCAAGGTAGTTAACTTCTTGGTGCTTTATATGAATAGCGAGGTTTCTTTGTTTCAAAAGACAAATTGCATTGGATATTTGATTGATCCTTAATCCGAATCTACGATCTCAGTCTCCGATTTAAATCATTCATCTTGAGACTCAGAAGTGGGGGACCCACACACGGAGAGGTGGCGGTGGAGAGAGGCTTGATATCTAGAAGGTGGGGTTTAGCGTAACGTCCAAGAGTGGATTTCATGTCTTTGCTAGTAATATACACTCTGAAAGTTGGGGGATATTCATAGAGTAGTTTCTTTTTCAGGATTGGGGTGGATGAAGTGGTTTGGCCGCATGGAATCAGGACGTGCTGAGTGGGGGAAGTTGAAGCATGGATGAGTAATCAATTGTTCATGTTTAGAAGAGCCCCAACGTTTGCAAATATTTTTCCTTTATGTAGTCCCAAGTTATTTTGAGGACTTGGAATGAGTGATAGCTGCTATTGGTAAAAACAGCCCAGCCAAGCAATTATTTTCGGTCACAATTTTGCATCTTGTTTGCATGATTCATCTCCCACACGGCCACGATTGATTAAAGGCAGAGCCCGAGAGTTTTATATTTTCCTTTCGAGTGTCATACTTGATGTGATATGTCATCAGTAGCAATACGTGCCGGCGGTTGCCGATTGAGGGTAACAGGATGTTTTTAGCCTGGCGTGTTTCTATTTTGTTCAGCGAGTCGGCTTCTTCGTAAATACATAAATTGGGTTGCATCGATGCGCTTTTGCTGACGACGACGTCATTGGCGACTAAAGTTTCAGAGATTTTTCCAGCACCCAAGTTATTTCCGGCTATATTTAAGCTTGAATGACGTGAGATTGAAATTCGTAGCACTATTTAAGACCGGCAACCGTCTTGGCTCAAATGCGCTCCGTGCATGAGCTTGAGAGCTCCCGTTCAATCGCGCCAGGCCCAAGCGTAAAACCAGGCAGAATGAAAAGCATGTTTAATTACACCGTTAATCTCATGACTCTGATGGCGGCTGTTTGGCCTGGGAATGTCGACTCCAGGTCCACAGGGAAGCTATTCACTGGTGGTACGATTGTCGCATGGGACAGCGACAGCGACTCTCCTAGCGTTATTCGTGGCGGCTCGTTGCTCGTCGTCGACGACAAGATTGAATATGTCGGCGCTGAACCAACAATTTTAAATCTCCCTAGCGGGGTAGAAGAGATTGACGTTACGGGCCAGATTATCACGCCCGGCTTCATCGACACACATAGACATGGGTGGCAAACGGCGTTCAAGACGTTAGGGTCCAATACTACGCTGGGGGACTACTATTTTCGATACGGAGAATACGCCGCAGCAACAAACTTTCGGGCCGAAGATGTTTATTTTGGTCAGCTGGCTGGTCTATATGAGGCTCTCAATGCTGGTGTCACAACGACATTGGACCATGCGCACCATACTTGGTCAAACGATACCGCGTATGCAGGGCTCAAGGCCTCGATTGAGAGCGGCGCCCGTGTCTTTTGGGGATACACATTCCACAATATTCCATCCACGGGCTACACCATTGCGCAGCAGGTTCCCAACTTCCGGGAGATTGCAACAGGATCTATGCTTGAAGGAACCAATACAGAGCTAGCCATTGCCTATGATGGCTGGTGTCTTGGTCCGCCCGAGGACACCAAACTGATTGTAGACTTGGCAAAGGAATTCAACGTGGCCGCCCTGACCACCCACACCCTTGGCGGCCCTTGGGGAGTAACCAATATGCCCGAGGACCTGATCGACCTGGATATTCTCGGCGGATCGATACCCGTGATTTTCTCCCACGGGGCCTTCATGTCGGCCCGAGGCGCCCATCTCCTCCGGGCGAACAACCAGTACATGTCCATCACGCCCGAGTCGGAGATGCACTATGGCCACACGAACCCGCACTCGCACCTGATCCAGGACCAGGCCGCGCTGGGCGTCGACACGCACTTTACCTTCTCAACCGACATCCTCACCCAGGCGCGCATCTGGCTCCAGACGGCGCGCTACCGGTTCTACGACCAGCTGCTCTCCCAGTGGCGCGTCCCGCGGAACAACCCGATGAGCGTTGCGCAGGCCTTTGCGCTCGCCACCAGGTCCGGGGGCCTCGCGCTTCGCCGACCCGATCTTGGCGTCATCCAAAGGGGCGCCAAGGCCGACCTGGTTGTGTGGAACGCACGCGACTCACCCGCGCTGCTCGGCTGGGCGGACCCCATCGCGGCCGTCATGCTGCACGCCAGCGTGGGCGACGTGTTGCATGTCACGGTGAATGGCGAGTTCGTGAAGAGGGACGGGAAGCTCACGGCAGAGCGGTACGGGCAGGTGCGCCAAGGATTTTTGGAGAGCGCAGAACGCATCCAGAATTATGTTCAAGAGATCCAGGTCCCCCCGCTGGTTGGCGAGTTTATGGGTCTCGGATATCGCTTCGCGGATACGAGAAAAGCGGATACAAAAAGGGGAGAGGATGATGGTTACGATAAGGTGCATTTATAATATACGACAGACTTTGCATTTAACCACTTTGGGAGACTACACAGTCATATAACCGGAAGGCCGCCGGCTGAGATGCGATTTCAGACGAGTAAATTACCACTGCACCGAACTTTGTTTTGGCAAGATGAAAATTGTATTAAGGTCTATATCTACAATAAGGATATCAAGTCATTATACCGGCAGCGCCGGCAGCAGAATCGAAAATTGCGTTTCTTCGTAGCGTGCCGCTTTGGGCATTCCCGTAAGTCAAGTTGAGAGAAGCGAACACTGGCCACCATGATGCGCAAGGCGGGCTCAGTTTCTGCTAGTCTTGACGGGGGTACCGGCCTGGGAGCTGGGGACAGCCGCGCTGGCCTGGTCGACAGCCGCGGGCACGGCGTTGGGGTTGATGGCGTTGATGGCGTCGTCGTGGTCCTTGATGATCTTGCCGGCGAGCTTGCCGGCCTCGGCGGTGGCGTTGGGTCCTGTTCCGAAGCAGATGTAGGACTCGATTTGATCGTTCATGACACCGCCAAAGGCCGTCTTGAGGTTCTCAAGACCGGCAGCTGGGCCAGCCAGGGCCTTGCCGGTGCACCCGAGGTCGCTGATCGTGTGAGCACATAGGTTGCCGTATTTTGCACCTCTGCTTACCTGAAGAAGACGCAGAAACCAACTCCGAGAGTTAGACGGATAGATGAAATGGAGTTGTACCACTTGCGGGCTGGGACGTTGGGGTCAACCACGTCAGTCAAGTTCTCTGCATGTAATTGTCAGTGATGAATTCTCCTGCGAGACTGGCGCGGAAGCCTCCGGTGAAGCGGAGAGGATAACGCACGGCACTCCATCAGCGTGGGGAACAGGTCAATGTAGGGGTCAGCAAAGTTGTAAGCCTGGTACACCCTGAGAGTGGGACGGTTGGCGGCAGCCTGCGTGGCCTCCATGGGGAGGGCTGAAGCGACGGCGGCCATAGAGGCTACGAGGCTGAAGATCTTGGCGAACTGCATGGTGTAAGAGTGAGAAGAGCGTGGTGGAGGATGTGTTGTGCTTGAGTTGGAATCAGTGGTTGTGATGATGATGTTCTCAAAGGTCGAACCACAGCCTTTTATAAGTCTAGTAAATCCACATCCTGTTGAACGATACTCAATGTTGAGTTGTTTTTGCCCGCCTCATCTGCACAGAATCCTCAAAATCGGCCCGGTGTGGTACAGAATCTGAGGTTGCCCAGGCATTCGAGGATACGGAACGTCTGAGATTTGGGTCTGGAATGCGCGACTTTCAAACTCACCGCTTGAATCCTTCTCCGCCAAGGCAGGGCAACTAAGCACTTCAAGAAAGGTTGTTGTGTGCGCAAAGAATGAATCGCAAGAATAGGGCAGCGAACTAGGGCGAAGAATAAGGCCCAGATCCCGATATGTCCGCCATTGAAGTATGATGTAGGGAGTAATTCAACGCATTAATTGACTATGTGAATCAGCAACCAAACGATTTACCAAAATGGCAAGTGTATGGATGATGGTTAGACCATGCTTTCCGCATATTTCAGTGCCCACGGGGGCACTAAACTATCGCCCATTTTATCCGCCGCTCCTGAGGCCACTTACATTTACTGCCTGGTGCTCATCAACTTCCCCACAAAGTTGGGGAGGCTATTACTGAATAGGACAACTGCCGTGCATCGTGTCCAGGCTGGCATTAGAATGCTCTGGTTCTTGGAATGATAGCAACGTTGCAAAGCCGCGGGCTTTCCTCTCTTTGGCGCCAAGTAACGCGGGGCACATGGGAACAAATGCCAATACGAATAACATGAGGTGGCTAGATCAGATACCCGAGGCCAAACATGTCTCGGTTTGTGGTTTGCATCTGGACTACTGAACAGCAAACAAGCCAAGCACGTTTCCAGGCCGAAGGTAGTTGAATATGGAATTTGCTAAATGATCCCTCAAGAAAAACAACATGTAAATACCAAAGGAGACAGCAAATCAATTTTTGGCCTGGACCTGGTTGGAAAAGTCAGAATTTTCTGACAGACGGCCGCACAGACAGCCATTGACCATCTAAGACATGGGAGCAATGATGAAAATAGGTGTGTAATTTCCGAATGGGCCTGTTCCTCGAAAGATCTATTGCCATTGGCCCGATATCAAAGGGGCAGATGTATTGGAATGACGGAAAGTGTGGCGGGCCGCTAGTGGGTAGAGGGATCGAAATGAACGCAAAGCCATGTGAGATGGAAACTGACATGTCACGTGAAATAAAATTCCCGATCAGATCCAAGGGTTAACCATGTCAAGGGGGTCATGTCGTTTTCTAAAACGTCCACTCGATAAAAGGGAGAGGGAACTAAATAAACAGCTGTCGGTGATCCCGGTTGGTGGGAAAACCGGCCTCAGTTTCGATGGGAAATATCCAAAGTATCCGTTGATTCACACAGAAGTGATTTTTTTTTTTTGACGTGCTGGCTACTAGGGAAGATTTGAGAAGCGTTTGATGGGCGTATGGCGTGATTTCCAATTACTTTGAGGAGTACAACACCGCCATGTTCATTCGTGAGCCTGGGTTGATTAGCGTGCATCGGCCCTCCTCACCTCTTTTTCATCCTGCGCCGTGCTCTTTTCGCCAAACCTTTTGTCGCACGACAACCTATGGCATTGGTGGTTTTCATTAGTATCTGATAACTACTGGCGCGATTCTGGCGCATCAATAGTTCTGGGACAATTGACTAAGACGGCTGTACGAAGCAAAATACATGCATAATATCGCACTACGTTTCCTTTTTCGGTGGGATCTTGGTTTCGTCGCTCCACCAATCATCCGGATTTTACCTCATTTTAACTCTCGAGGACAAGGGGGTGGCTAGGACTGGATGCAGGCTAGGCCAAGTCCTAAGCGCTGACAAAGCCCATTTGATCCATACAGGTGCAGATCTCAATGGGCCGAACAGGCCGAACGCGATGTAACCCATCATCCCTGTCTTGCTTGGCGGGAGGCCCCCTGTTGGTGATGCCATTGCAGGCACAATTAAAAATCTCCTGATCGCTGGGGGTAAGGACGGGACGAAATCGAACGGAGTCCGTTGTTCCGCATGACCGGCAATCTAAGCTTGGTGATGGGGTTGAATTGTGTTTCAAGGCTGTTGGAGATTGAAGCCTGCGCTGCCACCCACATTCCGAGGATGGGTCGCTCGGTAGCCTGTGCCGAGCAGGATGAAGGCGAAACAGGGTGGTGATCACGGCGCAGCCCCGGTTTTTCAAGGCTTGTACCTGAATTTCCCAATGGTGCGGCGTATAAACGAACTGGGCAACAGGCCGGATTTGTCAAGTGGTCGGCGGCCTGGGTGGGATGAGGGTGATTGACGCCAAGAAAAAAAGAAGGCGATGATCGGGTCTGTTTATGGCTGATGCGTCGGAATGACTTCCGAGTGTGCGGTTCCAAACCATTGGGTCTGGGACAGGATAAGAACACGAAAAAAAAAGGCAAAAGAAGATGAAAACAAATTTGACCACAGGCTTGATTAAGCTGCATGGCTGCATGGCTCCCAAATGTTAATCCTGACAGGCCGCTCGAGACTTGGCCGACAACACCTCCCACTCGGTATCTTGACGGGTTGCTCCGCAGCCCGGCTCGCCCATCTCGTTGACATCGGAGCCGCCTCCAAGGCTTGATTCATCACACCCGCGCGGCATCCCCCACTCTCCCCAGCGAGTGCCGAGATGAAGGCCCACCTCGCCACACCCACGCCTCATGCTCATGACGCACCTGCAGAGTTTAACACCAAACGGTCGGTGGCGCCGGCCTATGGGGGAGGCATTTGGACGCTACGCCTCCACAGATGCACCTTTAGTCGAGGCCGCATGGACCGCTTGGAGCAACGGGCGTCCATCCCAGTTCATGGATGCCTTCATCTACCCAATGGAAGCCTTCGGGCCGTATCCAATAACTCAATTGGGCAATATCATGGGTTTTTCTTTTTCCACGTTCTATTCCCCCACAAGTCTCAAACAAGCAGATGACTATATATTAAATCAACGGATTCCGCGTTTAAGTCAACACCATCACCATCCAGCACAATCTTCTTCTTCCTTGCTTCTTCTCGTCATTCGGTGTCTTCTTAACAACCATGCTTCGCAACGTCCTCACAACGAGCCTTCTGGCCAGCACCGTCTTGGGCTACGATCAGCTCCTCGGCTTCAATGCCGCGCCTGAGTACGAGACCCGATCCCTAGACGAGATCTACGAGGCCGCCAAGAAGGAAGGCAGTGTCGTCACCGTCTGGCATGGTGGTGACGAGAAGAACCAGCAGGATGGCCTCAAGACCGCCTTTGAGAAGCGATTCCCTGGCCTCACCCTCAACATAACCGTCGACCTGTCCAAGTACCACGACGTCCGCGTTGATCAGCAGCTCGCTGCTGGCAGCGACGCTGTCTACGTCGACAGTGTCATTCTCCAGACTCTCCACGACTACCCCCGATGGGCTGCCGAGGGTGCTCTCCTCAACTACGCGCCTGCGGGCTTCGAGGAGATTGAGCACGCCTTCAAGGACGACACCGCCGCCTGGTATGGCGTCTACGTCTTCAACTGGTGCGGTGCCTGGAACACCGCCAAGCTGGGCAACATCTCCGCCCCCGTCGAGTTTGACGACTGGCTGAAGCCCGAGTTCAAGAACAAGCTCGTCATCACCTACCCCAATGATGACGACGCTGTTCTTTTCGCCTTCCACCTGATGTGAGTTTGAATATCAACCGATCTGGGTCAGCACAGACTAACGCGTTCGAATAGCCTTCAGCAATACGGCGAGTCCTGGTTCAACTCTCTGCTCGAGCAGAACGTTGAATGGGTCCGCGGCACCGCCACTCCCGGCACCCTCGTCGCTTCCAGCAACAGCACCCGCGCCGCCTACTTCGCTGCCGGCGGTGGCTGGGGCTCCAGCGGCAACATGAGCTACTCTGTTCCCACCAAGGGCAAGTACGTTTCGTGGCCCCAGACCGCTGCCATCCTCAAGGACGCCCCCCACCCTGAGGGAGCCAAGCTTTTGCACAACTGGATCCTCAGCGAGGAGTACCAGGGCCAGGGCATGTGGTCTGTCCGCCGCGACATTGCCACCCCTTCGGGCATGCCCAACCTGTGGAACGAGACTGCCACCAACCCTGCCGAGTTTGCCCGCTTCATGGCTGACCGCGCCAACCTTGAGCGTCTCAAGCTCTACTTCGAGTCCAAGATTGGCACTGCCCAGGGTCTCAGCCCCCTTGAGGATGACATTTAAATAAAGATTGGGTGATTATAGATGGGGATTTTGCACATACTCTAACGGTTCTTATGATGCTGGACTTTATTTAAGCACATTACTAGTTTTGAAAACATATTTTGGTTGTATATATATAGCTTAAAACCAATCCAATTCTTTTCGTGGAAAAATTACAACTACCATCGCCTCTTTTTGTGTACTTGCTATAGAACGATTTATTGCGCACTCACCAAGGTATGTGAGGACGAGACTAGCCGAATTCTCGTTTAATTTTTCGCATTCTCGTCTTGTCTTTATTAGCACTAGGATTTGGCAATACCGCCCATTTTCCGATTCTCCATATTAACTAGATACGTACGACTTTCCTTGTCTAGTTGTGACCCGATTGCGGCCGAATATTGATCCTTGCGGATATCCACAGAATGGCAGCTTGCATCTGGCGCAAGCGATCCGATTACCCGTGAGCCCACAAAATATGAGTAGCCAGGGTTCCATCGAATTTCGGCCAAGGTGCATAGGGTAGCATTTGCCATGGGTTGCCCTACAGCCTGTCAAACAGAGCACGGGTATTCCTGGTCCCAACCACGGGATGTGGCTGGCAATTAGGCAATAAAACTCTAAATTAAAAAAGACAGGAGGAAAAGCATTAAATTAGTTGTGACTCGATTCAGCAAAGTGGGTTGATGTTGGTCTGCTCAGTGCACTTATGAGGGCGCATCGTGTTTCAGGATTTCGACATGAAGCTAAAGCCTCCGGGACTCTCCGAGCGATAATGGAGTACCCACCGCGGAGTAGCTAGTATAGTTATCTGATCAATTGAATAAGTCATTTCTGACAAAGCAGCTTAATACTTCCTTGACGCCACGGGTTATAAGGTTCAATTTCTGTTCATGGTGGAATAAAATTCCATGACAGCCAAAAGTCAGGTCATGTCAAAATACTCTCGGAGCTCTCCAGATCCAGTTAAAGATTGTAAAATCCCACACCCTTGTTAGAACAATGTGGGAGACCCAGAAAATCATGTGTTTATGATCTCTGAATAGGGAGTAAGGAGTCGCACCGGCTATCTGCCTTATCGATACGCTCATCTCCAATCGCAGATAAGAGAAGTGGGCTTGAGCCAACCAGAGGCTTAGATAAGAGCGGATATTTATTAGTAATCCCGACTCGAAGCTGGCACGGTGTTGAACATTCACACGACTCATCCGCTGCTTGGACTTGGATGTGAACGGATTGTTGTCTCAAAAGCCATTTGGCTCTGAATTAGCCGTATCTTTTCTTCTTCTTCTCTCTTGATCAAATTGGTTGAACCAGTTTAGATATGTGGTTATTTTGTCTCTTATTTGGTCGTCCCTTCACCCGATGCTCCCTACCCTATAGTAGCTTGCGGCAGCGTTAACGGGTGTCCAGGGTCTGTTTTCCCGACGCTCTCGGATTGTGAGGGGGGAGGGGGGGGGGGGGGGTGGATCTTGTGGGTCCGATTTTGTTGAATAACTGACACAACAGAGTAGACTAGTCACTGCCTAAGCAAAGATGTGAATAAGTCACTTGCTTGTTCACATAGAAAGGTTCTTTGTCTATAATACAACATCTGCAAAACACATCACAAATGTTACAGGTTAATTTAGTAATAGTAATTCATTTATTTGTGATATCTCACTTTAATATCCAACTTGACCGTTTGTTGAATTCATCACTGACTCAACTATTCTAAATCTATAGGTTGCGTCAGTGCGGTATCAAATTATACCCTGCGACTTTATCCCAACTTACGAAAGTCGCAATAATCTTCATGCACGGCACGCCTGTCGGTACAACCATTGGTTTGGCAAACATCTGATAGAGAATATGAGAAATTCTAAACATGTTACAAAATATGGTAGTAAAATACTTACGGAAGCCGCAAAAGTCGCCCCATTTCCTTTCACCATTGCAACCTGGCACCATACAAACATCTGCAAATAACCATCTCATGGACTAATCTTTTTTCTTTTGGACTGAGATACTAACGTTTGCTACAATAGTTGCAATCATCACTGAATTTTTCGTTCTTGCAATCGCTTCTCTCGCAGCGATCTATTATTACAACGTCAATGTTCAACGAAACGAAAGGACGATACTGGTAATACTTGCGCTTGGTACAAAACCCATTTGGAGTTAAAGCTTGACAGCCGGAAGCCTTGCACTTCTTTCCGCCTGGAATAAGAATGAGTTTCATGGTGATGGTGAGATCAAAATTGAGCTTGTGCGAATGTATATGAATATTGAATTAAACTCTCGCAAGCGGCAAAAAAAAAGCACAATAACAGAGGAAAGATTGACATACTTATAAACATCTACGGCCTAAGGCAGGGAAGACACCACAAAGAGTGTAGAGCTTTTCGGTGATCTGTTAAAAAGGGTTAAATGAACAGCTCAGAAAGCCCTCGTAATAAGAAACATGAAGGCTAAGACCGTACCTAGATGGGTCTTTGAATGATTGGATATCGTCTGATGCACAAATTATCCTGACAAAACCCCCCATCATACATACAATTCCATTATTCTATTGGTTCTTTTCACTAATCCAGGCTATCCGGGTAATTAGACGCAGACTAATGCACAAAGTGTCTTTGCAGCGTCCCCTGTTCGGTGTGGTTCTTTTCTATTGGTCTCTCTATGCTTCCCTGTGATATCCAGGTGATTATTCGTAGACTAATGCACAAAGTATCCTTGAAGTATCCACTTTCATGTGAGATTATGCTGTTCCATTGATATTTCTATGCTAGCCAGCCTCGCCGTCAGATACGTTTCTTGTTTGGGAGGCCTCATTCGTCTTGGAGGTGGTGGTGGCCAAAGTCCTACAATATACATTGAGAGTCTTTGACGAATCCCGAACTGAATGGAGGATGCAGTGACATAATCCCGGGCAAAGACCTCCAATCTGGTTACGTTCTACACCCTCTCCTAGCAACCGGCCAATAGAGAGGTAGCCGGTACAGCCGTATTGGAACCTGGTGAGGAGGGTGGATACCACCCTATGGACGAAAAGACTCTTTTGTACGTCAGAGCTGAGAAACTTGCCAACTTGATTTGCCGATATTGCCTAGTTTATCAACAAGGTCGGCGAAAACCGGATATCCTGCTGAATTTAGGCAAAAGGATTTTGGGATTTCATGCCTCAATATTCATGTTAGAATCCGCTCATAACCACGTGGGGTTGGGACAGGAATAAAAATCATTCCCGTTGGCTTCTCAAGGTAATGAATTATTCCAATTCGTATCTGCAACTGGTGCCACTAAAATACTGTACCATTCTGACGTCCAAAAATGGATCCCTCATCAAGGCACTTGTTGATGGCAGCTCCCGAAGAATGGGAACAATATCGACAAACAATCACAGAGTTATACATTGGCCATCAGATGACGTTACCAAGACTCATGGAACATATGCGTCAGATGCACGGCTTCCATGCGACGTAAGTATTATTGATCCAATGTTTCATGAAGCGATGGGCTTACAACACTAGCAAACAAATGTATCGCAAACGGATGAATGTGTGGAACTTGAAGAAGAATATGACTCAGAAACGTGCCATGGAGGCATCGGAAAAAGGGGACTTCTTCTCAAACTCGAAAATGCGTGAATATCTCATTAGGCTACCAGAGCGGAAGCGTCCGGAGTTCATTGACGGTATTATGAGTCCGTTCACTTCAATGACCGAGATCAACGTCGCGCCCCCCGCCCAGCTGATATCACCGGTTGAATTCCGTATACCTGAAATTTATATTCATCGACTCAACTGTCTTGTTAGGGGATCAGCTGAATCGAATTTCTGGCCAAGGGATACCAAGAATGGCTTTAAAAATGAAGACAACGTGCCAGCTTGGTGCAGCAGCGTCATGTCGGCGTCTGTGCTTTTGGAAGCAGGCAAATATCCTGAGGCATACCCGTTCTTTCACAACTTCATCAACCAGGCTCCCCAACAACTCCTGCGCCAGGATCCGCTCATATTCCCTTTCGTGTATACATCTGTTCTATCGTTTGCTCTGAGATATCCCGATATTGCCCACTGGCTTCTTACTGCTATACACAATGTTTCGGAGCAACTTCCTTGGGCCCAGTCTTCACATCCACTCCGGCTTTTAATTGATTTCATGTTCCACCTAGGGGTGGATAACGTAATTATTTATGCACCTAGAGTCATACTATCGTATATCAACATGATTTACGAGACCCTCGGCGCAGCGTACCCACTCGTACAAGACATGATGTCTGACACGATTTGGCGGCTCCTGCACCACAAACTGATGGACCCTGAGGAGGTGATCAATTTAGGGCACAGAATGGTGGTAGCAGCGAAGCTACAGCATCAGGACCAGTGCAAGGACCACTTAAACTTGAAGATGGGGTTGGCGCATGGTTTCTTCCAAACGAAAGATTTTCGCGAGGCGCGTCGTATGATTGCAGAGGTAATTGCGGGACAAACCAAGGAAAGTAGAAGAATGATGACATCGGTTCACATGCTAACCTCTAACATTGATGAGGCTGAAGGCCATTTGGAAGATGCTATCATATCAGCCTTGAGAGCTGTAGTTGAGAGCATGGAGACATTTGGGAAATATTCTGACTGGGCTCTAAACAGTCTGGATACTTATCGTCAGATTCTTGATAGAGCTGGGATGGAAGATGAATTGAACACAGTACGGCATGATTATGATGTTGTGGTGGAAGAACTATCCAGCAAGCTAGAAACATTGAGGATGTCTACTGAGACTTCTTGAGGATAGAATGCAAGAAACTGAATTACGGGTACTTTATAACGAGGAATAATTGACCAAATGACGACAGTTCATTAAATTGAATAATGCACTTGACAATACCAATTTCATATTTGGGATCCTGGAGTAATCCCTCCATTTGTGATCCAAGCACTAGTTTCTATCATCGCCATCTGGCACGTTTACATCCTACACAATCCACGATGAATAAGCTGCGGTCCAAATGGAGGGTGCTCCTCGGCACCTTCAGGATGGACCGTAAAATGACTACCTCGGGTTTACGGTGAAAGGAGTTGGCCCGAAGATCGAGGCGAACCATATTAGCATTGAGAACTTCCCTGCAATTATATCGCCCGAACTAAACAATACTGTGTCACTCCATCTCAATGTTAGATCTGACACCCGTGATCTGGGGATGCCTGGCTCATAAAAATGGTGGGTAGCTCATCCGTGTGCTCACCAGTTTCTGGGTGGCACGATCGGCTGCTGCGGGTGAGCAAATGGCACTTTTTTTTAAAACCAATCTTTGGCGCTGAACCAGTGCCGTTTTCCGGCGTTGGTTCGAATACAAGGAAATCATAAAAAAACCGGGCACCACTCGCAATACAAGTGCCTCCTTCACCATTCGAGCGATGTTCTGTTCAGGCGAGGTGCATTTCATTGATCCGAAGCGCGTTTCCGAGTGTGCACGTTCCACCACGTACATGGTTCGGTTCAACAGAATCCCCTGACCATTCCCTGCTATGACCGTGCCAAGGCCAACAACTCTGCTTGGGTTGGCTCAGGATGGAAGCTCATTGGCGAATGGATGTGGGCGCGTGCGAACCCAGACGCGAAAATTATCCCGTCTCTTCTGCCGGAATATTTTGCGCATTTTCCCCGAAACCCGCCAAACGACCTGTTTGGCGCCAACAAAGTATATCGGCAAGTGACGCGAGTACACGGAGTTGGACCTTGTAATTCGGGAGCTTAATCGTATAGTCAAACCTGGCATGGGAGAAGGTTGCGGGGTCAGTCTCAATTACCTGGACTGATGGAGGATCGGCTCCGAAACGCTTTGAGCGTCAGGTCGCATGACGTTTTGCACTCATCTGTTTTTCATCCCAGCTCAAAATCGCTCACGAACTCAACAGTTTCTAGGCCAGGTGATCTGCCCCTGAGACTGCTAAGGTATGAAGAACAGATCGACAGAGGATTACGGGCGGGTAAGGGGATCTTTTTTTCTGCGGGCGGCGTGGCATTCCAGGGACTGGCCCGGCATTATCTCCCAATTCAACCGCCTGTCCCACATATTTGCCATCCCTTTTCTCAGGGGAAATCTAACCCACGTGAATGCTTTCTTTGGTAGTCGCTCCGTTTGGTGGCTCGACAGGATTCCTTGGCCATAGGCGCCAGGGTGGTCTGATTAGACATTCCGAGAGCCGCTGGCAGTGCTGCTTCTCGAACCCGGCTCTTTGGTGCCAACCAAGTAAGCTTAAGCGAGCTTACTGAGGGTTACGGCATAACCATAACGCTGCGACCCCTGGATGCATTATCGGCGCTTGTTATAGGTGGTGGGGCGCGTTCCTTTGCGCATCGTCAACGGCGCTTCGGTTGATTGTGCCGCGAATGGTTATCTAAATACATGTGTTATTTTTTATACTTTGATGATTGAGTGAGGTTCGGATGAAAAAAGAAATATTAATCTATCGGAATATGAAATGGATGAAAAAAACGAGACAGCGTCGCAGTCGAATGCCTCTGGCGATGCCATCACCACGGATGAGTTGATCGCTCTCGCTTTCTTCAAACGCTTGCTCGGGCCACCTGAAACTCGGATGGCTTCCGTGGACGAATCAGAGCTAATCTGCGTTCATCTGGTCATTGTTTTTTGCCGCCCGTCGAATCTATGCGACCGTGGTCGCGGCTGAAACGCCAACCCCTGCTCTGCTGGCCGGAGCTATCTCTCAAAACAGAAGACGGCTCCACGATGCTGAGACTGGGCACTAATTCCACCACTCCGAATGCGATGCTGACAGGGCATCCTGAAAAGCCAAGAACTTGTTAGAAGCCCTTGACAACGGCTGGCAGCATGGCATGGCATGACAGCTCAGGAGGAGACGTTGTTTTTGACAGTATAAAGAGGACGGCATGAGATGTCAGAATGGCTTCTTTTTTCTCCTCAACATTGCAGGCTCGATTCGTTTTCTTCTTCAGCACCATTCTCTTCGTTTCTTCACTGTGTGAAGCTGGTACACGTTCTTTCACTTGACTCATTCGCTCTATCAATTCAACGACAATCCTTTCTCCCTCGCCGTCTTTCACACACGACTCTCTTTACCAAGAAAAACTATCCAAGATGTCTTTCAAGTCCACCGTTGCTCTTGTTGGCGCTTTCGCCGCCACTGCCCTTGCCCACGGCACTGTCACCAGCTTCAAGACTGACGGCACCGCCCAGAGTGCCTATCTGCTCGAATACTACTACGCCAAGCAGAACGGCCAGACGGTCCCTGAAATCCCCGCTTGGTCTGCTGAGAACCTTGATAACGGATTCGTCGCCCCCGATGCCTACGGCACCTCGGACATCAACTGCCACAAGAACGCTGAGCCTGGTGCCGCCACCGCCTCCGTCAAGGCTGGCGGCACTGTCGAGTTCAACTGGTCTGCCTGGCCCGAGTCTCACATTGGCCCCGTCCTGACCTACGTCGCCAAGTGCGACGGCAGCTGCACCTCTGCCGACAAGACCGCCCTCAAGTGGGTCAAGATCGATGAGAGCGGCATCGACCTCGACACCCAGACCTGGGCCGCCACCAAGCTGATTGCCAACAACAACACCTGGACCACCACGGTCCCCTCGGGTCTTGCCTCTGGCAACTACGTCTTCCGCCACGAGATCATTGCCATGCACGGTGCTGGCTCCGAGAACGGCGCCCAGAACTACCCCCAGTGCTTCAACATTGAGATCACCGGCGGCGGCAGCGACAACCCCGAGGGCACCCTGGGAACCGAGCTGTACAAGTCCACCGACGCCGGCATCCTGTTCAACCCCTACACGACCCTGACCAGCTACGAGATCCCCGGACCCGCTCTGTACGGCTCCGGATCGGACTCTGGCTCCGGATCTGGCTCCGGAAGCTCTACTCCTAGCGCCACCACTCCCGCCGCCGGTGAAGCCACCACCCCAGCTGCCACCCAGGTCGCCACCCAGGCCCCCACTAGCTTCGCCACTTCTGTCTTCACCCCCAGCCGATCTGCCACCTCTGTTCTCGCCAACAAGATTAGCTCGGCTACCCAGGCTGCCGAGACTGAGGCTTCCACCGGCAGCGGCAGCGGCAGCGGCAGCTCCGGGTCTGGAAGCAGCAGCGGCAGCTCCAGCTCCCTTCCCGAAACCTTCACCCTCGACACCTTCATCACCTGGCTCAAGAGCGCTGCTGGCTCCTCCAGCACCGTCTCTCGCCGACACGCCCGTGCCCTCAACTAAAAAAGGAGATCAATCGTACATAATGGTGGAGACTGGGTCCGTCTCTTGCGGGATTGTCGCCGCAGCCTCCGAGTCATTTTCTTTTCTACTTCTTGTAAACATTACATTGGCCTGTTATTTTTGGGGGATTAGAAAGTTTCTAGCCTGAATGGAATGAAAAGTTGCTGGCCCCTCAAGCTGCATTGCGTCTTTCGCCCACTAGTGAATCGTGACTGTCATACACCGATGCAAGCTGACAAAAATAAGACCAAGAGTGAGTCATGATTACGACGAATCGAGGTCTAACGAGATCGCGTTAAGGAATAGTTCCCACAAAACGTTAATTTCAACGGGCTAATGTTCTGGGCCTCAACTCTAATAAACGAGCCAATGACCAATCAGCGACTTGACGATGTTAGAGAAAATGCCCGGCCCAGCGGATATCAATCCCCCCACATGACGGAGATTAGTATTTTAGGTTTGTTTATGCTATCCGGAAATTTGGCCTGGACTGTTGCTAAACCCCACGATCTAGAACTCCTGGCTTGTTTCTGTATTTGGCTTGGCAAATGGCACCTGCAGCATTTTCAGGATACCTTGTTTGCGACAGCAGTGTACGCCCTCAGCTTCTCCATGGCGCTCCCAAACTCTCTTTCGATGACCTCAGCATGAGATTGTGATCGTACTGTAATCGAGCAGGGAAATGGTAGAGGCGTTGAATTGAAGCCCTCCGAGTAGGCAAAACTGGGACAGTGTCAGCATTGATTAGCTCCTGTTCAAGATATTACCTACATGTCAACATCGATTTCCTTGCCGTCAGGCCCCTTTTCTGGAGCTACGTTAAAGGCCCATAGTATGCGTGCCACGTTGATAGATATTGAGGCTGAGCCGAGGTGCATTCCTGGACAGATGCGTCGGCCCCATCCGAATGCACTATGTCCGAAAGCTCCTGGGTATTCCCTCTGCTCCAGAAAGCGCTCTGGCCGGAATTCGTGAGGCTCAGGAAAGTCGGCCTCATTAAGATGAACTACTCAAGTCGTTAGCGGAATTTTTTGAAAATAAGATGCCACTCACTGGTCCACAACGGAGCGATTATGGTGCTCCCCTTGGGAATAAACATTCCCTTGTACACATTATCCGCGGTGCTGGCGTGGGGAGTCCCGCCCAATACAGCTACAGGTCTCCAGCGTAGTGTTTCCGACACAATGGCTCTCACATAGTCAAGCTTGGGCAGATCATCGAAAGTTGGGAGGCGATCAGGCCCAACAACTCTGCCCAGTTCTTCTTGCGCTCGTGGTATAAATTGCTGCCCAAATTTTACACACGCGAGGAGAAAGCTTGCCAGCGAACCAGCGGACTACAGCGGATTAGATCACGTCCTGTCGGCTTGTGTTTATTAGAGGACTTACCGTCTCCACCCCGGCACCGAATGGTGACCCTGCAGCATACGCAAGTTCCAGGTCACCCATGCCCAAACTTTGTTGTTCTCGTAGCAAGTGTGTGGCAAAGCAAGGGTGAGCAGTACCATTAGCTACCTTTTCGCGAACTTCGTCCATGAGCTGAGTGTAGAGCTGCACATCTTTGACCCGTTGCTGAAGCACTTCGGCTTTCCATGGCGCAAAAATACTTGGAACAGATTTTAGGATGGGATAACGTTCCACAGCAAATTTCCCAGGGATACTTTTCTTTTTGGTCAGAAATCGTCCACACCAAAACCGAGGAATGGCTTACTTTACCAATGTTAACCGCTCCATTGACTCAGCGTTCCGTCGAACCACAATGTCAGTGGCTACATCTTCAACTCTCCGACCATACGTGACTGTGACAATGACTGACGCTGCATATCGCTCGAGGTGTTTCCGAAAGTCGTTTGGAGTCATTAGTAAATCACGCATCAGCACTTTGGACTCGAGGCATTGGGTCGGCCGGTACGTCTCGCTTTGACGCTGCATGAACCCGCTGTGCAATAGCTTTCTCCAGCGGCGCCAAAAGGTAGAGTATGGCGCCATCAGTCCTCTCATGCCGCCAGACAACAACTCGCCTCCCATGATAAAGCGTGGTCTGGAAGAGTAAACGGCACCTCGTTTCTCGAGAAGATCCCATGCTGCTTGCGCAGACCCAAGCACGATGGTCGGTGTTGGCCCCAACTGAAGATAGACCACATCTCCATATTCCTTACTCAAGTCCTGGAACCAAAGCCATGGCTTCTTAATACCGACTCTGAGGGTCTTAGGTCCCGGGGGTAGCTCTGAACGATGGGCGCGAAGTTTCCAATTTTGATGCAACTAAAGAATGTTACAAAAAGCTGAATCACGATTGAGTCAAGTGGGCAGAATGCGTACTCGTGGGAAGGACGACACCAAGTACACAATTCCGACGAGTGCACCGATGACAAGGATTGTAGTGCCAAACATTTGGATATGTCGATGATCAAAGTGTATAATCTTGGCGTGAGCTAACAAAATGGATTGATTGGAAGTAGAAACAACGCTTGTACGGTTGTGTGGCTTGTCAAGTAGTCGCAAGTCTTGCTGGTGACAACCCCTGTATTTCAATTACAGCTGCTGGCAATAAAAATCCACCACCCCGCGAAAATGCCTTCATGTTGATCCTCGGCCATGCAACCAACCGTCGGCAGTGCAAAACTAAGCAGAGCAATTTGTCTTGAATCGTACCCCGCATTTTGTCAGCCATGAGTGATCCTATCGAAATGATTTTGGCGGGGATGTGCATGCCGCTAAGCTTAGGCTGTCTAGGCGAGACGGGTAATATTACCCTTCACCAAGATATGAATCCGAAAATACGGAACTTTGTCGGGAAATTTTGTTTGAACTGCGAGTTGTGTGATTGAGGTCTAAACGGTCACGGAACAGAGATGAAGACTTCCACTTGGCTTGATAGGCCGTTTCTTACAGCCTTGTTCCTTGGGCTTGGTGGGTTTTTATATGGATAGTGAGAACTGGCCGAATTATTTTTTAACTAAAAGAAGTGCTGACGGATCGTAGTGACTCTGGCATCATCACTCCAAGTCTAGCCTTGGACTCATTTCTAATTCATTTTGGAAATCCCGATGCGGCCCTCCGAGGCGCAATCGTGTCCATTTACCAAGCAGGAGGCAAGATGGTTCTTGTTTCGAGTTATTTTGTGAGGCTAACCCACAAAACTACAGGTTGGATCGGAAGTGCTTCCGTCGGAATAACTAGCGATAGGCTTGGCCGACGCAAAGCCATTGCATTTGGATGCATCTGGGGCGTTGTGGGCGGTGCGCTTATGGCTGGTGGTGCGCACGTGGCGATGCGTAAGTCGCTGTGCAAGAACAAATTCACCGGCTCACTCGTTGACTCGCTAGCTACTAGTTATCATCGGCCGCCTCCTAGTTGGATTCGCCGTTGGAACAATCACCGGGGTAGCTCCAGTTTTTGGTGCTGAAATCGCCAAGGTATCACGGTCAGCTCTGGTGGATGACGCACGCTGACAAGTTCCAGACACAACAACGAGCCAAGATAACCGCGGTCAACCAGATGAGTAAGTGAACCTTGTCGGCTATTACTACCCGCGCTCATGAATCAAGTGGTCGCATGGGGGTTCTTCGTAGCCCTGTGGACTGGCGTAGGTGAAGGGCGTTGGGACAACCCAAACCAGTGGAGACTTGGCTTTGCCATCCAAAGCATACCAGCACTGGCGCTCGGCCTCGGAGTCATGTTCGTCGGCGAATCACCAAGATGGCTGCTGCTAAAGGGCCGACCCGAAGAGGCTAAACAAGCTTTCCTTGGGTATCATTATGACGGGGATAATGGGGACTGGTGCGATGCTGAATTCACTCTGATCCGCGTCAATATTGAGGAGGAGCTGCAAGCCCAAAGCCAGCTACCGTGGTCGGATCTGTTGAAAACCCCAGCCTTTCGCAAGCGTCTTTTTGTTGGGTCGTTTGTGTGGGCGGCAGCCATGCTTTCTGGCATCTCGTTTGTGCAATATTACCAGACGGCGATTTACGCAACGCTTCAATTCGACCAGAACCGGCAGCTTCTTGTAAGTGGACTCTATGGATCTGTGGGGCCCGTGGCATGCCTCATTTCCTTGTTCTTCGTCGACCGCGTTGGTCGCAAGAAGATTTTGATTTTGAGCTCTTCGCTGCTTTCGGTGTGCTACACGATTATCACGATAATTGCAGCAGTGTTCCCGGCACGGCCCGGCTTACCGACGAATGCTGCGGCTCAACGTGGGCTGATAGCTTGTATTTTTGCCGTGTCTGCCAACTACTCGGCCCTACTCGGTCCAATGACATGGATCATTCCGTGAGTGGCTTGATGAGGCTTGGGGTGATTTTCTGACCAGTGCTTCAGACCCGAGGTCTTCACTACCGAGTTGCGCGCCAAGGCAAATGCGATAGTTCAAGTCATTCACTATTCAATCAGCTTGATAATTACACAATGCTCCCCGATCGCGTTAGCGGAGGTCGGATGGAAGTACTATGTAGGTTGGGGCATTAAAATATGAAGAATATGAACTCTAACTGGGCAAAGATTCTTTTCATCCTTACTAATGCACTTTGTGCTATTATTTTCGCGGTGGCCTACCCTGAAACCAAAGGTATGTCCTGACCTAGATCTATTTTACCGGCCTTCCCAACTTTCACCATTTCAGAGATTAATCACGTTTACTTAGGAAAATCTTTGGAAGAAATTGATGAAATATTCGGTGATGTCCAAATTATCCGTGAAAGTGAGGTCAAGTGGGATTTGGACGATGCAAAGGTCTCAAACACGGGAGGGCATGTTAAAAGCATAGAAGCAAAATCAGCTTGAATAAAATACATTCATTATGCTGAGGCCAGACTTTTATGCATAGACTATAAACTTTTGAGCATGGCTGAAGCTTGTCTCTGCCTTTAGAGTGATATTTTTGTTAAATAAAATCACCTGGGGCTTAGATCACTTTGTGTTATGTTGCATCACATGCTGATACAGTCCTCGTAAAAAATTCTCGGCCATTGCTTCAGGTGCATGGGTGATCAATGTTCGAGCATCCACCCCAAAAGATGATGTGAAGTCATCACTGAAGTAGTACGCTAACCATAGCTAAACTACGGAAGTGGTTATTTAGCATCGCGGCTATAGTTCAATGACAACATGTGTTCGGCACGTTTATCCCGCAAAGCGCCTTTTATGTCGAGAACCGACGAACCATTCCACTTTCAACAGATTTAGGGCATGTGATAATCTATCTCATGGCTCAACGCTCGGTGTTAACTTTGCGGGATTTGTTCAGCCTCTATGACGTATCCGCGAATTTGACTTTGGGTCTGGAATTTGGAAATAACAGCAACGGTCTCCTCCCGGCTTCGCGGATCAGAAGGCTCCACTAGAAATCTTACCACTTTACATATGCAAGTTGATCGGCATCAACTGAGTTTGTCAAGGGTGTTGGTTTGATTCTCATCTGAGTTTTGGGATCTGCAATTGAGAATTGTGGAACTGAACCACGACGTGGAAACCAAGTCGAGGGCATCGCCGGTTCTGGAAATAGATTAGATAAGCGGGGCCATTATTCGTCATCCCTCGAAAGCTGAAAGCCATAGTCGCATGATGCGATAGAAACTATTACATCAAAGTCGTTCTGGTGGCTCGTCATGACGTCGCCCATGTGCTTAGTGCCGAGGACCAAATAAGGTGGCAAGCGCCAGCTTTCGCTGAGAGCTTGGAGTAGTACTCCTAGGTTAGAACCTGGCGTTAGATAATGCTCTTGCTTTTATGCAAGACAAATCCACAAACGTCCGAAGGCCACGTTTTATTTCAGGAGCATCATAGTCGGGGCGTGCATACTGGGCAGGCGAAGAGTCGATTGCAAACTCCTGATCCGAAAGTCGAAACTTCAAAACTGCTGGTCACTTGGTAGATATATCATTTTTAATAATATTTATTTATGCTTTTTGAAGTGTCGAGAAGACCTTTCACCAAGGTGAGTGTTCTTGGCAGAGTGAGTCTTTTGGGGGGGAATGATCCGTTTTGGAGATGTAACTGTAAAATGTTGTGTAGACCAGTCACTCATCACAATCGAAGAGGTAGATCAAACAGAAATTTGCAAGGAACGAGAGTTTTTATTAACCGGGTGATCAGTCCGAGTTGACTAGTACTAGCATTATTATTAAGGAAAGAATAAACAAATTTCGTCCTCCTACGTCCCCTGTGAGACCACCGATTTGAAATGGAGGTAGATTAGCCTACAGCCATTTGTTGGTGTTTCAGGTTATTCAATTTGGTGAACAACGTGCCAAACCCTTAACCGCTGATACCGTTGCCGAGGTTGAGGTTGCTGAGGTTGAGAGATGAAGCGGGGACACCAAGACCGTTGAGGAGCTGCGACACAATGCTAATGATACTGGCGAGGAACATGGGAACGTTGGAGCTGAATGTGAGGCTGCCTTTGGCGCCGCTGATGAAGGTGGTGACAGGGTTAACGAGGCTGACAACGGAGCTCTGGATGGCGCTGGTCTCGTTCTGGAGGAGAGTCTGGATATCGGTTGGAAGGGTTGTAGCGACCGACACAAGCAACGAAGTGAACTGCCCAAGAAGACCAAGAGTGTTCTTGACGGCGGTGATAAGGGCGGTGATGTCCTGAGAGGACAGGCTGCTAAGGTTACCGGCAAGGTTGCTGGTCAGGTTGGTGTATGCATTGGCGATACTACCAACAGAGGCCCCGAGAGCTTGTGCGATGGCCTGCAGATTGGCCTGGAGAGCGGCTTGGACCTGGACGCTGATGGCAGCTCCAGCATTGGCCTTGATCGCGCTCAGCGCGCTGTCTAGTAGAGATGTTAGAATCCTGTTTTATGGTGGTGGTCGAGTCAAAACCTACTGACGGCGCCAACGGCGGTGGCAGTAGAAGTGTTGAGGCCATTCACGGCCTGAGTCAAGGTACCGACGAGAGTGTTCTGTCGCTCAACAAGGTCTCTCTCGATGACCTTGTTGATTGGCTGAAGATCGCCAATGGCGGGCAAGGCCGTGGCGGCGGCAGCGAAGAAGAGGACACTGGAGAACTTCATTGTGAAATATTTGAGGTGTTGAAATAAGGATGTGATGCTTTTGTATTGTGGATGAGGAGGCTGTTGATGAGATGAGATGGTTGGGATTGACGGACGTCGCAGGCCTCTTTATATATCTGTCCGGGCCGCAGTTTACTCATGAGCGATCCATGTAAGTCGGTAATTCGGTAACAAGACTCTCTCTCTCCTCTCCATGTCCGCTTCCGGCCTGGTCGCGGCGGGCGTTGTTGCGGTTGAAAGAGTTTGGACCAACGACGCAGCACATTCCAGCGCACCATGCTTGTTGACGTCGGCGCTTTGCCTCATGGAGCCGACGATACCCCAATACAGCTGAGACACCGAATGAGCCGTCTAAGACAGCACGCCTCGCGGAAAAACTTTGGCATCATATCATGGTGCTGGCTCTTGCACGCGGCCCGCTTCCAAGGGAGGAGTGAGCGTTGGCAACGAGACAACCACGCTGTGCATTGCCGACATGGCGATCAGGCTGTATAGCTAGTTGATCAAGCCCCCCCCAAGAATACTCGGTTTGCCAAGCTACCTAAACATTTCCCTTGGTTCGCAGTGCGACTAGTCTCAAGACGTGAGGAGATGGCGCGTCGAGCCCCTAGCTAAATCGAGACGCAAGAAGGTTGGTGGGTGGATGCATTCGACATCTTCATCCTAGAGACCCTATACCCATTTGCCTTTTTGGCTGGCTGCATCTCAGAGCTTATTCTGATGCAAGATCTCCCAAACCTAAGATCTAGATGCCCGATGGACGTCGGGTGGATTAGTAACATTCCGCTCGAGAAGAATGACAAAACCGAACGTTTTTAGTCGCCATTCGCTCTGCACAGATCTCCGGACGTTAAGCTGACTCTGATATGGATCCCCCTCATACCTGACGTGGTCATTCTCAGTCACAGTTTTGCTACGAGTGTGAGAGCACGACTCACAAAACCTCCGCAGCCTAGCGCATCAGATTTTACCAGAGCCTGCAAGCGCAACCTTGTTGGCGGTTGTGTTCATTTGACCCAGGATATCGGCGCTAGGAGCACTTCCGCTTAGTACTTTATAGTCAAATAGATGCTGCACGTCTTTAACGTCCTGGCTTTGTCCGCAGTCTAGGCCTGGCCCTCAAGGAATAGGGCCAGACACGGGCGGGGCCTCTGGTGGTTAACCCAGCTAGCAATAGCGCTTCAGTAATGCGTGATCTCGATCAGCTCGGCACCGTATCGCGTCCAAGCCCTCCCGAGCGTCAGCGCCCGGCACGAGTGATGAGATCGGCCTAGCGAAGACGGGAGTTGCCGTGGCTTTTTTCTTTTTCTTTTTTCGGAATTCCCGCGCCCGATGGCAATAGCAAGCCGTGCTTGGGGCGGTCTGGCTCAGACACATAACCCAGGCGACTGAGAAAAAAAAGTGATGAGCCTATCCCTCGCCAAGAAGGAATGCATTGGGGGTCCTGCATTAAACCTGTCTCGATGCACGGCCTATCACGCACCCTTGCGGCTAGATCTGGAGTTTGCCGTCACCCGGCGGCCCGCGGTTTGAATACTTTACTATGTCTCAGATTTTGAAGGGAGAAACCACCCCGATGCAAAGGGTGGCAATGGGATTGGTGTATGTAGGGAGGTGGCTCTGGTCCACCACGGCTGTTTCCGAACGCAGCCTTGGCAGACAAATGAAGTCGGCTCAGATAGCTAGGAGAATCATTGGAGCATACTCTAGCTGGTAGGAGAATTCTTAAACATCACTAGCTGCGAACATGCTGCTCGTGCGGGCTGCGCCTAGTGACAACCCTTCGTTCATCAAATATGAAATGTTGAAACCCAATGTGTCAGCGAAAAAATAAATGGCTATATTCTAAGATGCCACCTTGCTATCCTGTACTCGGCCTTTCCTATTCAAGCCTAACTACTGCCGCATCGCTGGCTGTCATGTCACATGTATCACGAAACCAACGGGCCGACTCTTTCAAGTCTAGAGCGCCCTCCGCTCTCCCTCTGCTGCCTTGAGAGACAAGTCCTTTTTTTCCGCGTTAAATTCGCTGGCAAATTCCGAAATGTATTCGGGCAACGTGGCAACTCGGTTATACGGGCCGGGCTTCGGTTCTCCCATGGCGGAATAAATAGGCAGAACACCGGTCCACGTCGAGTCAAGTATGGCCTCGTTGCTCATGTCGCTCTTGTCATCAGTCGCCTGCCCAGCGCTAATCTTGGCGCTTCCTGACGTGATTCGGACCTTGAGGATACCGGTGCTTTGAATTTCTGCCTTCGTGGGTGGCAGTCTTGTGTGACGCCAGCGGTCTGGTACCACACTGTTCGTAATCAGTTCCATGGCGTAAAGCTTTTCTTCTTCGTTATCCACTAGTGTGGCATAGCCGAAGAGGACGGTCGAGCGATAGTTGTAGTTGTGAGAGAAGGATGCAAGAGTCAGGACGAGGCCATCGACATGGGATGCGGCGATGCAGACAGGCAAGCCCAGCTTCTCATTGCTGTCTCCTTCCTTTTCACTGCTCTCTCTTCCGCTATTCATTAACCTAGACGAGATGTAGCCATGCAGATAAAGCTCAAGAGGGTCACCAAGACCTGCACTGGGCCGGTCAAAGGATCCCATTTGCCCAATCATGGGCAGAGTAACTGGGAATGGTTGGGTGGGCGTGTTGAACGATACATGCAAGATCTGACAGGTGTTGACAATGGTGTGGATGGTTTCGAGAGCGTACACAGCATGTGCGTTATATCTCTTCACCGTGTTGGTGGCATCCTTAGGATATTCAAAGTTGAAACGGCCCATGTTGAAGTTGATACGACTTTGTGATTTCAAAAGAAACGGGAAATTGTGGCAGGTTTGTTCATCTCACCTCCTGAAGCGGGATGGTCTAGTCCGGTGCTTGCTGTATTTGTATGCGGGCGAGGTTTACTAATCTGCCACTCGTGAAATATCTCATTGGATGATGGCGCTTGGCGCTAGTTTTCTCCATCATCTGACGTAAGATAAGGATATACGTATGGAAATCTTGACGATAGCCAGGTACAAGCCGTGAGCTGAGCGTGACCCGCGGGTAATCGATAAGGATGATTGATCTAGTCCTTTTCGGTGTTAAGTCTGCTCGTTCAAACCCGTAGGATTGGGAGTCAACCCTCTCCCCCGGTCGTGATTTGGATTACAGTTACTTTAATTGGACAGCTGTAATCGAGGTGCAGGACTCGTGCGGGGAATTGCGATGGATTGCGATAACGGATAAGGTTGGACACGGCAGGAGTAATTCGATCACGCGCCTCTCCTTCAAATCAAGGTGAACCACGGTGGTGATTATTCTATTGATTAACGTCAAAAATTGGTATATATACTATACTTATTGAGTGCATAATTCAACAAATTCAGCATATCCTCGAATATTATGCATAGACTTTAGTTCCAAATAGCAGCCCCCGTGCATCCACCGACTCCCAGCACCACGGCTAAAATGAATAATCTCATCATCTCCTTCAAAGTACCCTAGATAGTTAGGTACAAGTTCGAGCTTATTGACTTGGTAGCCGTTTCTTCCCAGTCACGTGGCCGAGTGATTATAAATAGTTCTACGAAGATCAACCATCATTTCACACCTGCTAACCATTATTTAAAGGACATTTATGCAATTGCTAGACAAGAAATTGCAAGTTTGATTCACGTCGCGATTTGAGTTCTTGGGGTCTTACATCATCCACATTTAAGCTTAATCAGTATGATCGGCGGAAAACATTATCAGTATGTATCAATTTAATGGGCTGCTACATTTTAATTGAGTCAAGTATAGATTTAGAATAAACAGAGTTCGAAGAAAAAGTGATGTTTATAGCCGGAAGTGGCACATCTTGAGATAATAGGCCTCCATTTTGGGATAAGTGGGTCAGAATGGTTTATCCTGGTTCTGGGTCAAGGCTCTAGCAGAAGCCACCCATTACAAGTAAGCACCCTATCTAGTAGACGGGCATTTTGAAGGCGGGGAACTTGTAAGTCCAGCTATCGATGGAAGCTTGATCATAAACGCATTCGAAAGAGCTATCAGTGTTCCAGTATGGGCGCTTAGGCCACTCGCATAACATTTGGGTTTCGCCTTCATAATCGCCGGAGCTTACAGAGCTATTCAGGCGGTTTGGAACATCTCCATTCTCGACCCAGTCGATCATAGTCTGAATGAGATCAACAGGGTATGGGCCGGGCTGGAGGCTGTTGGTGCCACAGTGAGCAGCGCCGGGAACCATGAAAAACTTGTACCAACTGCTCAAAGCTTCAACACTGGCATTATATGTTTGGTTCGGGTACATGATCTCGCGGACTGAGTCGTAATAGTGCACACTGGAGGCGGCCGGAATGCTGGGGTCGGATTCGCCATGGTAATGGAGAAGCTTTCCTGTTGATACGCGTTAAACTTGCTGATCAACCTTTAATTCCGACCATGAAGGAAAATCTTACCACCGCTGGACTGAAATTTACTGATGTCGGGGAGATTAGTCTCAAGGGTACTTGAGAATTTGACGAGAGCCTCGTCCATCCAGGCAACCAAGGTGTCGTAGGTCACATTCTTCAAAGTTGAGAGGTTGTCAAGATCTACCTCCTCTAGAAATTTGGTAACAAAAACGCCTCCCGTAGACTCGATGTTATATGTCCACTATTGAGTCGAGGGTCAGCTATAGTTTCTCTGGGACGTCCTTTTAATCCCTGTCACTTACCGACTCCGTATCTGAATCATAAGAGGTAGAAGCATCGCTCAGTTCCGAGCCAATCTGCCAAGACAGATAGGCACGTTGCCCTGCAGAGTTAAAGAGTCCGTCATAAATCGTCTGTGCCACCTTGACGTCCTTGGCATTGACAGTGCCGTTCTGGGCAGGGATGTACGACGTCGTTGAACCCGAGGTCTGCACCCTCTTGCTAAAGCCGTAGCCAAGCGAAGTCTTGTTCTCTGCTGCGCAGTAATAGGACTCTCCGACAATTGAGGAAATATTAAAATTGAGCTGGCAAAGATCGGTGCGGGAGATGACTCCGTCGGCCCTGCCATCGAGAGAGTCGCAAGCCTCAATGGTACGGTTTACAATCTTTTCTAAAGCACACGGTGCGGGAAAGTAGTCCTGAACAACCTCAACAACAGCGGAGTAAAGATGATTCTGCCAATTAAATCTGATAAGTAAATGGACGAGGGAGAATGAATAGATGGTGGCTTACAACTTGCTGATGAGATTGGCGGAAAGCTGGAGCACCGGCGACGATGCCATCGTACACTTCGCCCCATTTTTGAACCTGACTCATGGCTTGGCGACCACCATCGGAGCATCCACCAAAATAGGTGTAAACCTTGTCCGCTGAGTAAAGATTCTTGGTGATTTCTTTGCCGATTGTAGTCATCTCGCCTAAAGCCCTATGAGAAAACTGTCCGACACGCAGCGTCAGAGGTATGAAAAATCAGATAGCAGCGAGATCAGCTTACCATAGCAATGTTGTCCCAATTCAGACTTCCGTTTCCATACAGCACGACTGTATCCAAACTGTTGGAAAACGCGTCATAGCCTGCATCAGTACAGCCAGTCACAGCACCATATTGCAGGCCGTATGTCACACCGCTCGGCAAACTATAGCCACCTCCACCCATGACAAAGAAGCGATTTTCAAATATGGCAGGATCAGGAAACCCGTACCAAACCTTGATTGCGTCATTCCTTCCGACGTGCTTGTAGGTAGCGGTGACGTTGCAGTAATCATAGGTGTTCGAGCTGGACGATGATGTCTCACGCTTCAAGTGGTTGCTGCTGCTGCTAGAGCTGTTTGTGACTACCGAGGCTACGACCGAAGATAGATTCAGCTCGATGCCTGCAATAGTCCCGTTGGCTGGAAGTGCAGCTTGGATGTTGGAGACTGTACACATTGAGGCTAAAGATGCCGCCATCGCCTCAGCTGCAAGAGCGGCAACGGCCACGAGTGGTGAGTAGCGCATGATTCGAAACGAATGAGAGATGCAAGAGATGATAGTGAGAGTATGAGAAGCCACTGCAAGTAGATAATTTCAGCTGGGGAATTTCTGTGCCCTTTTATGTATTTCAAATATTCTTCTGACGACCCCCATTGTAGCATCATGACGTATCTACCTCCATTGTGAAAGACCCGGGACTTGAAAATCATGCCTCACAATATCCCTAGATTCAGGGTGAACGCGTCGAGGGCGGAGTTTCTAGTTGCGCAAAAAATACATTTCCCAGGACCAATACAACGAATTCAACAAATAGGATTTCAGATTGCCGGAAAGATTGGTTGTCTACATTTCCCAATCCGATAGATTTAGGAAATCAATATTCGGAACACGTAATGAGGCTAACGGTTATTCGCCGACGGTGACATTATGGCAACGTGATTCGCTGTCCTGCTCACGGGGGTCCAAGCTTCCAGGGCACATCTCTTAAGCATGACGAGGCGCCCCACTCGCTGTGAGGCTTTGAACTCGAACTACTGGTCCGGGAGACGCAGCCGTTCGTGAAAAGCTCGAGAATTGAGTTAGCGTTGCCGGGCGGGACTTATTCTTTCTGATCCTTGTAGACATGTGTAAAAATAATTTAATCTGAAGTTTGGCCTAACTCTCCTTTCATCACGACTGAATTGCCGTTTTAGGCCTTCGCATGCCGCACCTGACGCACTTTCCTGATGCGAATCTCAACAATGAGTTCGTGATGCTATTAGATAGATCCCTATGGATCATTCAAACCAGAGTGTTTTGGTAATCCGAAGAAGAGGAATCATATTTTGGAAACAGTGCATTCCAACATCGCTTTGTTCAGTGCTCAGCTTGAGAAAATAGAACATCGCCCCAGTGTAAACGAACAATTAGCCCTATCACCCAACAATCACGGGGAGCTTTCCCCCGTCAAGTCTAACGTAAAAGATGGCCATGCAAGTAAATTACTACACAGCCCAATTGTGACGTTTGTTTTGGTCGGCATACTACCCCTGGTCGTTGTTGTCATTGTTAGGGCGCTGGTCTGCGCCGATTCTAGGGCAGGAGGTGCTGGCCGCTTGACATGGAATTGAAAGGAGTCGCACGAGAAAACTTTAATAGTATTGCCAAGATGGAGACGCTGCTCTATGAAGCAGAGTTTCCGACATGCCTGCGGGAAGATGCGTACTTGATACCATCTCGCAAGCTTTGCCAAGAGTCGGCAAAAAAGTGTTTCAAATCTGGTTGGGATTAAACGAAGTTCTGGAGAAGTTTATTGTCAATTTAAAAATATTGTAAAAGCGGTGTTGGATATTAATGTGTCGATTGCCGCGCCCTCCGTTGCGATGCGCGTAATCTCACAGCCACTTTGCCGATGCCTCCACAACGCTGCATTTTAGTACATACGACCATACCTGCTGGAAAGAAATGTCAAACGGGATATGGGTCATCATGGCACTACGCATTAGCGGAGTGTCCACTTCACCTTTGCCGTAGCCGTCGATCTAACACAAAAAATGATATCCCGTCAAGAAATTTGCATTTTAAATTTCGACGTCCATTTTTTTATATAAAAAATTCGATTTCAATTTGTGATCCCTGGGCTAAAAGACGGTAGGGGTTGTTACTTCATCTTTAAAAATGGCGGATGCCCTCCTAAAAGGGGGGTCACAGTTTAATTCGACGCAAGATACATCAGATTTCGTGCGATCGGGCTTTTCTAGCCAGGTTTCGATTATGTGTGATGTCATCTCAGATCATCCTGGGTTGACTTGAAGTTTTTAATGTAGCCAAATTCGCCTTTTCAACTGTGAACTCGCTCTCGCTCGATGTTGTCTCATTTCTATCATAAGATAAATACTTTCACTCGTAATACTTACCGCTCGGTATTATGAAATCCACTAAGACATGACCCCGAAGCTTGCTCTTTGAATGCAAAGCAGCTTGTCTTTTCATCTTTCGGCTTCTTCTCATCGACAATGATGCCTTCGCCTGGCTTGTTGGGATTCATGCGAGTAATAGAAAACTTATCCAATGCAAACTCAGATTTACCGTGGAGAGCCATATCGGCCAAAGCCTTGCCAAGCAAAGGAACAAACTTCATGGCCCAGCCAGCAGTAAATACAACAATACTGTCCTTTGGACCGCCATGAAGGTATTGTTGGGGGACATAATCCAAAACAAACATGTTGTCTGCAATATATCCGATCAGCGTATGTTTAAGCAAGAAGGCATGCGGGATACGTACCAAAGACGTTTGTCTGCAAGCAACTCAAGGTAAAGGCTGGCACTGTTGAATCAACTCCCACGACGTGGTTCTTGACGAATTCCTGCGTGTCGCGGATGTCATCGGGATTTATGACACTGCTGAGTCGCTCATCTGGATCACGAATTCGACGGGTAGCCGCATCGACGGAAATTCGAACAACATTAGGGGGTCCCCAGGGCAATGTGGGGAACCCATAAAAGAGCTGTGATCTTTTGCATGGCTCCTTGCAGCCTGGCTTATCGGGGCATGGTTTGTCGGACACCTTGTCGGGGGCGAATTGGAACCACATACCTATGGTGTGTTCTGTCAGTAAGCTTCGTTGGAATATACAACGGGTAAGGGGAATGCTGACTGGGGAAAATGGTCCCATCAGGACCTGCGTTGCAGTTCCAGTAACAGGCTGTCATCTCCCAAATATCGAGATCGAGGGAAATTCCAAAACTAGGTTTGAGCACATGATTTACATATGCGCCAGACGTTATGATGACTTTCCTCGTCTTGAAAACAGCAACTTCTGTGCCATGGCGAACTGTGTGCACCTCCCAGATGTTCTTGTCAGCCTCAGAGGGACGAATGCTCTTCACCTCGGTATGTTGTTTGGCTTGAGCCCCGTAATCTTTTGCTAGACTCAATAAGGTCCTGACGAGGAGTTGAACATTGATAATTCCATTGTCGGGGGCAGATAGACCAATCCAATCCTTCTTCAAGTTCTTAAACGGATAGCGTTTCTCGATTTCCTCAACCTTCCCTAAAACCAGACCAGTTATTTTTTGTGGATCCTAATGCCACTGTTGGAATTTATTAAAGTCTCGCTTACACTCCTTATAGGGCATTTTCAACTTTTTGAGGTTACAGATGGGACCCTCCAAAGTTCCTAATCAGTCTTGTCAAATCACTGTTCAACTGTTTTAGTGAAACAAAGCATACCTTCTGGGGTGCCGCCACCAATATTCTTGTCTCCGAAGTTGAGAAGGCCGCTCATCAACCGGAGGGATGTGCTAGAATCCTTTTCAAGATCGTCCCAAAGATCCATGGAGGTCTTAGCAAGCTCGGCCATGAAATCTTCCGTGTACCTGTTGGGGCGTGATTAGCTAGTGCAACTTGAGCTGCAAGTAACACCCACATGGTTCGGAACATGCGAGCAAGGTCTCCAGAGCTCCCTGCTTGATTAAAAAAGTTATTTTGCTCAAGGACCAAGGCCTTCGAGCCTGCCTTGGCCACTTGGTAGGTGGCAGCAAGCCCGACGGGGCCGCCTCCAACGACGATGGCATCAAAAATTTCAGTACTCATTTTGGTTCTCGGAATTTTTCATATACGATATACGATATGAATAGGATGGATGAGGTGAAAGGGAATTCTTTTATGGGATATGCCTTCATATTAACGTTTACCCCAATGTACTGCTCTCTAGTGCTGAGGTAGCCGCCCACCCTGGTCACTCATCCTGGCTAGTCCACGCGCACCCAGTAGGATGCTTCGAATAAGCGAAGGCGGGGAAAAAATTGAGACAAACGTGTCGACGACCTGAATCCAGAATTAATGTGCGTAAGCAACTCAATAGTCGGTCGCGCTAGGCTACTCCGTGGCTGGCTGAGATACAATTACTTTGTGGCCGAACCAATGACGACGAGAGCTAGCTGACCACGCATGCCAATAATGACTTTCTTTTGCGTCTGCATCTCCAGCTGAACTGCATGCGTACCAATTGGTTGTATTAACTCCGCTCTTCGGCTTATATTCAGCTCGGTCCTCGCAAACTACTCGTCCAATGGCCCGGGCATTGCGACTTGGAATGGAAAGGAGATTTGCCCGTAGCGCTTATGCTTATGTGAAAAACGTATATAAAGGACAAAGCCTTTTCATCGGTGCAGGCACCAAAGCAAAAGCCAGCTTTCTTCTCTCTGCCGCATCGTATCAGCTCCAAACAATCCCTTTCCATTGAGTCCACCAACCCACTGATCTTCATTATGAGCTCTGGCAAAGATCATTGCAGCATCAAGAACAAGTGGGCCCGTCGAGTGCTCCGAGAGAAGCTGCGCGATGAACTCCTTGTTCTCAAGGAACACCTTGGCCCCACCACACCGGTAGAATTTCTTGGAGACTCTGAAGAGTTCACCTACGACAACCTGCCTCGCGACCCCAACTATAAAAATGGCAAGCTAGTTTCGCATGTTGGCGAATACCCGGACCGGAAGGTGTGCATTGTGGGTGCTGGCGTCGCGGGTCTTTATATTGCCATGATTTTGGATACTCTCAAGGAGTTCAACGTCAGTTATGATATTCTCGAGGCCAACTCCAGGGTCGGCGGTCGTCTCTATACCCACTACTTTAGCAAAGAGCCGCATGATTATTACGACATTGGTGCCATGCGGTATCCTGAGATTGATACCATGAAGCGTACATTCGACCTCTTTGAACGCACCAAAGTACCGTTGATTCCTTACTATCTGAGTGGGAAAAATACCCCCAGCCTGTTCAATGACCGTTTCAACGGCGATGGATTTGACCCATATCATGTCAGTGTCCGCAATGGTGGCTCTGTTCCTGATGATGTCGTCGCAAAGAAAATGGATGATATTCTTAATGAAGCCTTTAGTCCGTACAAGGATTTGCTGGCTAAGGATTTCAACCATGGCTTCAAGAAACTGATGGAAGTCGACGACTTCAGCACCCGCGAGTACCTGCGAAGAGGTGGTCCCGATGGCACGCGGACACGTTATGACTTCCCTGCCATTCAATGGATGGAAACTCAAGACACTTCAACAAACCTCTTCGACCAAGCATTTTCCGAAAGCGTCATCGACTCTTTCGACTTTGACAACCCCAAGCCCAATACCAAGTGGAAGTGCATCCTAGGTGGCACCAGTCTTCTCAGCGATAATATGAGAACCATGCTTAGCACCAAGGTCCAAACCGAGAAGAGGGTTGAGAAGATCTCCATTAGTCGACAGTTGCAGGTGGAAGGCAACATGTCAGTCAAGTGTGCCGGCGAGCAGGATCCTAGAACTGGCTATGCCACAGTCTTCAACACTACAACTCTAGGCTGTTTGGGCCGTATGGATCTTCGCGATCTTGACCTACACCCGTCCCAAAAGGATGCGATCCGAAGCCTGCACTATGACGACTCTGTCAAGGTGGCTCTCAAGTTTTCGTACCCTTGGTGGATTGTTGACTGTGGTATTACTGAGGGAGGTGTTGCAAGCACCGATATTCCTCTGCGCACCTGTGTCTACCCATCGTATAATCTTCACGACGGCCACGACAAAGAAGCTGTGCTTTTGGCATCGTACACATGGGCCCAAGATGCCACGCGCATGGGTTCGCTTGTCAATGGCAAAAATGAAGACGAACTTGTTGAGCTCATCCTGCGTGATCTTGCTAGGTTGCATGCGCAAACCAGTACTTATGAAAAGATGTATGAAAAGATCAAGAAAGCCTACAAGGGCGTTCATCACGCACACGCATGGTCCCACGATCCGTACACTTCTGGTGCTTTTGCCTTATTTGGGCCAGGGCAGTTCCGCCACTTGTATCCATACCTCAAACGACCTGCTGCAGATAGCAAATTCCATATTGTGGGCGAGGCTTCAAGCGTCCATCATGCTTGGATCGTGGGAGCTCTCAATAGCGCGTACACGGCCGTGTACAACTTCCTCTACCGGTACCGCATGTTTGACGCCATCGAGGCACTCAAGAATGAATGGGGTACTGTAGATGAGCTGGAGGAAGGAGAATATGGAACGGTCCATCTGCAAGTGATGCTGGGTTCACTTACAAAAAAGCAGCAGTATAAAGTCTGATGGTCTTTGGTGGAGTGGGCATAATTCTACATAAGGTTACAAATTTCAATACCGCAGAGCATACAGCTAAGCTGTTCTTGAGCCTCATTATAACATTGTGCAAGTGTGGATTTATAGAGGATCAGAGAGATTCTGCGTGCTTGGTAAAAAACCCTTGGACGCATGCGGCTGCATAGTCTCCACACTTTGCCATAACAAAAGCATATTTTTCCCCCTTCAAATGAAACAAGGAGATTTGCAGAGCTAAGTCCATGTACCCATGTCACCTCATAGACTTAAAATTATTTAGCTACTTTACAAAAAAGTTTACATGAGATGAACGTTTTGGGTTCCTTTGTAGTGGGTCTGCGTTATTCCCTTTATGCAATTGCGCAAGCAACACAACAGTGCCGTATCCCGGCGCTAAGGTTGGTGGGGAAGTCAACGTGCGACAGATTACTGACCAAAATATTTTGTCATTCGAAAATTCCTCCGCTATCTTGTAGTGCATCAATTAAAACTCGGCCCCTAGAGTCGACAATGGACCAAAACCCAGCATCATGCGACATTGGACAGTCATCGTCTATGACTGATCACGAGAAAAAGTAAGCACTGCAATCTGGGTGCTCCGACCGCCATTCTTACCCTTGCACGTAGGAAAATGCGGAATCGACTCTCGCAGAGAGCGTTCCGTAGGAGACAGGCAGAATGCATCCGTGAACTGCGCAGTCGCGTAAACGCTGATCAAAGGCCCAATGAAGAACGCCTAGTCGCACTGCAGCAAGAAAACAGCCAGCTTCGAGCTCAGTTGGTCGAGGTACAAAGCAAACTATCACGACTGGTGGCTTCAGTTCAGCTCCTGGCCACTGACGTGTCAAAAACTCTTGATGGAACTGTCGATGAGATTAATGATGACGTTGTAGAAATCCAAAGTGATGAGCAAGCTGAATCCATCGAGAAACATTCAGCAAATGAAGCTCGGTCCAACATAATTGTCCCGGAACCCGTGACTTTAGATCCGGTAGTGCCCGCAACGATGCCTGATGATGCCTCACTCCCGCAAGACACAATCGGTCGTAAGTAACGAATTGCTTCAAAACGACTATTTCTGACACAAGGGTCAATAATAGAGGATTTATTTTTACCATCTGAGACAAGCCTTACTGCATCAAACCCCATATATCAACAAATCCCTAACATTTGGACTTTCGAGTATCAAATGGGCCTGCAACCCTACATGAATGCAATCGCGGCAACTCAGGAATCGAATATTATCAGCGGAAAAGAGTGGATAGACACCAATTCGCCCTTCTCGGACCACATCCATGTCCTCCAGTGTCTGCTAAAGGAAAAGTTTAACATGATGGGAATTTCCTCGGAACATCCAGATTTCTCCAGAAGGTATGTTGCAGAAGCGAAGCGCCCTTCTTGAAGCTATCACGCTGATATTGGATGTGAAGCGTTTACCATCCTGTATCTATGGTCCTTTCATTATTCAACAGTTTGACACGGCCGGATGTAATGGCATGGTACGCACGAACACGGTTCTATCATATCATTGAACTCACTGCATGGCAACTATATCCATCGATGCGCACATTTGGTAGGCTGCACGAACGATATCGGCCCACGGAGATGCAATTGAGCCACCAACACCCTCGAGTAATTGACTGGATTCCCTTTCCCTCAATTCGAGATAAGCTGATCCAATTGCACGCGGCAAATCCACATATTGACCAGATCTTCTGCGATGCGGTCACCGGCTACGTGGTTGAAGCTCTCATGTCTGAATTGATTCTCGGTGCACCCCCCCTCAAGGTCTATATACGCGTGACGGACCTGTCTACGGCCTTGGCACAATTACCACGTGGCGCTTCCTGGGAGAGATACTCGCTCCCTGCGCCGAGCGCCTCTGCCCTGTTCACTGTGCCCGAGTACGCCGCAGCGGCATTCAAGTATCTCAACATGGATCGGGGCGCGTCCTTCTACAAGATCGACCCGGCATTTTTCGGCAAATACCCAGAGCTGTATGACGCTTCGAATCGGTTCACGGCAACGGGAATCCCACTGAAACCCGACGTCCAGATAGTGCTCACGTATCCGAAACCGCTCGATGGGTCGACGGTGGAGACGTACCGGAGCTTCATTCACTTCTCGCTCGACGCCGCGAACAGCATCTCAGTCATCTCATGAGGTGCTGACGATCTGACGTTTCCAGCTGCTGATTATGAGAGGGCAAAAAAAAAAAAATTCCCAACAAGTTTGCCCCGCGTTCTTGGTAATCACTCAAGGTTACAGCCAGTGGGTCGCATCGGATCAACCGCGTGAAGGTTGAGTCACTCCCAGGTGAGTAACGCACCCGGCGGATGGTACGGATGGGACTGACGCCCCACTGCCAGCAGGTTAGTAACCCGCAGGTGACTAACCTGAGGGTTGTCACGATCCACAGATGCAGGGACGTGGGTCCGTATCAGTGGAGTCTCTGGCTCGGCGAAGCCTTGCAGAATGCTGAAGAACATTCAATATGAGACAACGTAAAAGTAAAAAGAAGGACAGGTTTTTGTCGAGATTGTTTCTTGGATCAATATTTTCTTCTTTCAACCCGGGTACAAAATGCCAGAATCCACAACGCACACGAGTCGGTACAGCTTTCTCGACGATTACAGCGAAGGAGCGCACCCTTCGCTGCTCAAAGCCATCATCTCTGGCAACAGTTCACAGGAATCCGGATATGGAAGAGACTCTTATTGCGAACTGGCAAGACAGAGAATCCGATCGCACCTTGGCCGTGATGATGTCGGCATCTTCTTTGTCCCAAGTGGTACCTCAGCAAATGCCATCTCGATAGCAGCTTGTCTACGACCACACGAGGCAGTGATTGCTACAAGCACTGGGCACATTGTGCAAAGGGAGACAGGTGCCATTGAGGCAACCGGACACAAAATCATCAACGTTCGACCACAGAATGGAAAGATAACCCCCCACGCCCTCAACAAGGCCCTGGCTGAGAATTGGCATTTCCCACACATGGCAAAACCACGGCTTGTTTACATTTCTAACGCAACGGAGATTGGAACCGTCTACACTCGATCCGAACTCCAGGCCATCAGAGACATCTGTGACCAGAATCACCTGTTGCTGTTTATGGATGGTGCCCGCATCGGTTCAGCCATGGTGTCAAAACAGAACAACATGACGATGAAGGATATATTGGAACTGACGGACATTTTCTGGATCGGAGGTACCAAGAACGGCGCCCTGCTGGGAGAGGCAGTCATCGTCAAAGATGCACACCTCGCGAGCGAGTTTGAGTTTTATGTCAAACAGCACGGGTCTTTGCTGGCCAAGAGCCGCATGATGGGCGTGCAATTTGCTGAATTCTTTCGCGAAAACCTCTACTACGACCTCGCCTTGTGGGCAAACGCCTGCGCCGAGAAGCTGTCGCACGGCATCTCCAGCGCCGGATACTCGGTGTACGCCGCCACAGAAACAAACCAGGTGTTTGCGGTGCTACCCACCTCTCTAATTAATAAGCTGCAGTCGCTGTACTTGTTTTATCTATGGGAGGACTGTGGCGATGGGCTTGCGGTGGTGAGATTGCTTACGAGCTGGGCAACGGATGAGAATGAGGTTGACAGGTTTATTGAGGTGCTGCATGATGAGCCGGCGTCAGACATCAAGGTTTAAAAAAAGAATTATGAAATTAATTTTATAGATTCGTTTTAGGTTAGACAATAATGGAGTTAATAGCGGTGAAAGGTTTACTATATGCGTGACCTGTTCGAAACTTCCCAATCGGTACCAAAAGAAGTGGCTCAATGTAGCTAAAAATAACCGATTCTACCTCCAACGTGGCGCCAGCCAGTCGAATCTGCCCAAGTCTTTGCTGTCATGGTAATGATGGCTACTTCACGTGGCTTCGGTGTGGTCCATGCCCGCCGCGTCGGTCTACCCCGCGCCTCAGTAATCCTTGATCAACTGCAGGAAACGACCTGCTGCACAATTCTATCACCTAATTAGAACAAGATTGACCCCAGGTGGTAATTATGCAAGAGCCTATGCGTGGCGTTTGGAGGCTTTTGGGATACAGGGAAATCTCACCAAGCTGACAGAGGGAATAGGCTTATGTTATCTGGCGGATGGCGTGGTCTTGAAGTCATCGGATGATGACGAGGAGTCGCAATTCATTGCCGAGATGTCAAATCCGCTAGCTAGAAGCCGGACCACGGATTACCGGCTATCGAGTCCAATGCAGGTACATCACCATCCAGGGTCATGCGTTTACAAGGGTTGGACAGCTTGGTCCCGGTTGACGGGCGAGACCAAGCCAGCCGCCAACTTTACGAAGATGCCATTGGCCAGTAGCCAGTTTGGCAAGGATCTTGCCGCAATTTGTTCCGATAAACCTTGTATTCCGAACAAGGTCCAGAACCGGCGGTTGAAAGCCGATCTTGTGGCATGGGGCGGACAGCGGCTAGGAGACATTGAATTTTGAGCGCGTATTCAACAACATGGCATCATCACAACATAAATACAAAGAGTAAAATAAATACACAAAAATAAAACATACAACACTCGGCATTCGCTGGTCGTCACCGACCCAACTACTACTCAAGCGCTCCTCAGCTTGACGCTCGGAGAGCAAACGGGATCCAGTATTTTCTGAGGGCTGTGGTCGTATGTATCATGCAGTGACGCAAAAATGTGTTAACAGTCGATCTGTTTTTTCAGTGGGCTTGGGTCGGGCATTCTATTACTCCCCGATTGCCATAAGTGGCAATCTTGAGACGGTCAACCGCGAGATATTTGCTTTGATGGAGCCATACCTCGACCGAATCCAGACCCCACAACGCCACCCGCCATGATTGACCTAACATTCTACTGGTGACCAGCAATCTACGCGGAGGCTCTCATCGTAGCCGACGGCATGCTATGGTGGAATCAAAACAATCAGCTCATCAAACATTTTGTCACCAATGAAGTATGCGTGCAGTTACTGGCTAGGGCCCTGTTTTGGCGCATTGTCACTCCTGCCATCGATTCGGAGGTGCAGTGGGTTCAAGAGCATCTTTCACCAGCTGATTTAGATGGGCGCGTCACGCTCATGGAGGATTTGATGGGGGAAAAGGCTGCGATTTAATATGCCGATGTACGACAAATGGAAAACGATGAGCTATAAAAGCCCGTCACCCGGAAGCATTTTGGGGGAATCACAGATAATTTCTGCAAGGCAAGCAAGAGTAGCTGCCGTACTTTGCGCCTCATGATAGGCGCGGATAAAAAAACTCCAGGCGATATCACAGACTGCAGCCAGTAGTGGAGACACATCCCTGACGCACCATTGTGCTAGGAGACTGCGCACCGAATCCAATTCATTCACAACTCATTAGGCCTTTTTCTAATTTGCTTCAACCACTCATTCCTGCCGAGTGAATTTGGTCTTGTGATTGCTCTGCCGTCCGCCCTAATCTTCCCCTCACTCCTTGCGCCATTAGCAACGCTGGCTCGGGGCACAGCGCTCCGACAGTGGAGTATTTTCCGCAAATGGGACCTCGATGCTGAAAGCTCGCCGGGCGCGATGAGACCAGTATAAAAGACGGTGCCTGAGCTGCAATCTCCCTTTCTCTCTCTCTCAAACAAAAAAGGTGTTCAGCAACAATACTGTTTACCAAGAAAATACAGCCAAAATGTCCATGAACTTTGAGGATTGCGCCGTGATCCGGGATACCTTCCCCCGGCCCTTCCCTGACACGCCCAGCAATGTCCTTGAGCAGTTCAAGATGACGGGCAAGGTCGTTGTTGTGAACGGCGCTGCCGACGGTCTCGGCTACGCTGTCGCTGAGGCCATGGCTGAAGCCAATGCTCATGTCGCATTCTGGTACAACTCGTAAGTCAGACACAAGCAGACATTCTTGTCTCGCTTTCTAACATTGCTCCCTAGAAATGATGCTGCCATTGCAAAGGCCGAAGCCGTTGCCAAGCAGCACGGCGTCAAGACTGCCGCCTACAAGGTTGACGGTAAGTCATAACCATACCCCTCATTTTTTGGGTCTGCATGCTGATCTGCCCCCTCACAGTCTCGGACCCTACAGCGGTGCAGGCCACCATTGCCAAGGTTGTTGAGGATTTTGGAAAATTGGACGTCTTTGTTGCCAATGCTGGCATGGCAATTTCCAAGCCCATCTTGGAGCAGACCCTCCCCGAATTCGACAAGCAAATGTCCGTCAATGGTACGTCTTTTCCCTCTCTTTCGCCAAATGCACAATCGTCGCTAACTTGATGAAGTCAATGGAATTGTCTACTGCGCCAAGTATGCCGGTGAGGTGTTTAAGCGCCAGGGCTTTGGAAACCTCATCATCACATCCAGCATGAGCGCCCACATTGTCAACGTTCCCACCGACCAGCCCATCTACAACGGCACCAAGGCTTTCGTCACCCAGTTTGGAAAGTCGCTGGCTCGCGAGTGGAGGGAGTTTGCTCGGGTCAACATCGTGTCCCCCGGCTTCTTCGACACCAAGATGGGCGCCAGCCCCTTTGCCATCAACGAGGCGTACCGAATGGCCGTACTGGGACGACAGGGCCATGTCAAGGAAATTAAGGGTCTCTACCTGTACCTGGCGAGTGATGCATCCACGTACATGACGGGAAGCGATGTATTGATCGACGGTGGCTACGTTCTGCCCTAATAGTTAGATAACGATTATGACCCATCATAGAATAATAACAGCATCATCAAAATATCATTCCGAGCTCTTCTTAATCCCATGCTTGCCGTTTCTTTTTCTCCTTGAAACTGGGTAGTTTTTAAGTTCGTACCCGAGCTTGAACAGATCATTTAACACATCCAGATTGAAGTTGAGCACATATGGCCATTAATATTCTCAACCGCTAGCTATTATTTTGCATATCAAACTGGGGGTATATCCATTCATTAAAAAATGCATCCATCGGAGTATTGTCCAGGTATCCCCATGGTGTCTGGTCCAGGATCATCCTCAACGTAGGATCAGATGCGTCTTGGTACAGACCAAATTCGTTTACCGCGATGCTGGAATAGTCATTAATAGGACCATTGGCCAATGGTGGAATAGCGTCTGGCCCACCAACAGCCACTTGTCCGGGGTATCCCCCCAGCATGTCATTGGACTGGGCTACCGCGGCGGCTTGCGATTCCATGGGATTTTGGGTGTGACTCCGCTGATGAATGAGATCTAGAACCTCTAGGCATCGACTTGCTGATTTGCTTTTTTGCGCAAGCATAACTAAGCAATCGCGGGCTTTGGAGACGACAACTTGCCACATGGCAGTCTCCTCGTCAAATCTTTGTTGGTTCTTCTGATCCAAATAGCTTGCTTCGAGAACCAGAGCAGCTTGAAAAAGAAAGTATGTCGCATACCAAGCAATTCCTAAATGTAAAATTCCCTCATACGCGCTGCAGAACGCGGCAATATCATGAATCGTTTGCATCGAAACCTCGAGACAGCGCTTTTCTGCATCAATTTTGCTGGGGAGGAAAGCATGGTGTCGCTTGCTACCTCGCCACAGGATTATGCGCAAGTTCTGCTCCTTCCATAGGATCACGGATCGTGGGCCCAGAAACCAAGAGGGGACATCATGGGATGTAAAATAAGTAGGCAAACTTTGCCGCCAAGAGCTCAGATCGCGCTCAATGGACTCTGCAACCTGGTATTCCAGCTTTGCATTCGACGTCTTTGCCAGCAAGAATTCGTGATAGAGGCTATTTGCAAGCCTCCCAAGTTTTGCTTGTGCAATAATGGCTGATATACTGGTTGGACAATCCACCTCTGAGGGAATAATTGAGCGAAGATCGGTTTCCTACACATCTATTAGACTATTATCCCGAATTATGAAAGGTCGTGAAAATATACCTTGTCTTCGATATTTTTTGGGATTTGAGTGTCTATAACACCCTCTGACACATTTGGCGGCCGCCCTGTTGTAATATTGAAGCCACTGTCAAAACAGTAGACGACCCAAAACAGCTGTCGCCGACGCTCGTGGCCAATATTGTCTTCGATGCCTGGCGCTTCTCGGTGCAGCCCAAGCCCAAGCGCCATCTTGTATGCGAGGCCTATAAAATTATACCCAGTGTTTGGACGATCAATCTTTTGAAGATAGTTGCCCATAAGTAAGAATGCTTGAACAGTTTCCAATGTGCCCGATTCAAGCATCTGTATAGACAGGTACGACCTTGCGGCAGCATAATATTTTGACTGCGCATGGTGGGCATCCGTGGTAGATATCCAGTGTCCGAAGGCCAGAACCATGAAATAGATGACGTTCCAGGTAGATTTGGATTTGCGATGCTGTCGGGCGGCGACACGTTCTCGAAAAGTCCTCTCATGCAAGATTGGATAAGATACGTTGTAAAACAAAAAGTAAGCATCAATTAAATGGCCGGTGATGGCGGCGGATGCAAGCTGTGGTGGGTCGAGAAGATTCTCGGGTGCGGCGTAGGGCTGTGACTGTCGTGTACCAGGCGAGTTTTTGTGGTGGTCGCTAGCGATGTTGGTCGCTGCCAATTCTGGCAGCATAGAAGCAATCTCTTGAAGAAGATTGGACCCAGAGCTGCTCCCTAGTCCGTGTTTCAGTACTAGCCTGGAAATGATTCATGGCAATGGGGTGGGTGGTTGGTATACTTACCCAGGTATCCGGCATCAAGTGTGGATAGCGTCGCCATTCCATCTTGAATTCTCAGTTCGCCAATGGGAGACTCAGAGTCTGGCGGCGACGTTTCATGCCACTCAAATTCATGCGTCGGCTGGTCGCTGTCGGCGTTATCCCTCGTCTGGGGGCAGGCATCGACGAAAGCAGTGGCTGGAATGCTAGCCCGCCCATCGGCGTCCAGGTTTGCAATAGCTGCTTCAATATCGAGCTCGGGGTGCAGCGAGCGCAGGAGAGACTGCAGCTGGGCACATCTCAGCTCGGCGGCATCGAGATTCTTCCGGGTCAGTGGCGTGCGATCGGGGGGATTAGCGAAACTACACGTTTTCCCGGTGCGGGAGCAGTACGAGCAAGGGCCCCCGCCAGCGTTGTTCAGCAGGCATCGGCTTTTGCGCTTCTGGCAGTTGAGACAGGCGCGGGGCTGGATTGGGGACCGGGATCGCCTGGAGGGACCCATTCTCAAAGGGCCAGTGTCTGAGATTGGCATCTCACACACAGGTACCTGCAGATATCAACGCTCGCCTCTTCTTCGCAGCAAAAGCCCCGGCCGTCGCACGTGAGGCCATCCGCGAGCTGGGCTTCATGGTGGAGTTGATCCCCGGTGGAGACGCGTCGGAGCACAGAGGGCCGATGTGCATCCTATGGGGTCAACGATTGCGGGGAAGTTCGCACTAAGCATCATACACTACGGCAAGATGGATTCTGGGGCAAGGTTGTCGTATTTGGGTCCAGCACGCATCGGAGAAACTGGGATATTACGACAATCAATCCGCAATTTCCCGAAGGCCTTCTCTTGAATTATTCACTCATCCCTGCGAGTTGACGTATTCAGACTTCACCAAATTGTACAGGTCAACGATTGCAAGGATGTTCAATAAGCAGACGCATCATCAGTATCTAACCATTTAAAATCTCAAGTTACATAATTCACATTCAAAGGGCGTTTAAATACACGTTTAGTTTGCTATTGCTATCATTTGAAGGTCGGCGGCGACATGCCTCCATGCACCAACACCGCAACCGCAGTCTAAGGATAAACTTAGACAGACTCCACTTGATCTGTCGACACTTCGTGCCCGGCCTTGTCCTTGATAATATCACCACCAAGAATGTCAAGCTGAGCCCGGATGTCGGCCATTCTCTGCATATCCTCCTCGCCCTGGTTCCCGCCAAAGAGCTTATCCATTTCCTCAATTCTAACACCCTTCGTTTCTGGCACGAAAAAGAAGACCCACACTCCCAGGAAAAGACAAAACGCTATATTGTTAGCCAACCGTTTTGCAGAAGGCTATACAAAAACTCACCAAAGAAAAAGTAAAAGGTTCCAAATTCAATCGCGTTGAGCATTCTCGGTGTAATTAGAGCGACAATGAACTGTTGTCTGTAAGCATCAAGTCACGCAATTACAGCCAAAAGTCTACTTACGTTGCTCAGCCAGTTTGTTCCAATAGCAAAACCCACCGCCTGCGATCGGACCCCAGGAGGGAAAATTTCAGATGGCATGATCCAGTTGACACACCCAATGCTAAAAGCAAAGTTGGAAATGTAAATCCAGATAAATACGGCCGAGGCCCAGCCGGCCTTGGGGTGATCCGCTAACGAGTCCTTGTAGACGGCATAAATGGTACCGACAATCAGCTGGGAAATACCCATTCCGACAGCTCCAATAAGAAGAACCTTTTTGCGGCCCCAGCGGTCCATATACATGATGGCAGGGATCGTGGAAAAGAAGTTGATGACACCGACGACTCCCGTGGCGAGAAGGTCGACCGAATTCCCTGATAAGCCAATCTTTCGGAAGATTTGGGGAGCATAGTAGATGATTGCATTGATACCTGTTTCAAATCAGAAAGATTCCATATGCTTTTGGGTCTCTGACGCACCGGTAAACTGCTGGATAATCTGCAGCAAGCACGCGATAACCATGCGCCGACTGAGGTGGCGGACGGTGAAAAGCGACTTGTATCTCTCGAACGTGAGCCGGACACCAACTATTCCAGGATACATGGCAGAGGTAGACTCCTTATCAAATAATGCTGCAGCTTTAATCTCCAGCATTTCAAGTCTGATTCGTTCGTCGGTCTCGGGAACGCGTCGGATGCGGACGAGGGTTTGGCGGGCTTCTTCCTCGCGGTCTGAGAGAGCGTCAGTATTTTCTTACAAGATTGCAAGCAGCAATATTATTTACCCTGCATAATGAGCCATCTAGGAGTAAATGGCAAAAAGAAGGTTCCGACAGCCAAAATGATGGACGGGACGCACTGGAAGGCAAGCGGGAAACGCCATGCTGCTGCTGATTGGCCATCGCCAGTTCCACCAATATGCTGGGTACCATAATCAAGCCAAAATGCAACCATGATACCAACAGTAATTCCAAGCTGTTGCATGGCAACGAGACTGCCGCGAAGATTAGGAGGAGCCAACTCAGACAGATAAAGTGGCACAACCATGGACAGCTGACCAATGGAAAGACCAGCAATAAATCGGCCCACGAAGATCATGGGAATATTGACGGCGGCAGCTTGAATAACAGAACCAATGTTAAACACAATATTGGCGACGAGCAGAGACCAGCGTCTGGACAGTCGATCGGCGATGGGGCCGTTGGCAAGGGCACCAAACATGGCACCCAGAGTGAGAACGGCAACCATCCATCCCTGCAGGGTAGAGTCGTTGGCCAACAGGGGGAACTGCTTTGCCTAGACGGAGTCAGAAAACGCTGTTGAAACACTGCAGAAACAGGCCAACGGACAAAATTGTTCATAACCAGCACACCACTGATCACACCTTGGTCATAGCTAATCTTGGTCAGCCCACGATGTCCTTGAGCAGGGCCCTTGGCTATCTCACCCGAAAAGAAACCCTCCGATGCTTGCAAAACAAGCAAGGAAGAAAATGTACGGCTCACGAATGAGACCCTTGTATCCTATCAAATGTAAGCACTGCAATCAAGAGTCGCATCTGGCCAAACGTACCGGCCTCTCCATACGAGATTGCAACTTCTCCCGTTGGAGAAACACCACTAGGCCCTGCCATGATGGTATCTGGGTCTTGGCAATGATTGTCTGTATCAGGAAAGCACAAAGAATTGATCATCAACTGTGTGCCATCCGGATTTCCCAAGTCGGCGCCATGCGTATATATAAACCCAGCGTATGGCTCTGCCCGCGTAGTGACCCTCGTCTCGTTAATTCCGGTTTTGCGGGATGGTTTGGGCTAGTCACGCGCTAATCCAGCCAACGGTTCGTCCCCACGGGGTAGAAAAATTGGAGAAATGGCTGGGAAATGACAACCAGAACCATGTCAGGCGTTGCATCGGGGTAAGTGGGCGGAAAGCTAGTCATCTCATGGAGCACTGTGCTCCGAGATCGCATGATGGGAAGAGGATGGATCCAGGCCAGACTTAGCCAAAGAAGGCTCAGTGTCGGAGCGCTGTGATCCGACTGCGTCACCCTCGGCGCGATGTTACCCGACGCTGGTTGGTCTCGGTGCTATGCGACGGGGCTAGAGAATCTAGGCTCAAGCAACGTCCTGAGTCATGCGGGAAACCGTTTCCAATGATGCATGTCAAGTTTGTTAATTGAACTAAAAAGCAATTGGCATTAAATTTGGTTGGATGGTGGCCTTCGGCAGACGGTCGAGAGGCTGGATCTTAACGTCGTTGTAAATTGCTGCATTTTACCATGCCAGTCGCATCTTCAATGGAAGAGTAAAAGTATTGGGCATCAATTATCTGCCTGTGTTCATGATCGTAAAAGATTGCTGCCTGAAAAAGGACGGGCTTTACAAGACCCCAAATCAGCTTAGCCAAGCATTGGGCTTCAAGCCTACTTCCTGAACTCAGGTCCAGGTGAGCGTATTAGCTAATGTCTGCGCTATTGATAACAAGTAAGTAATAATTCACTAGTTAATCAGCTTTATGACCTATACAAAATACGGCTCGACTTTAGTTCTTGGCGAAAAATGCAAGATGGGAATTTTCAATGCAGCACAGGTAGCTTGACAAAATGGCAGTAAATAGCAGAAGTTTGTGCCCAGTCACAATGTACTGTCGACTCACGACTTAATTTTGCTGGATGAAATCCCAGCTCCGCCACTTGCCAAACTGGTTTCATGTTCGTCGCAGCCTCGCGTGAAAAGCCATGTTGCCGCGGGTGACATCGCAAGTATTACCAAACCTGTTAAAATGTACTTTATACCAATTTTATTTATCACCCAATTAAGTCTCTGGACTTGATTTGTGGCTGCATTTGGCTGCCGATCTGCGCACAATCTCAAGCCTATCCATTGCCCGTAAATATCAACGGCTCTGCAAGCAAAGAGATACACATTGGGATCAAGAAAAGAAAACTTGGAGAAGCAAGAAAAAAATGCAATCTGTCATTTTTACTGGGAAAATATTGCTTATTGGCCGTTTGGGAAATGATATCATGACCAGTTGGTAGACCGAGAAGGAAACATGCGCCACTACACTCGAGCCAGCGTGGCGATGAAACCAGGCGGCCAATGCCAATCACCATTCCCGCCCGCCACCGCACGCCAAGATGCGGCTGATTTGCAGATCATTTAAATTTAGACGCACCTTTGAGGCTGAGTAAGACGAGCTCCATGAATAAAAATGTGTGCTGTGGCCGAGCTGTCATGAGCGAGCGATTCTTTGCTCGGTATTCCCAGGCCTCTGTCGATTGAGTTATGAATCAGGTACCAAAATGCGCCATGTTTTACACATTTCTTGCGCTTTTCCAATTGATGCCATTGCTGGCTGCAAGCGAACCAGAACTTGTAGCCAGGCATGAGGATGAACGATTTCGCCGTCGCGCAATGCATTCGGGTGAGCCATGGTTGGCATAATGCCACAAAAAGCAATTAACCAGTTTTTTTCAGTTGCGGTGCTGGACAACTATCTCTACGTCCATGGGGGCGAAAAGTACGATTTTAATGATACTGTAAAAAAGAATGGTGGTTCGATCGCAGGTAAGCGTTCTCGCCCAGCTACCTCCTTTCCAATGCTCATCATCAACAGAGAACTACACCTTGTCAATCCCGCTCGATATCGCTTGGAAGAATTCGACTGTTTCGTTCCGGCAGATTGATCGAAATGGAGTCTCAGCTGTCAATGGACTGGGGCTCTGGACACACTCAGCGTCCAGCGCCCTTTACAAGTGGGGTGGCGCACGCGGCTACGCCGAGTCAATTGGAGACGAAGGGAAGAAGGGTCTCTGGGAGTTTGAGGCAGACGGCAGCGGTGGGGGAACTTGGTCTCAGAAGACTGTGCTATCATCAAGTGCCTGGGATGACACTTGGCAAAACGCCTTTGGTGCATCTGCGTCCTGCGACAACGATTACGGATTCTTTGTCGGTGGCCAAGCCTCCAGGTCGACAGACGCCGAGTTTGATCAAGACAGCGCCCCTGTTCCGGTGCCAGGAGTTCTTTCATACAACATCAACACTCGCGAGTGGAAGAACAGCTCTACCAAAGCCCTCAATTCGCCGTCTGGCACATTTCAACAAGGCTCATCAGTTTGCACAAAGAAATTCACAAAGAATCCCCTCGTTTTTGTCCTCGGCGGGGAATCTACCAGCGTTTCATCTGTTGATCAGAGTTCACCTATAGGTCTGGACAAGATCTCTTTTTTTGATCCCATTGAGAACCGCTGGTACCGTCAAACTACCCAAGGAGATATACCTAAGGATCGTCTAAACTTTTGCGCAATTGGTGTTGAGAGTCCAAATGGGACATATGAGATGTAAGCTGGTCTTCGTTTTCCCTCCTACAATTCGGCTGGAAAGTATCTCACTCTTGACAGATATGTCTATGGCGGCAGAAACGACGAGTATGGACGGTTCAATGACGTATATGTTCTATCATTGCCAGGCTTCCAATGGTTTCGGGCCAATGTTACTTCGCCAACGCGTGCCAATCATGCCTGCGCCTTGGTTGGGAAAAGACAAATGTTGGTGCTGGGGGGGTTATCTGAAAAGGGGAAGTGGTCAGAGAAAGACCCGTGGGAACAGGCCTTAGGAATTCTTGATCTGCCGTCCATGGAGTGGAAAGATCAGTACGACCCAGATTTGGGCCGTTACCAATCACCACTTGCTATACAACAATGGTACAATTATGGGTATGTGATACGTTATGAATAGTCTGGAACTTAAGCCGGTAACTAAGTTCATTTAGGGGTTTATCCAACGTGAATTGGGACGATGAGGATGTCGGTAAAATGTTCAGAAATGGTAAGACCCTTCTCCTCTGAATTCATGATTATTGGAGCTAATAGACACATAGACACCCCCACAGAATCCTCGGAATCGGCCAAATCAGAAGATCCAAAAAGTCCAGTCGGTGCTATCGCCGGAGGCGTTGTTGCCGGAGCCTTAGTGATACTAATAGCCATTGGCGCTTACATTTGGATCCATCGTCGTCGAATGAGAAGCACAACTCAGTGAGTAGGATAGTCTTGCAAACTTGGCACTCCATTCTAACTATCACAGTATCGATCCTGACGCAAGGCCAGAATTGGCAAACAATACTTTGCAAACACCCTACTACAAGCCCGAACTGGATGCTTGTACATCATCTCAATCTCCATCTGAGGCATGGACACCTACCACAACCCTAACTCCTTGCCCTGTAGAATTAGACGGAGTTCCATGGCTGGTCTATGAGATTTCTCGATAATTCTATATTTTCTGATAATGCTAATAGACCCGTTTGGTTAAAACATTGATTGAATATCCTTTTTACCTAACCACTATAAAAGTCTTCTTGCTTTCACTCATCTTCAAAATCAAGCGACAGAACAGCCATTGGTACGTCATTTGCGTAGCCTGGAACAATCGTAGATCCAATCCTTATGGCGAGTCCTAATCGCCACTCTGTTGGTATCCATAGTACCTTTTTACTGCCATGAATTATCCACGCACCATCGAAACTAAACCCATAACCACTGAATACCACTTCTCGAGATGTCACCGAACGGCTTCTTGACTCACCGTCTTTCAACAACGGTCTCAAATTTATGGTCCCGCAATTCGTCTGAAGGCAAGAGCGAAATTGAGGGTCAAATTCAAAGAAGAAGTAGTGCCACTCGCCTAACCAACCTTGTAAATCGATTTTCTGAGAACAAACCCCATTATTCATGTCCCATATTCTAATATCCCAGCCCAGACAAAACGAGGCAAGATAAAGGCCGTCTTTCGAAAACTGCAGTTCCTTTATAGGCATTTTGTGGCCTATCAATGTATAACGGTTCGTCTTTGTAGACATGTCCGATATCATTATATCTCCTTCATTGAAACCCATAGCAAACAGTCTGTTGTCCTCCGAGAAGTATAAACACTCTAATTCAGAATTAAATGAAAGCGTATGCAACAAACAGCCTGATTCTAAGTCCCAAATACAGGCTTTTTTACGAGATAAGTCACAAAGAGCAAGCCTAGAGTTGTCGACTGAGAATTGTGATTCGACATATCTCCGGGGGTGTTGCCTGGAACTGGAACTTTTCGGTCCAGTAATACTAAGAATAGTTGAGAGTGATTTTGTTGCTATGATGCGGTAACAGCCATTTCCCGAATTTTCCAGTGCCCGTTCGCCATCTGGAGAGAATAAAGTCCAGTATTCGGACTTCTGTTGGTTTTCTTCAAACGATGGATATATTTCGGGCCTTGAGTGCAAGAGAGTTCCGGTATTTAGATCCCATACCTCAATACTTTTCCCCTCACGAAAACCAAGAAGAAGGCGTTTCCCATCCTCTGAGAAGATTGCACTCCGAATGACATAACCACCAAGTGGAGCGTAGAGAAGTCCCGTAGATTCACCCACGTCCCAAACACTGACGAATTCGGCTCCTCCATAATATCTGGCAACTGGCTTCCTGTACCCAAAGTACAAAAGCTTGTGCGTAGGTCTTTGGTCGACATGGGCGTAAGATGCAGAAGTATTGGTGTCCCAAACTTTGATGGTTGAATCAAGAGATGCAGATATCACATGTTGGTCATCAGCCGAAAAGATACCACACCACATTTCTTTATTCTGACCACGAAATCTTTGTATGTGATGTCCTTGTGATACATCCCAAATATTGACTTCGCGCCAGCCCTCGGAGAACGTTGCAAATCGCCGGCTATCATGAGAGAATGCACAAGACGACATGGCGGAATAGGAAAGCTTTTCGAGTACTTTGGTGCATTTCCCTGTCTTCGTATCCCAAATTCTTGCCGCTCCATCAGTTGAGGTCGACGCAATCAACCGGTCATCGTTGGAGAATGCGACAGCATCGATTAGCCAATCATGGCCTTGCAGAGTCAGAAGACAGGACCCAGTCAGCACGTCCCATACCTTGACAGTGTGTCCTTCGCCGTTCGTAGCCAAGAGCCTGCCGTCACTGGAAAGTGATACTGCATAATAAAAGCGCTTAGGTGCATGTGGGTTATACCCAGGAACAAGCCAACGTGGTTGATTATACAGGCACGCCCCATTGATCGTATCCCATACTCTTATAGACTCTCCCACAGCCGTTGCAGCGCGCATGCCGTTATTAGAAAGACATATTTTCATATCTGGGTCCAGTTCCCATTTTTCAAGACACTCCACAGTACCCAGACATGCTCCGCTCATGATGTCCCATCGCGCGAAGGTTGCATCACCAAATACCGACATGAGCTCTCGGTTGTTCAAGAAAACAACTGCACGTGGCTGTTCACCTCTGAGCTGCAGTACCTCCTTGCACAAACCAGTAGCAAGCTCCCAAATCTTGATGGTGCCATCATCGGAGGCTGATGCAAGATGCTTCCCGTCATCTGAGGAGCATATGGAGCGGACAGGTCCAGAATGGCCCTCGAGCGTTTGAATGCAGGCATCCCAGTCCTCGTTTGGAGAACCAGATAGTTTTGCCCATTTGGGGCTTTCATCGGTAAACCACTGTTTTATCAGACTTTGCGTAGGACTGAAGAGGAGGCCGGACGTATACACTTGGAGTGGTGCAATGGCCAAACCTCCACTAACGTATACAAGAAATCGGAGAGCATCGTTAACTTCTATCCGTATTCCTAACTCCATTACAACCTAGTTACATGTCAATGAATTTTTATCCAAAGTAATGACTCTCTATGGGTACAAACCACGTGCTCAAGAAGAATCCTCATCTTTCGTATGCCACCTGGGACATTATGCAGAAGACTCAGAGCTTCCAACCAGTAGACGAATTTTTCTTTGATAAATTTGAGAAGAAGATCAGTCCGTTTCGGCTTTCCATCAACTCGCGCATCGTCAATGGCGGATGCATCAAGAAAATGGTCGATCCAGTGATTACAAGAATATCGAATGGGGAGAAGTGGGTCGAGCTGGCAGGCGTACTCGTCGTCAATAGTGAACCCGGGGTCACCTAGCCTATGCATGTCCCGCCGTAGTATCTTGTGTAAAGCGTCCATCGAGTTTGAAAACATCAGATAATGCTGGTAGGCATTCCCATGTGGGAGGATCCTCGCACGCATTTGGCAAAGAAGAAAATCTTGTGCGGATTGATGGATGAAGTATACAACTTCCTTTCGAACCGCAATGAATGATCCGCAAGACTTTACGATATCCTGTAACGTTTCGACATCGTAATCCATGTCGCGCAAGGACGTGGCCAAAGCCCCCAATTCCTGTATACTGATGGGTCTGTAAGCAGTTGAAACGATTGCCAAAACCTCAGTGTGTTGTTGCGAATCTATCGGGTCATTGAGGATTGTTTCCATCATCCGGCTGTACAGTGCATCAAGGCCCCGCGGAAACGCAGTCATCTTTTCGAGGTCAGGCCACTTTTTCGTCCTTGGAGTGGCCTCCAATTCTCGACAGACCAGAGCAACCCAGAGAAAAGTATTGTCGGCATTGGAATGTAAGTGTTCTTTTACTGAATTTTTAGTTTTGCTGTCGTACCTCTTGACTTGGGCCAGTTTCTCCACTCGTATGTTGATGTAGCCCGCGACCGCTGCCGATATTGAATCCTGCGCTTGCTCCAAGCTCAGCCTGAAATGCTGTGGCACTCTTTCAAGCTTCTCTTCAATTTCTAGCCAATTGCGGCTTGATACAAGCCACTTGGACCTCGAACGCGAACAGGATTCGGATATCAAGTTCAGGAGCTGTTGAAAGTCTGAACATTCATCGAGAGCATCAATGACCAGAATTGCCTGGTCCAAACTTGGGTCATTAAGCATATTGATGAAAATCTTTGATAACGCTTCCCATGAATTGATATCATGAAAAAGGCGCTTTCCGGAATTATCATATTTTTCCCGAGCATACGAGATCAGAGAAGGATTCTGATCAACGAGAAGGAAAAGCAGTCCACGAAGAACAGCGGTGGCACTACTCAGCTGAGGGTCGGTAGCTTGACACAGAAAGTATGCTAGTTGGCAAGGTTGTTTCGCAAGTTCATCAATAGTTCGACAGAGCAACATTGTTTTTCCTTTACCAGGGTCCGCTGTGACCCAGAGAAGACATCGCTCGGGATCGGCGCGCCACTGTTGAAACTCCTTGTTGTCGACAATCCAATCACACAATTCTCCCAGAAGACCGCCTTTGATCTGCTGGATTCTGGTCTTATCATCTCTTGGATCTGTCAAACGTAGATCTTTCATGCATTCTTTGTCCTTCTCATCTTGGTGGCTTGTATTCTGTAGCTTGGTTTGGTCTCGAATAGCGGACTCGATGTCATTGAACTTGATCTCGTGCTTGCTTGCGTTGGAAGCGATGGTGCGAAGATATAGCTTGATCTGTTGAGTATTGTACTGATCTGAGTCCTGCATTATTTTCGACTCAGCCTCACGAATCTCATCGAGTCGACCGTTCCAGTCATTCAGCTTAACGAGGTCCCGAAGAAAAGCGCCTGCTCCATTTCTATGATATAGGCATACACTCTGGATTTGATAGAGGAGTATCCTTTGGTATAGATCGATAATGCGCATCTCCAACTGAGCACGTAAGCCCAAGGAAGATTTGTGGGCCAGATTTGTATCAAGAAGTAGCTCGGCCATGTGCCAGTACCAATCCATACGAGATATGATGTATGCCATGCCACTGCGGTTGATTCTGGGCTCATTTATCGGATTTGAGATTATCTGTCACCTTAGCGTCAGTCTGATTATTGAAACAGCGGAACCTAAGGCAGTACCTCGAGCCCTTGGCAAAGACCAACCCACGCCAGAGATGCTTCAGGGCACGTCTTTACGGCCTTTTCTACAATCTCTTTCAGGGAAGTAACTGAATTCAATCCATCTTGTAAGGCACTTTTGACATTTGCCTCATTCTGACCTTTTTCTAAGCTTGATTGTACAAGCTGTCTCATCTGTTGCCATCGAGGAGCCCCATTGCTGCCGATTTGGTTACTCCAGCCCTGGTCGTATGCCGACGAATTCCCGCAAAGCTCGCGAGAAAGAATTTTTTCGTATGCTTCAATCAAATTCCCGTCTGTGGCCTTGATATTATCGTATGCATCATTCCAGATCCTCGCTTGAATCTTCTGGGCTGGTAATCCGACTTGAGCACCTTCCAGAGTGTTGGGGGAGTCATTCGAAGGCGTGTCTCCGGAGGATATCGCGCGCGGATTTCCCTTTTTTGAAGATCTAAGCTTTTGGATCCAGTGAGGCGCCATCTGTGCTTGAGTCGGAAAATTATGGTGGATGAGGGCTTTTCAGATATGGACAACAGGTCATCTTCATGACCCCGCAACAAGTAAGCAACCAACCCAGTAATACATGGGCACGTGAATGCTTACCCATTGGCGTTGAGGGGCACTGCGCCTCTCGTACCTCGAGGTTGGCCAGGGTTTGATTCTACCAGTATTGGCAACGCTCATCGCTCACCAGCAGCTCAATGCTAGGTAAAATATGTCGCATGCAGTCACCTAAAGGCGCAATCTTGACTATCTTTTCTGCAGATCTGCCAGCCCGTCACAAGGCAGGGATTCTCTCCCGGGATGTACAGAAACTAATTCTTGGTGGTCTCTTTTCACTGTCAGTAATCAAGATTCCATCTTTTCGATCCCTGAATAATAGTCCTGAATTTATAGTTATATGATATGCCAAAGTGAAAATGTGTAATTATAAATGGTTGCTGCCATAGGCGAACTGCCACCTTTATCGCACGGCCATCTCTTGCATATTCAGTCGAAGACGTCACAATTAGGACCTGTCAGTGAGCGTAAACATCATAGGACTTGGATTAGTGCCTCAATACGCAAGCCATCGGGCATTCCGTGCTTGCCTGCCGGCAAAGGCCAAATTCGGGTTGATCAACACAGTTCCCTCTATCATGGCGGATATTGAAAAGCCCACGAGGCCCATGGCTGGCTGAGAGATGTGTGGAAAATCAATATTATGGCTGTGCTCGAGATCCCAGTGATCTAAATCCAGCCTTGCATTCCTCATATCCAATAAGCGCCGAGGCGCGACCAGGCAAGAGAGCCACTAGCTCCTTGGCTAAAAGCCATAGCGCTCTTGTATCTTGGCTAGAGGCATGAGACTGTCCGAACCGGGCGCTGAGACACATTAAACCGGCCCACTCAGCTGGCCACTTTCCGCAGTGGGCCAAATCGCGACCATTTTTGATCCCAACTATTGAACAACTAGAAACGTGGCATTCCAAACATCACATTCAGCTAGCCATTGCGCCTACTTCAATCTTTCATCCCGCCTCTCATTGCCATCTTTCTATGTAAAATGTGACCCAACTCCCTCAAGCTCGCCCATAACACCTTCTTCACCTAGTTTTTTCTTTTCCAAACATACATTTAAAGCCACACTACTCTTCCCAGAAGCAACATGGTGCTTATCACTGGTGTCACTGTTAACGCCAATCGGATCCAGAAGCTGACCGTATCCAACGACCCCAACTATCGAGACCTTGACGACAATGGCGACCAAGTCAAGGTTTCTGATAGCAATGTTATCTTTTCAGACTCCACTCAACCACCTATTCCCAAGGTTGTCCTAAATGATGAGAGTGCCTGGCTTACGGTTCAGCTCACTGTTTATTCGCAAAGTAAGCTGCTGGGCAAAACTCTTGTCCTAAAGACAGACACTTCGGCTCCTTTTTACTTCTGTAGCCAGCCGTTTTCCGTCATTGATCTACCCCGTCCACCTGGCTCAGACCCGGATCTAGACTAGGCTATTCAAAACATCGACATGACCCATCATCAGCAGGACGGGGTCGCCCCTTCTAATCCTTGGCTGTTTACTGACGTTTGGTTTGAAATTGATGAGTGCGATGAGAACGGGAATGCCGGCGCGGAAGTTTTCAACCAAACCATTCCAATGGAGCTGTACGTGCTTGGGTGCCCCATTTCGCCATTTTTTAATGGTATCCAGGGAATCCCACTCCTTCTCCTGCGCAAGTTCGTCAAAGCAGCGACAGCCTTGCGCATCACCACTCCCCAGCAATGGGTCGCCCTTGTAACAGAAATATGCTACGGGTCGGCAGAAGCTGAGACTGGCGATCGGTCGCGAACCGAGGAACACTGGCTGAAATACGAAACAAGAAGTGGTCGTGCCCAATTTTCCAAGAGTGTCTACGACTTCCATCTGCAAGCCTGGCTCAATTCTTATCGACTCTTCCTCCAAGACAATTCCAAGGCCTCTCTGGTCAACTGCTATGACCAAGCAGCGGCAGTGGAGGTGGCGCTTTCGCTCGGAGTAAACTACCAGTGCGTAGTCCGGGAATTCCATCAGCCCTTTGGGTTTATTTCTTCGAAAACAGGGCTGGTCGGGTGGGGCAACTGCAACAACCCCTATTTCAATTATGATCGGGATAAGAGAATCATCGACGACCAAGATTCTTCGAGGTCGATCTTCAGGAATCACGCCTTTCTGTCTTGGAACCCAGACTTCCAGCCTCGGCCTGACGTCGAAACCTTCTTCAAGCAGAATAAGCATCCCTCAGAATACGCAGAAGGCCCCGTCATGTACGCAATCGATGCTTGCGCAGGTCCCTGTCTTGGTGACAAAGTACGAGGAGACTACGTCAACCCTGCAAATTTCCCCGCCGACTACACAGACGAGACTACTTACTACAAGAGCCGGGACAACAAGTTTAACCCAATCTTCATTGACAAATATGCAAACAAACAAAACTCGGAGGACTGGACATATGAGGACTGGTGGAGAGAGAGTTTCCCAACCAAGGACTCGTCCGACCCAAAGGCCCAACCTGATATCCTAAACTCCAAGTTTACCCTGTCTACAAGTGGTATTAAACTGCCTGCTCCCGGATCGGACACCGACGTGCTTGGCGGTGATTCCTCGACGCTAGAAACGGCTTTCCAAACATACCTCAAAAACTCCAACATGTCAGCCGCCAGCTGGACTCCTCAGAATCCGGAATATCACGAATCAGATGACGCCATCTGGTATATGAAAAGATACTATGACCCGACCGCTTCTTCTGTTGGCTATGTGTCCTTGGAGATCTGCGCATTTCAGTCTACCTCGATGGCCTTGGAGTGTCTTGGGGACCGCATCAGCAACATATTGGCCGTGACAACTGTGCAGGCCTCGGACTTGACATGTGACGAGCTGGACCCAGGCAATTCCTCTGAACAAAGCGTCTTCCTGGTTCAGTCAGACTTTACCAGCTTGCTCCAGTGCAAGAACGTTGTGGTCCATGTGACGGGATATGGTTCGGGAGATTTGCAGCCTGTGGCGCGAAGTTTGGCCAAGGATCTAGGGGCATTCCCTGTTGCGAATCAGAGCTTATGGAAGGATTTTGCTTAGTGTCTTCGACAGTATTCGTAGCACAATCAACACTGATATTTTCCGTAGTTAGACAAGGACAGTATCCAATCTCACTTTATCCATAACGAACGAATGTCCCAAATGTCAAATTTTGTCTATAACAAGCCTTCATCAACTCGACCGTGATAAAGAAAAGCCAGCCAGAGTGAAACGTATAAAATCAGCTGCCATTCTTTGCTTCCCCTCGCAGGCAATCAAGATTGCATCTTTTCTTCCACGCTTTGAACCACGACGTTTGGCTTGATCAAATTGTTCCGAACTTCGTCGCCATTCAACAAATCGTTGCCCTCGGCTCGCGCAACAGCCGATTCCCAATCTTTTTCAATGCCAGCCTTGATGTGCCGAGCAGCCACTCGTCTGAGAGCCAAAGACGACTCGACGTCAACAAACCAGGTGTCATCGGTGTGTGCCGCAATATCCCTCCAAGGGCCTCGGTCCAAGAGCAGCCAGTTGCCCTCGACAATGACGATTTCCGTCTCGGGCTCGATCCGAAGCGCATCCACAACGGGATCCTTCTTCTCGTGGTCGAAGCTCGGCGCAAGAATGACTTCGGCTTTCCCCGTTCGCGAAGCGTGCAGCCTCTTGACCAGATCTAGCACTCCTTGGGCGTCAAAGGTCCAGTACACGCCCCGGCGGGCGTATGCCTCTGCGGTGTTGGGCAGGGCGTCGAGGTGCGCCCGAGAGAAGTGGAAGCCGTCCATAGGAAGAACGACAGCTATCTGGCGGTCGGCCTTGGCGTTGATGCGACGCACCGCCTCGGCCGCAATGGTTGATTTGCCAGACCCCGGGGGCCCAGCAAGGGCAATTATGACCCTGCCGCGGGACGCATCGCTCTTGGAATCATTGCGCACCTTGAGCGCACGCTCGGCCAAATTCTGGTACACAGACTCCATTGTCAGATTATTTTTCTTCTTCTTGCGCAATATACCACCCTCAGAGACAACTGCAATGGCTCTCGCCCTTGCCTTGGATCTTGTAGTCGTCGGCGACGGAGCGCCAGATCCGATCTGAAGCTAGTGCAGCCGATTCCCACCTCGGGCGACTGTGCTCCGAGGTGGGTGACTGTTGTCCGATGCACTCCACGCACCCTCCAAAGGCAACATGGCTTCTGGCCACGATGCAGACGGCTTTTAAAGGCCAATCTCTAGCGGTCAGATGCCATTGCGAAATCATAAAAGGGCCAATAAAATTTCCTCGTCATTCAATTGTTGCATCACGAACAACCCTCAATCCATCCATCTGATACTCACCTCTTTTTTTGTTTTTTACCTTTAAATCCTCTTCACTTAATCACCTTTTTTAACCATTTCCAAGCAATGTCCCCATCCGCTGAACTCACGGACCGATCGGCCCTGACGGCCCGGGCGGTCCCCTCCATGGTCCTCAGCGACGGTTCCGCTTCGTCCATGACACCACCGCCTCCCAGCGCATCGGCGGCGGCGGCGGCAGACCCGCAAGCCGGGGCCAAGGACCGCTTCACGGTCCGGGGCAACATGATTGTGACGGGCGGCGCCGGCACGCTGGGCCTCGCCTCGTGCAACGCGCTGCTGGAGCACGGGCTCGGCGGGCTCATGATCTTCGACGTCAACCCCGCGCAGTCGGCCAAGGAGATTGAGGCGCTCAAGGCGCGGTTCCCCGCAGCCAAGATCGACGCCCTCAAGGTCGACGTCACCGACGAGCACGAGGTAGCCTCGGCGGTTGACAATACAGCACAGACACTGGGCTCGGTCGACGGGCTCGTGTGCTTCGTCGGCGTCGTCGGGTGCGTCGAGACGCTCGAGATGCCCGTGGCGCAGTGGCGCAGGATCCTCGACATCAACACCACGGGCTCCTTCATCTGCGCCCAGGCCGCCGCCCGCCAGATGGTCAAGCAGGGCTCCGGCGGGTCCATCACCTTCACCGCCTCCATCTCGGCCCACCGCGTCAACTACCCGCAGCCCCAGGCCGCCTACAACGTGAGCAAGGCCGCCCTGCTCACCCTCAAGAACTGCCTCGCCGCCGAGTGGGCCCGCTACGGCATCCGCACAAACACCGTCAGCCCGGGCTACATGGACACCATCCTCAACGAGGGCGACGGCATCGCCGAGCACCGCAGGATCTGGGCCGCCCGCAACCCCAGCGGGAGAATGGGCAGCCCCTCAGAGCTGACGGGCGCCATTGTGTTGCTGGCCAGCACGGCGGGAACCTATATGAATGGGTCGGATATTCTGGTTGATGGCGGTGCCATTGTCTTTTAATAGAAAAAAAGAAGAAAGGAAAGGAAAGGAACTATAGAAACGATCCAAAGCCTAATAATGGTCCCTCGGTTCAGGTCAAATTGGTACGACCAGGTCACAAATTGACGAATGCAAGTAAAATTGAGAATCTAGATATACCGGGTTGTAGACAAAGGAAATCGTTTCAGTCTATATATATCGCTCTAGGAAATACTACTATTACAAGGCTCGCCATATATTCTTTATCTCTCTCTCTCTCCCTGTCGTGCTGGTGGCTTTTTTTCCCACCCAAATTGAATGCGAATCGCTAAATTGACGACAATCCCATGCATGTGCCTACACTTACTCCTGGAGCTCCCGGAAGAGCATGCGCTTGGAGTGGTCGGGAATAGACTAGGAAGAAAAATTAGCACCATGGTCCTTGTGTACGGAGCAAGCGGTGGGGGGAATCTTACCATGTGGGCAAACTCAAGGTTGGCGTAGCGTCCCTTGGCATCGCCAGCGTTCTTGAACTCGTACATCATCAAGGTGTTGGCAAGAATCATCTTGATCTCGTTGGCGGCGAAGAATCGTCCGGGGCAGGCGTGGCGGCCGAAGCCGAAGGTAAGGCTGTGCTGGCTCACGCTCACAAACTGGTTGAGAGCGGCGCCCTCGACGGAACCCTTGTCCTTGGCCTCCTGGCGCAGGCGCTGGAATCGGAGAGCGTCCATGTCGAGGGGCTTGGGGAAGAGCTCGGGGTCGGAGCTGACGGCGACGGAGGGGACCTCAATGGTGACGCCGGCAGGGATGGTCTGGCCGTTGGACAGGGTGAAAGGCTGGAGAACCTTGCGCTGGAAAGCGGCTGGTGGAGGCGCGAGTTAGTACATGCGTCCCGTTCTATCTGTGCGGGCTCTCGACTTACCCATGGTAGGGGGGTTCAGGCGGGCGGTTTCCTTGAGGAAGCTGTCCATCTTCTTCATCGACTGGAGGGCGTTGGAAGTGAAGACACCATTGTTCTCGTTCAGGGCCTGTCGGGCTTCCTCTCGGAGTTCGTTGCAGAGCTCAGGCATGGCGGAAAGATCGTAGAAGCTAGATAGGCCCGGTTAGATTGCGGAACCAATGCGCGTTTCCAGTAATGATAAACAACTTACGCATTGAGGGTGGTAAGAGTGGTGGTGTGGATGGCGGCGAAGGAGATTCCGAGCTGGACCTTGGCAATGTTGCGGCTGTTCTTGTCGCCGAACTTGGACTGCTCATCCATGATCCACTGGAGCATGTCGACGGGCTTCTCGAGGCTCTCATCCTTGGCGGCTTCCAGTCGGGCGGCGACGAGGGGCTTGAGGAAGGCCTCGGCCTCCTTGATGCGCTGGTCGAGTTTCTGGATCTGGGGGAGGCGGTGGGCGAGGAAGGGTCGGAGCCAGGGGCGCATCTGCTGAACGGCTCGCTGGGCGGACATGACATCCATGGTGTAGTTGATGGAGGAGTCGAGGTACTCTTCGGAGCGGGCGAGCTCGGGACCAATGAAGAGGCGGCCAGAAACCATGGCGACAACGCGGACGAGAGCATCGTGAACATTGACCTCCTTCCACTGCTTGGTCAGGGGGAATTCAAGAGGGAGGCACTGTCGGACTTCCTGATCGATGGTAGGGTTGAGCTTGGCTGGTCACGTTTAGTCAAGATGTTCCAGCCAGGAAGCGTGTGTGTGATACATACGGAGGGAGGGAGTCAAGCGGGTCTTGATGGTGTGGGGGACGATGGGGACGTAGGTGTCGATCTTGGTATACTTGGTTTCCATGGCCTGCATCGCATGTGGTCAGCACGTGGGAGAGCTAAAAAGGTGGAGAAGCGCGTACATCGTCAACGGCAGCCTCCATGCTGACGATGGCATCGGGGAGCTTCTTCAGCTCGGGGAGGAACTCGGGAGAGAGAACGACAATCTCAGCGTCTGTTGACAGTGTTAGATGCATCCATCTTGAATCACGGGCCGAGACATACTTCGGGAGGTGGTGATGCGGAAAGCACCCTTCTTGAACTGTAAAAGAAGTGTTAGGTGACGATATCCAGAGACGACCCTATCCAATCGAGTTGTACCTTGTTGTAACCGTCATTGTACAGCTTTCGGGCTCCGGCGAGGTAGGCCTGTCGTCGCTTCTCATGGTTGCCGAGCTCCTCTCCGACAAAGGGGATCTTCCAGAGGTGGGTAAGGTTGACGAGTTTGGGGCCCAGAACCGCAGCGGCTAAGACCAGCGCGATAGCTGAAAGGACCGGTAGGCGGTCGGATAGGAAGGCGACGAGGGGTTCGAGGGCGGCCATTGTTGCGATTGTGTTCGGTTCAACGGCTTTGTTGGTGATGGGTGATGAGGGAGATGGCTTGCTGTTCCAAACTTCATCCAACACCGGGAGAAGACCAAATTATTTATTCCAAAATCCTTCTTCGCAAACGACATGTTTCCAGACTCTGGGCTGGGCCCTGAATCTGACCGCAAAGGTTGATGTGCAACCCAAAATACATCGCTCTCGGTATCGTACTCGCAATTCGTAAACGCAGGGCATTGATTCGCCGGCGCATGGTTGCAGTGAGGTTTTCGGATAGCAGCGCCCGTGCAGATCAGCGCAATACTCAGGTCCCTGGAACACCTTCATCGGCAATAAGGTGACGGGGCGGCGACGGGGTCGGGGCCTTGAAGAATCCGCCGCTCCGATCGTGCTTCGGTCGATGCATCGCGGGGGGGCCGCTCTGCCTCCCCAGCTGTCACCCAAGCCACCAAGGAAGACGCGCAATCATCCCCATGAAACGCCAAGTCGCGAGACCGACGATAATTGGACCGGTGCCATGCGTGCGCCCTGTGGACTCCCCGTGCCAGCGGCCCGCATCTTGAGATTGGGTTGGCCAGAGCCCTGCCAAGCCGGTAGTTTGGCGAGGCATTCTGCCTGCATCGCTCTCGCTCTCGGTATCGCTCTCGTCCGTTCACAGACCAAAGCTTGGCGATGCTTATCGGATGTCATGCCATCCCTTAAAATTATTATTAGAACTCGAGCTGGGGAATACATGGATATAAAACGTGTGAGCCCTGCTGTCATTAGATCTCGAGATTGACCACTCATGCTGTTGGAGTTGCACCTTGTTATGATCAATTGTGGGCGCTGCTGCTTGCATCATTCCATCATATGACATCACATCACATCATTGCAACCACATGCAACACGCTTGAAACGGCAAAGCTGTCATAATTCATCCTTGACATCAACTGGTACTACAGATACAGGTAGTTTTTTTTCTTCGAACTCGTGCCCAGAATAAACAGCTGGTGGGCGTTTTTCGAACTTAAGTGAACGTAATTAAGCCCAAGACATACAAACACCCTTTGTGTCGCAATAGTAAAACATAGAAATCCCCCAAAAAAAAAACAATAAGATGGCACATGAAGTCATTCCGCAGCCCTACAAGCAAGCTTCAGCTTACAGGCGGGCAGGGGTTCGGATGCCGCTAGGCGCGGCGGGAGCCTGCACATCGAAGCGGTCCAGGTTCATGACCTTGGTCCAGGCAGTGACGAAGTCCTTGACGAACTTCTGAGCTCCGTCAACGCTGCCGTAAACCTCGGCGACGGCGCGCAACTCGGAGTGCGAGCCAAAGACGAGATCGTAGCGGGAACCGGTCCACTTGCGGGCGCCGGTCTTGCGGTCGACACCCTCGTAGAAGTCGGTGCCGCCGTTGAGGGGCTTCCACTCGGTGCTCATGTCGAGCAGGTTGACGAAGAAGTCGTTGGAGAGCAGACCGGGGCGGTCGGTGAAGACACCGTGCGAAGAGTTGTCCCAGTTGGTGTTGAGCACACGAAGACCGCCGACGAGCACGGTGAGCTCGGGGGCCGTGAGGGTGAGCAGGTTCGCACGGTCAACGAGGAACTGCTCGGCCTTAACTCGGGAAGTGGATCGGCCGTAGTTTCGGAAACCATCGGCATGAGGCTTCAGGTAGTTGAACGACTCAACGTCGGTCTGCTCCTGGCTGGAGTCAGCACGGCCGGGAGTGAAGGGCACGACAGCAAAGTAGCCAGCCTCACGGGCGGCGCGCTCGACAGCGGCGGAACCGGCGAGCACAATCAGATCGGCCAGGGAGACGCGCTTGGAGCCGCTCTGGGAGCTGTTGAAGCGGCGCTGCACATCCTCCAGGTACCTGATGACCTCGGCAAGCTGGGTGGGGTTGTTGACCTCCCAGCTGCGCTGAGGCTCGAGGCGGACACGGGCACCGTTGGCACCACCACGCTTGTCGCTGCCTCGGAAGGTCGAGGCAGAGGCCCAGGCGGCTGAGATGAGCTTGTTGAGGCCAACGCCCGAGGAGAGGATCTCCTTCTTGAGGTTATCAATGTCGCGCTCGTCAATCAGCACGTGGTTGACGGCGGGGATGGGGTCCTGCCAGATGAGGTCCTCGGTGGGGACCTCAGGGCCGAGGTAACGGACGCGGGGGCCCATGTCACGATGGGTGAGCTTGAACCAGGCGCGGGCAAAGACGTCGGCAAATTCTTCGGGGTTCGCGAGGAAGCGGCGCGAGATCTTGTCGTAGGTGGGGTCGAATCGGAGCGACAGGTCGGTCGTGAGCATCCTGGGGAGGTGCTTCTTGCCAGGGTTGAAGGCATCGGGAATGATGGCATCGGCGTTCTTGGCGACCCACTGGTTGGCGCCAGCAGGGCTCTTCTCGAGCTCCCACTCGAACTTGTAAAGGTACTCGAAGAAGTTGTGGCTCCACTTGGCGGGAGTCTTGGTCCATGTCACCTCAAGGCCGCTGGTAATGGCGTCGGTGCCCTTGCCCGAGTTGTACTTGCTGTTCCAGCCGAGGCCCTGGGACTCGAGGCCGGCCGCCTCGGGCTCGTCTCCGACATTTTCGGCGGGGCCCGCGCCGTGGGTCTTTCCGAAGGTGTGGCCACCGGCAATGAGAGCGACCGTCTCCTCGTCGTTCATGGCCATGCGGGCAAAGGTGGTGCGAATGTCGCGGGCGGCGGCAACGGGGTCAGGGTGGCCGTCGGGGCCCTCGGGGTTGACGTAGATGAGACCCATGTGCACGGCGCCGAGGGGCGACTCGAGCTCGCGCGTCTTGTAGTCCTTGATCTTGTTCTGGTCCTTGGTCAGGCCGCCGTACTCGGAGACGCCATCGGGGACGGCAGAGTATCGCTCCTCGTTGCCCAACCACGTGGTCTCTCCACCCCAGTAGGTGGACTCGTCGGCCTCCCATGTGTCGGGGCGGCCACCGGCGAAACCAAACGTCTTGAAGCCCATGGACTCGAGGGCGACGTTGCCGGAGAGGATGAGCAGGTCAGACCACGAGATCTTGTTGCCGTACTTTTGCTTGATGGGCCACAGCAGGCGGCGGGCCTTGTCGAGCGAGACGTTGTCGGGCCAGCTGTTGAGGGGAGCGAAGCGCTGCTGGCCCTCACCACCGCCTCCGCGACCGTCAAAGACTCGGTAGGTTCCGGCGCTGTGCCAGGCCATTCGGACGAAGAGACCGCCGTAGTGGCCAAAGTCGGCGGGCCACCAGTCCTGGGAGTCGGTCATGAGGGCGGTGAGGTCGCGCTTGAGGGCGTTGTAGTCGAGGCTCTTGAAGGCGGTGGCATAGTCAAAGTTGTCGCCGAGCGGGTTGGTGACGCTTGTGTGCTGGCGGAGGATGTTGAGGGTGAGGGCGTTGGGCCACCAGTCCTTGTTGCGGGTGCCGCCGCCGGCAACGTTCATGAGGCGGCGATGGGGGCACTTCTCCTCGGCCATGGTGGGCAGGTTTGGCGGGTCAATTGGGTCTGATCTGGGAGAGATTGGAAAAAAGTTCCTCGCTGCTCACACTGCGCGGTTGGAACACAGATGGCTGCAGAAGACTTGGGTCAATCAGGACGAGAAAAAAGCGGGCTGACGTGTGCCCTTTTATGGCAGCTCGTCGGCTCAAGCACAAGCAGCCAGACCCCGCAAACCGCGATGACAAATTAGTGCAACTTTGTTGGACCGTGGACCGTGTCCGATGCAAACTGGAGTCGCAATCGACGTCGTCTATCCTTTCCGGCCGTTGACCAGCGCAACCGCGACAGTTGCATCTCTGTTACCCTTCCGGGACAAGCTCAGATGCCGGCATCTCACACAACGTGTGGAGCCTGGCTGCGTAAAGCGGGGTAAAGCGGGGCCCGTCTCAGGGATGTTGGAGCTCATGTCGCCGTGTCAGCGCCTCTGATGCAATCAACAGCGAGCCAACCATGTCGTAGCGTCGCCGAACTGGCACTTTGATTCCAAATCGGTTGACGAAAGCCGAGTTTTCACCACACCACGTGACCTGGCAACACGGCCGCGGCCCCGTTTGTCGCGTTAACTTGCCAATCCCGGTCACCTGACCCGAGGCCACTTGCCGCACGCTCGGCATGTATCCCCGACAGCAGCCTGTAAATACCCTACACAGGCGCAAAAGATTCCACATCAAGGACGTCAATTATCTCGAGCCGTGCCGTCTGCTGTGCCAGAGCAGGCACACCTTGTTTTCCTCCCGTGTGACGCGTGACATGCTGCAATTGAACCCCGTAACAGAAGAGTATCACAATGATTGCAATTGTCCACCGCGGCTTCGGATCGGAACGGTTCCGACTTCTCCTCATGCCGAGACGGCTTCGCTCCCGCCCACTGCCCGCTACCCACTGTCCACTGCCCACTTCAACCCATTCAAATCAACCGCTACTGGTTGGTCGCACCACAACCCCCGGCCCTCTCCGGTCTTCTCCAGACAAAATGACCCCATTTCAAATGTAGGTACAGAGTACAGGCACATGCACAACCAAAAAAGGGCAATCAAGCTTCATTCTTTGGAATCATTTATGCACAACCGCCTGTGGAGCCGAACCATGCGACGCACCGTAACCCCTTTGGGTAGTAATGCAGCGGGTGAATAGGGAAAAAAATTCCGGTACGTCCACACAAACGATGCGCAGTACGACGCGCCGTCAGATGCATCCAGCAAGAACCATCAAGTCTGCCATCCTTTAAGAGCCAGTTGTGGCAATCCGGTGGCGACTGAATAGGAGTATTGGTATCACAAAGTATCGCGACTCTGATAAGATCTGTCCGCTTCCTTGGGCCCGAGCACCAATGCATCCCCCAGTGAAGATTCTTCACGAATTATGCAACCCCGCAACAGGAACACCCGCTCCGATCCCGATCAGCCACATGCCTATGTTTCGTCACCGATTGACTTCCACCCACAAAACTCAACCGAACCGAAACGTCATACCGTCACCGTGCGTCTTGGCATTGCATCAAAGCCTGGGGAAGCGCCAGCCAATATTTACCCTATTTTTGCCGACCGCTCCGCGCCCGGCACCCTCTCCGTTGTCAGCGGAGAGGGGTAAAACTCCCTTCGTCTTGCCGCTAATTCGGGAAAGCAGTAAGCGCACGACATAATTGATGCCAATTGGGTGAGAAATTCGAGCCATGTGCGATGGGCTCGTTTTCGCCTTGAGCACGGGATGCTTCCCAAGTCTTGGGCCCCTTGTCGTAGCATCAACCAACCAATAGCCATTTGCCCATTTCATTCCATGTCACGGTTTAGTGATGAATGCACCCGACGGATAAGTACATTGCTTTAAACTTTCGCGCTATGAGATGATGGTGAGTGCTGTGTTCCGGCGTGTCTTCGCGGTACGGATATACACATTACCGCGGGAATGCGACCTTGGTGTTTTGTCTCGGGACACTCGGGTTTCATCACCACGAAACTTTCAACATCGCCGTCCCGTGACACAGTAACAGAGGATGCAAACATTTTCTTGGACCTAATAGTAGAAAAGTACCCAAGTCTATGTATCACACCGAGTCCTGTGATGTACCTTGAAAAACGGGTCATCGAGGTTACCCACTACAAATGCTTACGATCCAAGTGGACTCTCCAAAGAAGAATCCACAGAAGAAAACTACATCTGCCCAAGCAGCCACAGTACTTATGCTATAAATAGAAACACCCATCATGAGTGTTATTTGCGAGGACTAGGTAGGTTAACTTCAAGGTCTCATGAGGCTTGAGTAGTCTGAAGGGTGCATCAGCAGCCCCTACCCTACACCATATAGCGTGAACTATCTTCCGCAGCCACCAGGCTCGTGTAGCCCTATTGGCACACTTGAATGTTTATTTCCTAATGTGGTATCGATTCGTAGCCTTTGTGTCACTGCTAGTTGTTGTAAAGTGCTGGATGACAGTGTTTGCTGAGAAACTCGAGAGCGAATGCATTTTGGGGGAAACAGACCATCGATTTGCTCGGTGGAAGACTGTATGGTGAATTCATTTTTTGGTGAGTAGATGATTTTTATTTCATAGTTTCGTAGAAAATCAGTCTGCAGAGAGGTCCATCGTGGCCAGGTCTGGGCACATGTAAGACACTGTTGTCTTTGATTATTGCCAGCTCAAATATGAGCCAAACCAAAGCACTTCATGACGGCTCGTCGGCCTGGAGCAGGGGCGCTCATCATGATGATCGAGAAAATCATTGTGGGTACGTGGGGGTCATGCCAGGGCCCGAGAAGTCTTATCCACCAAAAGCGGCACAGCTTGAATTTTTAGCACCATTTTCTGCTCGCCCCCGCAACCTCGCCGTGTTCCGTGCCCGTTTGCGACGCATGGGACAACGATACATCCACCGTGCCAAGAACCATGTTCTGCGGATTCTATACTTCGAGTTTGTGCTATATGCTAACTGATTGATGGCTGGATGGCCATGGGCTCGCAATCTGACGGCAGGAGGAGCGCCATGAGGTGTGCCGGGGTTGGCGACGAAATTATCGTCATGACACCCCGGGAAAGCGTGGGGGTGGGAAGTGAATTAGGAAATGGTTGCTGCAGCTAGGGGACTGGAAACGCCACGCGTGATGCACTTGGGAGCTTGCGAAAATCCCCGCGATTGTCAGTGACGCAGTTTGCCTCTGGTCCTCTTGCATTCCTGGCGAGTCAGTGGATATCTTGTAGCTGAGCTGCAGCGTCGCAGGAAGCCTTGAAAAACCCAGCTGCCTGGGCATCAAATGAAGTCGATTTAAAGATACATAGAGCACGGGGAATGTTCTAGGAAATTTCAAAGTATGGTTTGGTGCGTCAGGAGTAGATTGATCGTCGCGGGACGGATGCGACGTAATTCGTCAGGCACCGACATGTTAGCGTCAAGCCCTTGGGCCTCTGGTGTGTTCTCGCCCCCCAAATGGCATAGTTTTGTTGGTTCTCAGGTGGGCAGTTCAGTGGTGTTGGTGCTCCGATATGTGTAATGTGACTGGTTAGCCACGGGACAAAAGCAAGAAATGCATCAGCTGGCGAATGATGAGATGGCATCTGAGACACCGCTGTTCAAACCAGTCACACCCTCTGCGAATCCCGTTGTAGCCATTAATCAGCCGCTGGGCCATATATGAGTATTTCCCTCGCCGTTCGTCTCCACCCTCATTCCTGAAAGCCACACTTGAACAGCTTTTTTTTCTTGTGTGTGTGTCTTGTGTGGAGGAACTTTGCTGGTTGTGCGATGCCAGGACGCCTCGCAGGAGAGATGCAAGCCAGACCTTAGACGCCCAACGACGACGTGCAACACCAAGAACCTGTCGCCACACGCTGTGACCCGATCCCGCGATAGCCTCGACCCTCTTATTTTCCCGCACCCCCTTTTCGACGTCGCTTCCCCGAACATCGGCCCGCGGCGTAACGTTCGAGACGACGCAAGCCAGTCGCGATCACGTCAGCGGACAGGAGGACCCACAATTCTGGCGGCTAGATCCGCGGCCATTGGGCCATAATCTTATCAGATCCTCACGAGGCCGCTGCCTGGTGCTGATTTAATCACGTCAGGTGGTAACGCTGCAACCCATACTTTGACGTTGCATACACCAAGAACACCATCGGAGCGCGCATCGTATCGGCCTATTTGCTGCCAGAGAGAAGCGCTGCTCTGTCATGCCCGCCATGGACTCATCGCCTGAGACGGCGCCGCTGCTTCAGCACGCCTCGGCGTCTGCTCGGGGTTTCGCGGCCGCGTCGGAAGAATTGCCTCACGGCTCGAGTTCGAGCTCGAGCATCGAGCACACGAGCTTGAAGCCCGCGGGGGAGTCCTCGGGTGTCGCGAGGATAGATATTGCCTCTGCGACGCTGTCACGGACCGATCGCATCTGGCTCTTTGCCAGCATCTTCATTGTGGGCTACGCCTACGGCCTCGAGAGCCAGGTCCGCTCTACATACCAGCCGTACGCCACCTCGAGCTTCTCCCTGCACTCGTACACGTCCACCATCAACGTGTTGCGCAATATCATTGCCGTCGCCGTCCAGCCCACGGCCGCCAAGGTGGCCGATGTGGTGGGTCGCTTTGAGATTATCGCCCTGTCGACCGTGCTTTACACGGTCGGAATCGCCATAGAATCCACTGCGCAATCCGTCGAGGTCTTCTGCACCGGCTCCATCATCTACCAGGCCGGCTATACCGCCATCGTGCTGCTGATGGAGGTGCTCATTGCCGATTTCTCTTCGATGCGCGCCCGCGTCTTCTTCAGCTACATCCCTGCCATCCCCTTCCTCATCAACACCTGGATTAGCGGCAACATCACTTCTGCCGTCCTACATGCCACTACATGGCGCTGGGGACTTGGCATGTGGAGCATCATCTACCCCATCGCCTCGGTGCCCCTGCTCACCTTTTTGTACTCGATCGAGCACCGCAGGACCAAGGGCTCCGGCTACCGCTGGTCCCAGGTCTTCACTGACAAGGGCCGCGCTTCCAAGGTTCTTGACCAAGTCGACGTCGTTGGACTCTTCACCATCATTATAACCTTTTCGCTGATCCTCGCCCCGCTGACTGCTGCTGGTGGAACTTCGGAGCACTGGCGGGACGTGCGCGTCATCGCTCCACTCGTCCTCGGCCTCTTCCTAGTGCCTGTCTTTATCTTTTGGGAGAAGCGTGGAGCAAGGAACCCCCTGGTTCCGTTCCATCTGCTCAAGGATCGCGGCGTGTGGTCCGCATTGGCCGTCCGCAGCCTGCTCAACTTTGCGTGGTCAACGCAGGGCAACTATCTGTACACTGTTCTCGTTGTTGCTTTTGACTTTTCCATCGAGAGCTCGACCCGCATTTTGTCATTCTTCTCCTTCTTTGGTGTGCTTAGTGGTATGCTCAGTGGATTGATCATTTACAAGATTCGTCGACTCAAGTATATTATTGTTGGGGGCACGGTGCTTTTCATGTTGGCATTTGTTGTCCTCATTATGCACCCTGGTGGTGCATCTCATGCGTCGCAAGCTGGCATGATTGCTGCTCAGGTTTTGCTGGGAGTTGCCAGCGGATTCTTTGCTTACCCTACCCAGGCATCTATCCAGGCTTCTGCCTCGCGAGAACATGTAGCTATCCTGACCGGACTCTACCTCTCCTTCTACAACGTCGGAGCCGCCTTTGGAACCTGCCTGGCCGGTGCAATCTGGTCTCAGACCCTTTACAGTACTTTGCAGTCCAACCTGGCTTTCCAGCCCAACGCCACGCTGGCAAAGTCCATCTATGAATCGCCGTTTGACGTTGTCCCTCAATACCCCGTCGGAAGTGAAATTCGAGATGCCATCATTCTCAGCTACAGCCACGTGCAGAGACTTCTCTGCATTGCTGGAATTTGTCTTTGCATTCCCATGATTACTTTTGCGCTTGCTTTGAGAAACCCCCGCTTGTCAGAGGAGAGGGTTCAGCCAGAGGCTGAGAATGATGTTGAGAACTAGAACCTATACCAGGTTTGATTCTTGCGCGAGCATGAATTCAACACCACAAGATACCCCGGCAACTTGACAGGGGTTTGGAGGTCTAGAGCAGACCTTAGAGTTTCCTTGTTTGTTTGCTCAAGGCTGAGCATGGTCGACTTGCCTTTCAGAACAGCGACATTGGATGCATTTGCTTTACACCCTTACTTTCGCCTTTAGCATTCGTTTGGCGACTTTCGCGATCGCAACTGAGGATTTTCAGAACGGCACCAAGTTACGACTCGGTCCGCCACTTGCATAGATAGACAGGTTTTTGCTTTCCCCTTGTTCTGGTACTCCAACCACACAGCGACCGATGCTTTTGCATTCGGGGTTGAATATTTGCGGTTGAATTAATGCACTGGTTGTTCTTTTACAATGATTCCCAAACTCAATGTCAATTATGAGCTGTTTTCGCCCTTTTGCGATTGGAGTAATGCTATTTCTTTTTGTACAAATTCGTCCTTTTGTGATGCCCGACCCCTTAAACTGCCCTGCAGGTAAATGGTGCATGATCAGTACCGCTCGAAACTTGGTCAATCTATCAGATGTTAGCAAGACGTGGTGATATAACTGGTGGATTGAGAGACTAACAATATCCTTGATTGTGGAATATGTGCCAGCAACGAGAACAACAATGCCGATGACGAAGGAAATGATGCTTCCGATGCTCATCAATAGGTTCTTGCGGGAGTACCACTTGCCCTCACAGAGCAAGCGGAACCACATGAGGCCAGGGATGTAGAAGGAGAAGCCAGACACGAACAGGGCCGAGGCGAGGGACAACAAGTCGGAGAAGATGGGGATGGCCTCGGCGATGACCCAGGCGATGATGGTGAAGATGGAGACGATGATGATCCAGCTCGCCCATCCCTTGGGGGTGTTGATGTAACGAAGGATTGAGTTCTTGTACATGCGGCCGTGGACATATCGTAGGGCGACGGTGGTGTTGATGGAGCCGGAGATGAAGATGACGGGCAGGGCCACTCCAAAGGCAATCTTGGAAATAAGCGTACCAGCGGATAGAAGGGCAGGCGATTGGACGGTGGATCCGATAAAGGCATAGCAGATGGCGCCGGTGAGGGTGTAGATGAAGATCTGGGTGATGCCGTTGGCCCAGATTGACTTCATGTAGTCTCTGGGGGTGTGCATCTCGTCCATGAAGGAGAACTGACCAATGGCGAAGCTGTAGGCAAAGACGATGTTGCTCACGGCGACAAAGGCCTCGGAGAAGCTCAGGTCCTCCTTGGGGTAGGCAGACCAGTCCACGCTGGACAGACCACCGGGCGAGTCGCCGGCCTTGATACCGGTGGCAATGATTGTGATGCCGATGGCGGCGACGATGGAGACGAAATCGACGTAACCCAGGATGGCAACCTCGGAGAAGGACGGCGGGATGGCCAGGATCAGCAGAATGATGGCGGAGACGGCGGAGAAGGCAATCGAGCAGACCTTGCCGCCGTTGATGTCGACGAGGGCGATGCTGCCGGTCAGGGCGTGCGATCCGACGGTGAGGAGCAGCTCGAGGACGAAGGCGGCACCGAAGACCTCGTAGCCGACGCGGCCAAACAGCTTGCGCCCGGCGTCGGCGTAGTGGGAAATGTCCGGGTGGGCCAGCTTGACCTGGCCGACGACGTAGCTGGTGAAGATGGCGACGAGGCCGAGGAAGACGGTGAGAACAACGCCGAGGATCATTCCGAGCTTGTGGAAGGCGCCAGGGAGACTGAGGGATCCGAGGGCGATGGCCTCCACGACCAGGACAACCGCGAGGCGTTTCCAGCCGAGGCGGTGGAAGTGGGCGTTTCCTTCGGCGGCGATGCGTTTTAACCGGTCGTCGTCGACCTCGTTCGTCTCGCCAAAGATGGCGTGGTCGTTGTTGTCCGACGACGCCTGTCGGGTCATGGGCACATCCTTCTGGTCATCCGTGTGCTTGCCGGTCCAGTTGGCCGGGGGAGAAGTGATTTCGGCAGTCATTTTTTCTTACTTTCTGACGGTCGCGTGTCCCTCTTGCTTCTTTGGATGATCCCCCAGACTCGAGTGTTGGGGAAGGGGGAGAGAGAATAGGTTTGGGTGTGGGGGAGAACGCTTTTGTTTTCAACAAGGACAAAGCGGTGCCCCAGAGGTTCCCTTTAAAAGAAAACACGGGGAGATAAGCAAGCCCCAGTTTGAGTTACATGCGACAATTGTTGCCTGTCAATGAAAGGCGCACTATCGATGAGATTGGAGCCCACACGCCCTCGGGGGGTTTGGATGGGGATGTGGCGATTGACACGATGCGGGCGACGTCTTTCGACTGGCCAACCCCACACGATGCGAGAGGGAAAACTCGGAGGTGGGACATGGTAGGCAAGGGTTTCCTCCGCAACGCTTGAATAATGGGGTATCCCTTGTCGTTGCTGGAGAAGGAGAGGCGCCCGAGCGAGAAGCGTTGAGGTCGAGTCTGCGGCATAGTTACACGTCGTGATGTCGAGGTACAAAGCCTCACGAGACCGCTGATGAGCCTCATGGTGGGTCGACGCCAGGGGTGTTGAGCTTACTAGGACGCCGCCCTTCCAATGACAGAGTGCCCGGCCGGGGCGTGGACTGAGGCTTTAGGTAATGCGTCGACGGGGACCCTTCGCCGCGTATTAGAAGAGGGAGCGAGCGAGCGTTGCAAGGGCGTAAATAACGCGACCCCGACCAGCGGTAGCTTGGTGAGAGAGATGGAGAAGAAAAAAAGTCTGGTGGTATTTGCCAACTTTTACGTCGTCGAAACTCGCTCATTGGCGACAATCCCAGGGACGAAGCGTCACCGTGCTGACCCTTGTGGAGCCCTTTTTCGTAATAGATTTCTAGAAGCTCGACCGCGACCCGACGGCGTGCTCCGCTTGGGACCCCGTGGTAACGCCGTCCAGGTGGAGTCCCGCTGGTGAGGGAAAGAATTTTCCAACCCGCGCTAGGCCGGCGAGGAACTCTGTTATTAATACCGTGGTATCGGCTCATTTCTCGTCGTGCGAGCATTTCACCGACGAGGGGGACGTGGTGGTTTGGGCTTTAAAAACGGGCCATGGTTCCGGCGGAAATAATTGTCTTGAAACTCGCTCAAGATTTTTCTTGTCGGCCCGGAAATTGCGAATAATTCGAACAATGGTTTGCCCAAACTTGTCTACCGCGAGGCATCAAATAGCTCCTTTTGCGAGTCCAAATCTAGTGGCATCAGCACCAAACTAGAGGCAACTATGATCAGAGCAGAGTCAACAGAGTGGTTTCGGACTTTCGGTCGTAACATCTTCCAGTTTAGCTCTGAGCAAAAAGAATGTTGACAAGGCATAAATGGATGTGGATACCTTACATCCAACAATATGGCCAAAGAGCCGTTTATTGTCTCAAAGTTGGGCGTGCTGCTCAGTTAACTGGACATGTCGAACTGGATCAAAGGGCCTCAATTTGGTCACTGATCTATAGCGGCAGTGGTATGCACCCATCGCACTCTGCAGCTTTTGACAATGCCTGTGACCCGGTAGGTACTGGTTCTGCTCTTGGTTGGATCCATGGGGGATCTACTCCCGATGCAACTGTGCGGTATATGCACATGCAATATTTTCGCATGCAAGTAATATGGAGTCAAAATCGAAATCTTCATTTTGATTACAATCCAACCCTTGAATCACTGGAGGTACTTCCCCATAACAACCACTGCGCAAGTTCATCTAGTCAATAACTGCAATTTTTGAAATAGTCTTTAGACAAGTATAATTGTTTGATAGTATTTTATTTATTTATTTGATATAAAAAGCCAAGACCTGTGTCCTTTCTGCAAGGACCCCATGCACCAAGTGTCAACCTAATAATCATTGAAGGGTTGTATTGTATGTTGTGACACGAAAGGCGCCCAACGTAGTGCAATGGAGAGCCCCGCTTTCCATTTGCGCTACTGAATAGCTTAGTAATCAGGCACGAAGAAGCCTTGGCCGCTGGCGCTCTCCTCCACATATTGAATGCACGCCTGAAAATGGACGTGGGACCCTCCCGCAAGCGCTTGCGACGGAGCACCCGAAGCTGCTATCAGTGTAAGCATGATTATGGCGACTGTGACTCAGCGCGACTGACGCCTGGCCTTAGGTAGAAAGCGTAAAGTCAAATGTCAACTCACCGACGAGCATGTCGAGGTTTGCGCTGAATGCATCAAGAGCGGCATGCGGTGCACTCTTCAACCGCCAGAGACAGAGCTGAGCAGCGGAAGCTTTCCTTCGAACCTTGAAAAACATGAATATGAATCCAGGCTGGAGCGAATCGAATCCCTTGTGAAAAGACTGGTTGAAGCCCAAGAACGACCCCAGCAGGTGGCTTCTGCCGAGTCTGAGCCGATAGTCGCCGATTCTCTTTGGAACGAATTTGTAGGTCCCATCTACAAAATATTTCATAGAAAAAGCGCAGTTTTTGATGAAATACCAGTTGATGCACTCAACCGCTGATGGAACTCTCCCTCCTGTCTCGGACCAGGGCCTCTCCGTTCCCCAGCCGCCAGATGCGATGGATACTAAGCAGTCACTTGTGGCCCTGTTGCCCTCTGCACAAGATGCAATAACCATAGTCACAAACACTACTGCTTGGCTCTGGGGCGCAGAAAATCCGGTTGGCAGCGTTTTTAAGCTAAACGACTCATCCCAGCTCCTCGAAGTTGCCACCATTTCGAAAGGCAGCACAATGGACATTGCTAAGGCACTGTTACTGTTTGCACTGTACATGCAGCAATTGCCAGCTGGTTTTGATGTGCAATTTCTTGAGTCCCAGGGTGTTGAAAAAGCTATTGAATTGATTGTTGAACGAGTCAAACTATTTGTCCTGTCCCACGAAGCCGAAGCCTGCTCATTGGACGGCATCGAATGTCTGACTTTATTAAGCTTGATACAATTGAATGACGGTGAGCTCCGAAAGGCTTGGATGACTTTTAGGAGAATCCTTGACCTCTGTCGGCTGAAAGGGTTGCATAATAGCTTTTCCATCGCGGAACGCAACTCCCCAAGCAGGGACGTGGCCCTGCGCCGGCGTCTATGGCTTTCAGCTGTTTGTGGTGATTGCTATTGCAGTATGTTACTCGGTTTGGAGCCCAGTATTGGTGTCGCGCCATTTGGTCCAGACGATCAGACTTGGAACGATCCGCTTGCCGATGACGACGCAAATATGCAGCGCCGTATCTGTCTGATTGTGGCGCGTGTTGCACAAAGAAATGCCGCTGGCCTTTACCAAGATCGTCAAATCTTGCAAGAGACTGATGAGGCATTGAACAGGCTACAAGATTCGATGCCGCCTTCCTGGTGGAGAAACCCTGCGTTTCGTCATGATCGATCTCTTGATTCAGCTCGGGAGCCCAATCGCATTGTGTGCCAAATATGGTTTTACCAAGCAAAAATATTTGTGCACATACCGATTGCTTTTGGAAAAGCCACGAACGAGTCGCTGAGTAGCCTCGAAAACTGCATGGAGGCATCGAGGATTACCCTTCAGCGAATTATGGGATTGCAGCACGCCAAAGACCAACTCTCCCGCTGCCGGAGCGTCGAGCAATCGGTGTTTTTCGCTGCTGTGGTTCTCCTCCTTGCCAAAGTACAGCTTCGGTGTCACAAGGTGCAATCTAGACATGATTCGGACCGAGTCCTAATCGAGCAAGTGATTGATTCATTCGATGCAGCCAGGGATAAATATGGAAGAGAGCGTGTGGCAAGACAGAGCTTTGAGATTCTTTCCGCCGTACTCGAACTCGCCGATGCCGAATTTGAACATGTCTCGTCTCTAGACTCAGCTCGTCTCAATGCACCGCTCTCCCGTGAATTAATTCTGAATTCTGGGACGATCAAGACTGGGATGGAGGATGTTCTTGTATCTTCAATACTACCTGCGCTTGATGCACAGAGCCCAGGAACTCGCCTGATCCATGATTTGTTCTTGGCCAAACAAACGATGTCAAGTTTGCAAAAACATCAGCACGTATCAGCTAGTCAAACGGGATTCACTATGGATAACTTGATAGACCCGAATTTTCTCCAATAATATTAAAACAAATTTGCAGAAATTATATGAATTCTGCTGATTCCAACCGAATATTCCCAGTTTAGGAGATTGATTGTCAATGCATCGGTTTTCAATTTCTCTACATCTCCTATAGCTTGGCCTCATCTTTTTTTGAGGCCAATATCTCCTTACCCTTTCTTGCGATGCGCCCGTTCTCAATCAGAGGGTCCTCCCCTTTGCCATCGATGGCAAGATATGTCATGAACGCACCCAGCTCGTCAAGCCTGACGGACCAGTTCTCACCGAATACCGAGGCAAGTCCGGTGACTACACCAGTCGCACCGCCAGCCAAGAATGTTTTAGGAACGACGCCTCCAGGCTTGATGACGAACGATTGCCATATGGCGGGATGGTCCTCTGCGAATTTGAGAGCTTTCGTCTCCATCCGGCCCTGGACAGTGTTAGGTTTAGAAACAGTGCTTGGATCAAATCTTACCTTGAGCTTGCGTGGCTTGTCCAGAAACCAAAGCTTCTCCTCTTGGTTCTGACGAACAAATTTGCCGCTTAAAAGGACAAATCTAAATGGAGCTCTGTCTCCTTTTGATTCCAGCACTGGGGCCATGCTGTCCACAAAGGTGGCCGGATACTCCAAGTCGGCAGTCTCACTGCCGTTGTACGACCCCATAGCCCTGAGTACCCGGTGAATTAGAAAAATTGCTCTTGATTGAGTAGAGCTCACATGCGTGCAAATCTTACCAAATCATAGCATCGGCGTCTGCGTGCGCCCGCAATACATCCTCTGACCATGCAGCAAAGTCTTTGATAATGATTGAGGCGAGCTTCGAATGGCTAGAGATTTGGGCGGGTAGATCTCGACGCACAAAGGCGACGGCACTGGTCACTGCTGGATGAGCGAGGCATTGTATGAGGGCTTCGCCTCCAATCATTCCACTCGCACCGACGATAAGAATCTTCATGATGGGAGCAGTGGGGTCTGTGGTTGAGGGCGACGGTGTTTAACAGCCAAGAAGTTGCGTTGGGTGCTTCAGGAGATTCAAACTTAACCATTCCATCAAGGAATGCACGCCGAGTTAAATAGAATCCACAACAAAAGGGAGGTTGGTGCTGTCGGCCGAGTCGGCCGAGAGCATGGGATCATCGCCACCACGACGGCTAGTGGAAATTAGAAACGCCACCATGAGTGTGCCTCACGTTGTAGCGTCAGTTCGTGAATTTTGCTGATATGTAATTACTTTGATTGCACTAAAACATTAACTACAGTCCTGGCCTATTTACAAAGACTACAACTTTAATGCTGTAGCGATTGCATATCCTGCCTCACTTTCAAGTTAGCATTTCTGATCCAATCAGCTGTGAATAATGACCCACTGCCGCAAACGGATAGTCGCCCGTGCACGATGACATGTTACCAAGTCATTGGTTGGAAGGCTTGCTGCTTTCTTATGAGGGTTGCCTACCAGGTACACCGGGATACGGGTTCAGCGTCAGTAAGCTACATCATGGTAAATTTACTAAGGACAGCTAAAAATGGACCAGGTGCAACGTATAAACAGTGTATTACTGGCACTGATGTGATGCCTACTTTTTGCCAGCACTAATAGCATACAAATGCCTCAAGACTTGAGCACCAACATCTCGCTTACAATCAGCCTCTGGCCGCTTACCCCCGCCCTTATCCCAGTATCCAATCCTGACCAAAGTCTGCATCCGCCCGACAATCGTGCACACGGGCCTGACTAGCTAGCAAGGTTCAGAATACTCGTAGTTGAACGCATATTCAGCAAGAAATTCTGGAGTCGGCGGCAGAAGCTTATCTAGCCTATCGATGAGATCTTTGCGATGAACTAGATCCTTGTTGTGGGGATGGGGAATGATGCGTAAGACTTCGGCACAGGCCAGCGTGGGGCGGGCCGCAGTTGATATCTCGAACGTTCCCCTCGATGGATGCGTTCTGACCGATCGGATTCCATCTACTATCGTGCTGGCGATGAAGCAGCACTACTATCGTGGTGGTGATTTATTTAGAACCCGCGGAACGACTTGTTGGTAACTCGAAATGTGGCGAACAGAAACAAGGCTGACGCAACTGCAACTCCGCACGTGATGGTGAGAGGCACCAACGCAAACCCCTCATTCACATCCACTTGGCACCATTTCATCCTCTTAAAACCACAATCTATACAATGGCTTCTCAAAAACCACCTGCTGACCGCAAAAGCTTTCGAATCGCCATCATATGCGCTCTGCCTCGCGAGGCTGATGCCATCCACCTACTGTTCGACCAGTTTTGGGACGACGAGCATGATCCTTATGGTCGAGCAGATGGCGACACGAACACCTACACGACTGGTCGTATCGGAGACCACCACGTCGTTCTGGCTGTTCTTCCTAGCATGGGCACCAATAGCGCAGCAGCCGCAACGGCGAGTTTGCGATCGAGCTATACCGAACTCAAGCTCGCTATCCTCGTCGGCATATGTGGTGGTACCCCTCGTATTGCCGATTACGATGCCTTCCTGGGGGATGTCGTAGTGAGCAAAACTATCATCCAGTATGACTATGGCAGGCAATACCATGGACATTTTGCTGTAAAGAGTACTGTTGAAGACAGTCTTGGAAGAGCCAACAAGGACATCCGAAGTCTGCTTGCAGGATTCGAAACAGCTCTCATGAGAGACCGGCTCCAGGCCGAAGCTTCAGGACACCTGAAATATTTGCAAGAAGCCGCTAATAAAGGACGACGTCGAGTCAATTACCAATATCCTGGAACAAAGGAAGATAAACTGTATCCTCCGACATATACTCATAGACATCGGAACTGGTGTAGTGTATGTTCTAATGACCCCGAAGCGTTCTGCGAGCTATCCTCCAAAACTTCGTGTGCCGAGGCTGGATGCGATTCCACCAATCTGGTTGTGAGGGAGCGTATTGAAGAGCTTGCCCAAGGTGGAGCTTTCAACCCTGAGATCTTCATCGGTCGAATCGGCTCAGGCAACACAGTCATGAAGAACGGGGTGGATCGTGATCAAATTGCCGCCAGACACAACCTCATCGCATTCGAGATGGAAGGCGCGGGGCTGTGGGATGAGGTTCCATGTATCGTTGTCAAGGGGATCTGTGACTATGCAGACAGCCATAAAAGCAAAGCCTGGCAAGATTTTGCCGCTGCTACTGCAGCATCTGTGGCGAAAGCTATTCTGGGACGATACGCAGTCCATGACGGAGATCGAGGTTCCACTCAGAGAAACGGTAACTGGCCTTTTTCAAATGTTGCTTTCTGAGACTAAAAAGTAAACAGACCAGCGTCATTTGAATGAGCGCAGCGTGACGGGTAACCTATTTGGAGACAGCGCGTCATAAGGATGATTAATTACTGACGATATGTTAGGCGAGATTTCTGGACGATGCTATCATATCCCGTTGACCAGAAACAGACATTTCACTGGCCGTGCAACTATTCTAAATGCATTGGAAGAGAAGTTTTTCGGCCAGGACCACAGTCTGAAACTGGCGCTTTTCGGGCTTGGCGGGGTTGGCAAGACTCAAATAGCCCTGCATTTTACCTTCCAGATCAAGGAAAAATGGCCAGATTATTCGATCTTCTGGGTGCCAGTTCTGAGTGATGAAAGTGTAGAGCGCGCTTATATGGAGATTGCTAAAAAGCTTGGGCTACAGAAGCACAGCGAAGATGATGATGTAAAGGACCTGGTTTGCCAGCGCCTCAGTTCGGAAAAAGCTGGTAAATGGCTCTTCGTTGTAGACAACGCCGATGACCCTAAACTTGTCTTTGGATCTGAAGACAGGCCAGGGCTGGAAAAATATTTGCCTCAGAGCGAAGGTGGTATCACCCTATTAACGACGCGGTTCATGCAAGTCGCCGTGGACTTTGCGCAATCGGACGTGATCGAAATCGAGCAAATGAATAAAGAAGAAGCAACAAACCTCTTGAAGAGCTCTCTGATCCAGAAGCAGTTACTTCAAGACGAAGAATTGGTCATTGACCTGCTTACATATTTGACTTTTCTTCCACTGGCCATCACGCAGGCTGCTGCATACCTCAACCAGACCAAGGCGCCTATACAAACCTATTTAAGCCTCTTAAGAGGCGCCGAGGACGATATTGCGAGAATTCTTGGCAGAGAATTTAAAGACACGACCCGATACAGAGGTTCTCGAAACGCTGTGTTAACAACCTGGATAGTATCTTTCGATCAGATCCAAGAGTTAGACCAGCTTGCCGTTGATCTGTTATCGTTCATGTCTCACATCGAGCCGAAGGCAATTCCTAAATCAATACTGCCCGATGCGAAGCCTGATGAGCTGGAATGGGCCATTGGCATGCTCTGCAGCTACTCATTTCTGGTTCGTAGGGGGAAGAGTGATGTGTTCGACATGCATAGCCTTGTGCACGCGGCAACGCGAGGCTGGCTTGAAAAACAGGACCCGAGTGGGAAAGTGTCGAACGATGCGATATGTCATCTTGCAGCGAGGTTCCCTACAGAACAGGATGCTCACTCTGACCTGAGAAGGGACTATCTACCGCATGCGATACGGTTGCTGAGTCTAAATTATAAGAACAGCATAGATGAAACTTATCATCTTTTTGAAAAGGTTGGAGAATTCTTTAATGAAGACAGAAGATTTAAAGAAGCGATTAGGTGCTTTGAGGAGGTATGTAAGTGGAGACAGGACCGTCATTCTGAAATAGACAGTGTTCGGCTGGCATCAGAACACGCACTTGCAAGGGCATACCTTGATGACCGACGGATTAGCGATGCAATTGAGATACTGGAGCATATAGTAACAATCAAGAAGGAGATGCTAGATGAGAAAGACCATTCTCGACTAGCATCAGAACACGCACTTGCAAGGGCATACCTCGATGACCGACGGATTAGCGATGCAATTGAGATACTGGAGCATATAGTAACAGTTGACAAGGAGATGCTAGATGAGAAAGACCATTCTCGACTAGCATCAGAACACACACTTGCAAGGGCATACCTCGATGACCAACGGATTAGCAATGCAATTAAGATACTGGAGCATATAGTAACAATCAAGAAGGAGATGCTAGATGAGAAAGACCATTCTCGACTAGCATCAGAACACGCACTTGCAAGGGCATACCTCGATGACCGACGGATTAGCGATGCAATTGAGATACTGGAACATGTGGTAACAATACGGAAAAAGATGCTAGATGAGAAAGACCATTCTCGACTAGCATCAGAACACGCACTTGCAAGGGCATACCTCGATGACCGACGGATTAGCGATGCAATTGAGATACTGGAACACGTGGTGGAAATTGAGGCAGAGATATTAGCAGATAATGATTCCAGTCGACAGGCATCAATAACTCTATTACAGGACTGCTATGAGAGGTTGAAGTAGACCTAGAGCGATAGTGAGGCCCATGAAATCTATCTATATGAGTTTAAAGAATCAATTCGTTAAACTTGAAGTTACTGTAATTGACCAGTATTTCGCATCATTACCAGTGGGGTGGATATGTACAATTTTTAGATTGATATAGCTTTCGGTCGGAAACGGACACCGGGATGGTGACAGACAATCTTTTGGGGCTAGTGTTCAGAAGATTGTGAGACGGGGACGTTGATGCCTGGATGCCAAGACACTTACTTACTGTTCGACAATGGAAGTAGAGTGTGCACACGCCATGCTCACTCCATTTTGGACATTTTAATCGACATTATAATGATACATGACTGACGTTGGACTCACATCCCATTATACTGTTGTGTCTAGTTGAGGTTCAACTATCAGCTTGCTCGTTGTGCACTACCATACCCAGACATCCTTTGCTAGATTGACAGTGAACGAGATTTAACGCATGGATAAGGCATAGAGACACGTTCCAGGGCAAAAAGAATAGCTGGGAGCAAAATGAAAGGTCCCACCGGGGTTCGAACCCGGGACCTAAACCGTACTGGGCGTGTTACTGCCTGTGAAGGTTGCGTCATACCACTAGACCATAGGACCGCTACTGTAATCCTTGCGGATTGATTGCTGGTCAGCCCTCAATCGGTATTATGGTCGCGGGTCGTTGACAAGATGAGGCCAGCCAAGTTGGATGTGAGATCCACACCGAGAAGATGGATTCCTCAAGTTTTACAATCGCTTAGCTTCTTGCAAAGTACGATTTGCGTTTGAAGTTATATGCGCATATGTATCACAAAAATCACGGTTCTAGCTTTACCCGTGGATTAGAATGGGAATGTGATGCAGATCTGGAACCCAGCCACACTTTGCATCTATCCTCAAGTATCATGCATGCGGTCAGGCAGATAATAAATGTGTTATTAAATGCTGTATGAGGAATCAAAAATTCCAAACACGAAAGGGCTTACAAATCCCAAAGGAGAATTGCAGAACCGAGCACGGTGTGGTGCCCGAGCATTAGCGTGAAAGAGTTCAAGTTTTGGACGTTGTAGTCAGCAATTGCGCCGTCAGCAGTTGCACTGTCAACAATTGTGCACTCAGCATTTGCGCCGTCAGAAGCAGCCCTGTCAATGATTGTGAACTCAGCAATTGCTGAGCGAGAAATGGGGCCGAGCATCGGGTGGGTCCGACATGGATGGCAAGGATCTGGCTCTGAATTACGAAAAACGAGCTTGATACTTGATTTGCAGTAAATGTAAACAGGGAACTCTATTTAGGGGTGAATGTGCATACGTTGTCGTATCATTGATATGCTATGTAATTCTATTTACTCCTAGTAAAAAAACAAGCGCCAGGCTCAACTGGGTGATCCAGGAACAAGGCAATAGAGATGGCATATAAATAGTGTTCAACTACAGCTTATGCAATTCTATGATAAGCGAAATGGACGCAAATTCATGGATAGCGAAAAGACTCTAGGCATTCAACATCGATGTGACATCACCACAAAGCTAGTATGTTTTCTCCTCATCGGCGTGGCACTTGGACAGCGGATTTCGGGTTTGACCTTTTTGCCGACTGAATGAGGAGCCAACTGGCTGGTTCTATTCTGTGGCTGTTGCATAAATCGGGCATTTCCAGTGGAGATCCGAGCTTAGTTGCCGACAAGGAGCTGCAACCTCAAGGTTTCAACATTTGCCAGAAGCAAGCTTGGGCCAATAGAAGCCCCTGAGGCTGAGAATTTGCGCCGATATTTTGCCAATTGATACGCCAATGCGTGCTTGGTTTCTTGGTTGCTCCGCCAAGCTGAAATGCCCCAGGATGCCCGGTAGTATGTTTAAACGGTTATTGCTCGAGTAGCCTGTCTCGGTGGATCAAGTGCGTGTCTGAGATTATGCACGGGAATTTTGTATAGTCCGAGTAGACGGGAGCCCCGCTGCTGGGCAGCGTTGCGAAATCGACTTCGTGACATCTTTGAGATACATATATTAAGACACCAGTGCCGTCTATCACTCAGCTTCACTTCCCACAAGACACACACACCAATACAACGGCAACATGACATCGGAACGCGTAAAAACGCAAGTCATAATTGTGGGCGGCGGCATCACAGGCCTCACGCTAGCTGTGATGCTCGAGAAATTGAACATCGATTTCGTGCTGCTCGAGGCATACGGCAGCGTCACCCCGAATGTGGGCGCCAGCATAGGGCTCTTTGCTAACGGCCATCGAATCCTCGACCAGCTCGGCTTATACGAAGAGGTATATGCCCGGGCTGCGCCTGTCAAGCAAAACGTCTTGCGAGATGGAAATACCGGAAAGCAGATCATCACGCATTGCGCTTCGCCATTGTTGAAGGAGCGACACGGATATCCACAGGCGTTTATGGAACGCCACCAGTTGCTGTGCGTCCTGCACGATGGTTTGAGCGACAAGAGCCGGATTTTTGTCAACAAAAAGGTCAAGCGGGTGGACTCGCAAGCTGAAAGTGCGCTTGTTTACACCGAAGACGGGTCCGTTTTCGAGGGCCAGCTGGTTGTCGGCGCAGACGGCGTGCACAGCGCCGTGAGAAAAGAAATGTGGAGGTACGCCGAAGAGAAGGAGCCCGAGAACATCCCGGCGCGCGATAAGCAGAACGTTTCCTGCGAACATGCGTGCATCTTCGGGACAGCCGCCCCAACTGGCGGCCTTAGTCCTGGCCAGGTTACGGGCGCTCCTGGCTACGATTGCGCAGCCGGCCTGATGGTTGGCCCCAAATCAGAAGTGTTTTTCTTCTGGTTCTGGACGCTGCCCAAGTCAATGCGCTCGGTCCCGGTGGGCAAGATCCCGCGTTTCACAGAAGAGGACAAGCAGCGTGAGCTTGCGCGCGGAGCAGATAAAATCGTGGCTGGCGCTGGGCTTCGTTTCGGCGACATAACCAAGAATCTGCAATTCAGCGCCGTTACAGCCCTGCCAAACTTTGTCCTTCGCCGCTGGCATTACGGCCGCATCGCAGTTATCGGCGATGCCGCCCACAAGTTTAATCCTCTCGTCGGACAAGGCGGCAATAGCTGCATGGAGTCCTGCGCTGCGCTGGTCAACTCGCTGCAGGACCATTTTGGTTCAGAACTTTCGAGCAAGCCGGCCTGGGACATTGATACTCTGCACCAGGCTCTCGTGTCTCTGGAGAAGCAACGAGTTGAGCGCCTTGAACTCATGGTTGAGCAGTGCCAGGATGCCATGCGTGGAGTAGCCTGGGAGTCATGGGCCTCCGAGCTGAAGTCCAAGTATCTCGTCCCTCTGGTGCCGCTCCCGAAGTTTACCGATTTCTACAGCGGTATGATCACTGGCGCTGTCAGTTTGAAGAGTTTTCCGCCTGCAAAGACCACCCACTCATGGCCTTATGATGACGAGGTGGGTGCTAAAGCAAAGGCCTTGTCTCCTGTGAACTCTGGGGTCATGACCGCTGTTTCTGTTGCAGCTTTCACTGCGCTGATTTATGCAAGCATGAACGGAAACTTGAGTAAAATTCTTTCACCCAACCTCTTGACCTAATTTGTTTCCTTTCTTGTTGTTTTGATTTCATGTATTTTTGGATCGGATTCAAGTGCAAAGCAAAAGTTTTTGTCCTACGATCAAACACATGATTTGAGAGAATGGTTCAATCACTTAGTATCACAAGAACCCGATGATTGCTTTTCAAATTCTTTCATTGCTGGTAGTTTACTGGATAGAGCGGAAATGCTGGATAGAGTGGAAATATTCTAGAGCTTATGTAATCTATTGACATGGATAATATTTGGCATTGGCACCTGAGAAAAGCGACTAGACGGTTCGCCATCACATCTCCAAGTCATCTAAATCTCGACTTGGAGAATTTCTTTTCCTGTGGGAGATAAGGAGCTAAGAAAACGTGTGTGTGGATGCTGATGACCTAAACTTGCAGCATCTCCTTTATCCCGAAGAACGAAACCGTTTGCCACTGCAATTTAATAAAAATAACATGGAGCCGAGAACTAACTACCCACGTAAACTGATCCAAGTGGAAGTGGATTTGAAGCACCAAGCCCCCCAATCCAGCCTTTCATATGTTCCATTTTGAATCTTTCTCAATCGTGCATTTTACACTTCTAATTTTGCCAACATCAATAGCCACAAACTCATGCATTGCCCAATTACACTCCTTTTCATTACTTGTTCTAGATTCTGACTTAGTCTGCTCACGTGTACCGCGCCATGTATCTAGGAGATAACTGCAAGCACCTCCATCGTTAATCTAGTTAGCCCGCTACGCCTTCAATGCAAATCCTAGAGTTACATCTAAATCTCCGCTTCTGAAGGCGCACACCCGATCAAAAGGAAGATGCATCAAGCATTACGAGATCTATTGCCAGTATGGGCAAACAATTTCTATTAAATTGATTAATATGGACTGTGTGCAGCCAAGAGTGACTGAGCAGAGCATGCTCGAAGCCGATATGCGATCATCCATCCATCTATGAGACAATTATAGTTACCATTGTCGATAACTTACGCCCATGTATTAAAACTCAGAATATACATAGACTAAACAGAGTAAACAACTATTCTGAACCTCTGGTGGCAATTCATGGCGGTAAGAAGGGTGATTGGGATAATTTACTTCTGGATAGGCCGGCGGGCTAGCAACATGAGGTTTTATACGAGTAGTCATTCTCGTATCCGTCATGGCACTTTTGATCTCAGTTGCTTTTCAATCATACGATCAAAATTCTCCATCTCTTTTGCAGTTTGACACCCCCTCTGTCACTACTATGAGGTGGCTGCAGGCTACATTGAAGCTCTTGCTTTTTTTTTTACTATGGAAAGGATCTATCTAGGTCTTATATAGCTATTATTGCTAGCTGCTAGCGCCGGTATAGCTAATAGCCGATAGATTTTGATACCGGCTATTGGGCTTATGTAACGACCGCTGTTTGAGGTTATTGAGAGCATCTGTGAGTGTGACACTCTCTAAATTGGAAACAAGAGCTTGCTATTGAATTCAAGTTCCACAGTTAGAATACATGGTCATGTCCTATCTAGTGCGACAGCTTCAAAAGATCCACGGCCGTCACCACGCGCGACATCCTACTTCCTTCTTCGAGCAATCCATGAAAATATAACCTGCTTTCTATCAGGCGATTGAAATTTCTTTCATCTCTTGAAAAATGAGGAAAACGGTCTCTTTTCCATGCGAAAAGAGAATATTTTCTATTATCCCTTCATCGCTCTTCAGCCCAAGCCATAATCGTTTACCTCCACATTCTGTCACGCCAGAAAAACAAACAGAGTAAAAGAATGGGACACACATCTACTCTTACATTTTTTTTCTCACCCCTTGTCGGCAGTGTTGCTGCCTTGGGATGGTCAGGTCAGTATAAATATGGGAACATGTTCTATTCTGGACCGTTGAAGCAAGGTGTAACTATCACCAAAGCAACATATTCCATGATTTTCCCGGCCATACTTGTGGTCACGCGACTAGCAATGGGAATAAATAAATTGCACTCTGGATTGGTATTCAAGATAATCCTATCAACAAGGCTGTTTCCCAGGAAGATTTGTGTAGCCACTTGTCAATTGGGCACCCAACCAAAAGATCATCGGTTGCAATTCCGATAACAAACATTCGCAAATTACTACAAGCACTTATACAACAACTGACCAGGTTGTGCAGCCCTATAAGCCCATCTCGGCTGGTACCCAACTTAATTTTGAGCCTCTCGTGGGCTCTGCAGTCAAGCAGACAATATCCTCAGGCGGAAAAGTCCTCTCCACGCAAACGAACACCACAAGAATAAAGCCAGAAATATTTCACGGAGCAAATAAGTGCTATTTGAAGTCCTGTGGTACACTTGGCCGCTACACATAGAAGGATATCATCATTCATCTCTCCGCGACTGATCCTAACTATGGCAGCACACTGCAGCTCTTTAATGCCACTAGCGATAGGTTTCAGTTTGACAATTGTAGAAAATATGGAAAATACCGGAATTACGTTTGAGAAGGACTATTTGTAGTCGGACGACCAGGCACATGGATGTAGCTAGCGCACTCTTTAGAATTTGCCGGTGATCAGTGCCATCTGACATGGCAACATACCACCCTAATTAGTCACAATCCTCGATATCTCATCTTGCACCTTTACTTATAAAGCACGCATTATATATCCACGGATTTTCATGAAACTTCAGCCTGGCTGCTACATGCTCAATTCAAGGTATGAATGATCTAGCGGCATCTATATGTCAGTACAATTTTTTCGCCCGTTGGGCTTATGCTTTAAAATTTGCAGAAGATGGATGGTATGACTGGATGTACAACGACACCCTCGTCATAGCTAGGCTCCGAAATTAGCCACAGAAGAATCGAGAAGGGAAAGATAGAACTTTGATTGATGCTTGTAAGCCAAATTTTGGGCTTGACTGGCGCTAGCAATAGACTTTCTGCTTGCTAGCTTGATTTATGATGCTGCAATAAACTTTTCGTGCCGGATAGGCGGCACGGAAGAAGAATATAAAACCGCCAAAATAGCCGCTCGGGAGCTATTCTGATCCTTGGAAGAATTTTCCATAGTGCGCGGTTAGCATCAACCACTTACAATTTTGTGGTAATCCCTCAACTTCATAGAACCACGAGTCTAGAATGCCTCAGGGTCCGTGTACCAGCAGCTTACAAATTTCATCCAACTAAGAAGAAGAAAAATACCAAAAATGACTAGCCAATTTTCGCGCAGAAACACCACTAGCAATGTGTATGGAGGCACAGGGACCCATGCTTACGATTACTATTAACAACCGTCAGGCCAAAGAGAAATCAGTGGTTACTGGTAATTATTGGTGCGAAAATAAGCTCATATTAAGCTCGTTGCTAGTTAATTTAAGCCGGATCCGATATATTTGACTCATATTTACTATGTTAATTTCTCTGATGCGTCTGCATGCTCAGTATAATTGAGACTGCACAGCAATCAAGAAAAGGCAACAGGTGTTTCTTATCTAAGTATGTACAAGAATTAAAACAGGGGGGAGATCGATAGACCACAAAATGAGTCAATCAGAATTGTGCCCTGGACAACGTGTCCAATAAAGACAAAATGATTGTGCTTATTTGGCCTTTGGCTTGACGTTCTGGGGAGTAGAGAATACATCATTGGGATCAACGCTGGCCTTGATCTGCTCGAGCCTTTGCAAATTGGCACCCCAGTACTTTTGTTGGGCCGAACCGCTGATGCGCCCTGTGGCGACGGGAACGCCCCAGTAGTTGAGGTACTTGCCAGGTTGCCCCCCCTGGAGAGTTTCCAGAGACTTGTCGATAAAGTTTTGGGAAGTCTCAGAAGTTGCCCGATCTCCGGTGATAGCCTGGGCGCTCACGAAGTAGGCAACGTTGCGGTGAGGAAAGGCAGTTGCGTCTTTGGCGACATCGTTGATAGCTCCACCGTAGAAATCCATCAGAAACACCCAACTGCCAACTTCGGAGCTTGCCGAGAATGCATAGTTAACAAACTTGTCAATGGCATCATCAGATGCAAGAGTGTCAAGAGCCACGGCAGTGTCTCTTGCATACATGTGAGTTTGAGATGGAAGGGCGTTTGATGCAGTGAAGCGACCATTCATGAAATCCATCCAGGCTCTTCCAGGCGTCACAGTCGTGTTGGATGCTGCTGGCAGCTGGCTTCCCAGGTTCAGAGCCTCAAACTCGGCCTTTGTGCCAAAGAATGCACCAGAAAGCACAAATGACCCATTCAGGAGCATACCAGAAGCTCCAAGCTTGCGAGATGTTCTGGAATTGCCTATGATCCTCTGGTATGCCTTAATAGCGCCAGCAATAGCAGATTGGCTGGATGTGTATGTGTAGCTGAAAGTCACAAGCTCTTGCGGCTTGGGCTTTGTTTGGAATTTGAATCCGGTTACAATGCCAAAGCTGGAGCCAGCGCCTCTAACGGCCCAGAACAAGTCGCTGTTTTGGTCCTTGTTAGCACGAACAACGGTCCCATTTGCAAGGACCACCTCGGCCTCCAATAGGTTATCAATCGCCAGACCGTGTTGACGAGACAGATAACCCATTCCACCTGCAACGACATGGCCTCCAATGCCCACCGTGGCAGGAGAGCCAAGAGGAATGGCACGGCCATGTTTATCCAAAGCTTCATATGTTCCCTGAAGTCGGTTGCCAGGCCCGATGGAAGCAACCTCAGACGATGCGTCATATTGGATGCTGTTGAAATGTTTCAAGTCAACTACAACGGCATCATCCTGGCCTCCCAAGCCTAAATACGTGATGTTTCATTAGAATTCATCGGTAATGTCAACCGAAGCACCAGGACAGAGGGCACATACACTTGTTGATAAAGTCCCGGCCACCACTACGAGCCGCCACATTGCGGTTGTTCTTGGTAGCACACCCGAGAATATCAGAGATTTCCTTGGTGCTGTTTGGGTATACCACAGTGATTGGATTATACTTAAAATTCAGGTTATAGTAATTGACGTCTTTGGCAATGTAGTTCACTTCATGTCTGAACTGTGCACGTGAAGCATCCCCGCTCACAGCACCGGTCAAGCAGGTTTCGAGTTCTTGTCGGGCAAGAGAAGGTGCGGCCGCTCCGAGTCCGGCAGCGGACAAGAGGACAAGTTTTCGGAGTCCCATTGCAGAATAGTGTAATAGATGATGAAGAAAGTGGTGATGATGATGCTGATGAATTGCTTTGTTGCTGATCTTCTGAAGAATGATATAGAGAATACAGGAAGTATTTATACTGTTCTCGATTACTTCTACTTTGTGCCGAGGTCTGTACTGCGGACAAAGCCAAGAACTGAAATGCGCGGCCTGTTTCTATCTGCATATTTTTAGCGTTCAGTACGAATACATGTCCGGGTTGTTGAGATATCACCAGACACACCTGGAAGTTCCATCCTTGTCTTTTGATTAGCCCTCCTTGCCACATTTTACATAAAAAGACCAAGGCTTGAAGTTTGTATATACTATTGTCAAAAAAGATGCCATTGTTTTCTTTTATTATTTTCATTATTCTCTTTTGGCTCAACTGTAACCGTGAACACCTGTATTTTGAATGGGCATCTTAGATTATAAAATATGGGTGCAATACTGGGAAACTGGGGATTTGTCCTGGGTAAGTTACTATGTCGGATGGAAGATCCCGGATCTGCCGTAGATCCATTTGGATTTCCAGGAACGAACGCTTACAAGGACGACCTTCTATTTTTGACCAAACATTTGTACCCAACAGAAACTGATTGGACAATTATCTTCAATGGGGTGTTATGGAACTTATTTAGCCTACTGAATTGGGATAATGCACCGTGCATCTTAAACTGAGCGGAGATCTCGGCCGGATGTCAGTTGTATGTCCGAATGTCCGACACTTTAACTTCACCTACATGGGGCTTCGCATCAATGTTCGGAAATCCTAACCATTGAATCTAAGACATGTAATTTTTTTACTAATATAAAGCTAAATGGGTGAGTGATAACGGGTTCTTAAGTCTTGTCCCGGCAGCATTCCGGTGCCTAGGAACGAGTCTCGGAACCGTACATGAGAGCGCGCCCTTGACTCTTGGCTCTTGCCTCGTATTAGAAATCCCAAAATACTTAGTTTACCTAGTAAAGGACCAAGATGCAAGTTTCAGGCGAGCAAACTCTACGTTTCTGAACAGCTTCAACATGATTATTCCATCAATGCGTCTCACCTGCTATTACGCAAAATCGGCCAAAAGTATGGACACAGATCATCTATGAACTTATTCGTTTGTATTGAAAATCTATGTCAACACATAATTTCGAGCAAAATTTTCACTTGGCTGCTCAAGTACTCATAATCGCAAGCAAGTCAACATCAAAGCGACAGCTTACGCTTCATTTGCGTCCTGTCTGGAGGGTATTCACTCCGCGCCTTTTTCCAACAAACTCACGGAGTCCACGGAGCTACCGGGCACGTGCCTGCTTAGAGCACTGACCCAAGCAGTTACGAAGTGGGTCAAAGAAGGTGGTGCGGAGTCAAGATTAAAAAAAGGTACTATTGTTCGCTGAATAAAAGTACTATTGAAGTATAATTCGGGGTCAATTTGCTATATTTTGGAGGAATTTGTAAAGGCTATTATGTCTATCAAGTCCAGCATGTGAGTATGTACTAGACGTGTACTATTTCAGCATGTAACAACTTTGCTACGCCCTTGTTCGGCCCCGGCGATCACAGAAGTCCATCCCCTGATTGATAAGATTGTGCTATTCCAGCCGACCAGCAGACACAGACCGTCACAGTGCGTCTGTCCTGGATGAGAAAGGTGATCTTTAGGGATGAAGGCATGTTGCCTATCAGCCCTTGTCATCTCCAACCCCTATGTTAGGGGTGAATTACATTTCCTCAGTGATAGCACCCTGCTTGGTAACGATAGGGCACACATAAGACCCCCCAACAAACAAGGGCTCGGTTGGGCCATAGAAACGCACTTGAGCAGTCCCCAGCGCATTAGCCAATCGTTAGTTAGTGGAAGAGGGCGGGCACACTTACAGTTAACCGTGAAGTTGCCTCCTCGAGGTGGAGCTGGCAGCCAGTTGGATGTCCAGTTGGACGGCGGCGTCACGTCAGCTGGTTGGATTAGAAGAGAAAAGGCGTCGTTGCGGCTATCATCGCTACCGTATACTAATGTTCCGTCGGCATAGGTAATGTTGCTGCGATCACCTAGAGCGTACACATCTAGCGAATTGGGGATGAGATAGTTAGTGCTGTTGTATGCTGTGATACTCCAAAAGCCCTCTACTGGTGGCTTGCCCGACGGAAACTTCATGATGTAAGACTGGTTGGCGCCCAACGAGAAACCATCTCCTTTGATATTCCACATGGGGTAGAGAGACACATTCTGCACAAGCTGCAAGTAGCCAGTGTTGGCGATGTAGCTCCTGATAGCATACTGATTGTGGAAGTTGCCGCTGTACTGGGGTAGATAATCCGCCCAGTCATTGCCGTAGTACTCAAAGAACTGGGCCGTTTCTGCAAGATCGTTGGCCACCAGCAACCTGGTGGAAGCATAGTCAACACCCGGCGGCGGCGAGTATTGACCACCCGACAGGCCAGCTGCTGCGAAATTTTCTGCTACAGCCGGAGCATCCTTTGGGTCAATTGGGGGGTTGTAGGCGGCTACGCGAGCTGTGACTTCCAGCAGCTGCCTGATGGATGTCTCGTTCAGTTCAGCGGCCAGAACAGCGGCCATTGGCTCCAGCGCTCCGTTGCCAAGCAGTTCCACCGTGAGTTGTGGGGCTTGCGAGGATCCCGGCCGAGATACCTCTTCAATTTTAATTTGGCTCTGAATTGCATATACAGCGTCCAGGTCTGCGGTTGTGTTTTCAAGCAACAGAATACGAGGCAATATGAGTCCGTAAGTGGTAGGAAAGTTGATGAACCCGAGGTAGTCTGCGCTATCCTTGGCTGCCTCATATCCGACACAGTCAGAAGATTCGGCCAAGCGAATGAGATACTTTCCTGGGGACCTGTAGTTCAGCTTGCCCATGTTGGCAAAATTGTTTCCCCATCTATTCAATTGGTCAACACCCATCGCCTAGCTAAATGAAAATCGGAGCCCACTGACAGATCGTAGAACGGGAGGACGTAGAAGCGGTCGTCAGGCACCGACGGGACGGTAATGGCGACATCTACCTGCGACAGGTCGATGGGGACCTTGGAGTAGAGAGTGTCTACATTAGGCCGCACAATGGCTGCAGAGTTTGCCGATGCAGTTTTGTTTTCGTGAAAGATGGAGTTTACACCAAGCGTTGAAATGACCGAATCCAGACTCGATGCATACAGAGCAAGCGAATAGCCATACTATTGTCAATTTTCTTAATTAGCCCAAATGAGAAGTAATAATTTCAGATACAGGCCTACGTTGATTGCAAATGCTGTCGCATTGTTGACGGGGATCGAGCTACTGTTGCTAGTCCGAGTGTAAGTTGGCTGACCATTGGCAATGCCAGCAACCACGCCGAGGGCCAAAGCACACTCAAGTGTGAGTGTCCACATAGCGAAAGAAGTATGGCCGGTTATTGGAATTCTAGTTGAGAGGTATTGTTGAACATATGAGAGATATTGTTGAATGGGTGAGCGAGATGATACGAATGATCAGCTTGCAAAGAGAATTTATACTTGCATACTCAGTCACAATATGTCATTGGATGTACGGACGTCGGACCTCGAATCGCATTACCAATTCGGGAAACCATTGTACTATTTTAAATGATCTCGAACCTAAACAAGGACACATCAGCAAGCCATCTTGTTGAACGTGCAGAATGAGATCTGCCATGTTAGCATATTCTCGATCAGCGTCCAGGGCTGTGGTGGCGGTGCTCACGACGACCGAGGCTGTGGACAGTGCGTCACTCATTGCACGGATCAAGATGCTCTGCCATCCAATTGGCCAGAAGGTTGGCTCTGACCTCAAGTGTGTTAAGCCAAAACTCGCTTAGCAAGGTCGGGACGGACCATCGGTAAGTTGCCGTACCAAAACAGACATTATTGGACGAGCCAAACATGTCAAGAGGAGACACTCCATTTGCATTTCCACTACCAATGCTGCTTCCCTGCCACTCTTTCCTTCAGCCCCTTGGTTAGGTATCCTCGGCACTTGGACTTGGGTGGCGTTGACGATGTCAGATCTCACAAGGCTAACCCTTTTAAGAACCATTAATCGGAGCTAATTGCGCTGTCAGCCACAGTCAAGATGTCGGATGTCGGATGTCCGTGTCCGACATCGAAATACTTGCCTTTTTAGTAAAGCCGATCGTCGATCACCTCCCCCAGAGGAACCAGCACAGCTAGGAATGGCACCTCCAACACGCCACCCGGCTTTGGCCGCTTTAATGATGAGCTTATAAAAGGAGGGCGTGAGTTATCCGCTTCTTGGCTCCTAGCTTGGCATGACATTTCGAGAGTTAGCCAACTCTAGAGTAGCCCAGCCCCTGCTGAATCAAGGTGACATGAGAATATCAAAACTGGCTGTGTCTGGATCCCATTCCCAGTTCTGAAGAAAAAAATCGTACACTAAAGTGATTCGGGCATCAGCATAGTTCTTTTGCATATTTTCAATGGCCTCATTGCACGCAACTTTATCTGTTGGGATGCAAATAATATCCCACCAAATGCCTTCGCACTCAAACAACTCTACTATGCCTTGAAAGAATTCATAAAGGCACCCAGGCCCCAGCTCCGGTTCCATCAGACCAGAGGTGAGATACTATCATGTACGGGCGGAGAACCTGGAGAGTATCATGGCCACTTAAGAACCAGACGCTAGGCCCGACTTTTTGGAGACTGCCTTCAAGGACAGGACTGGGGAAGCGGCCTCGTAGTGGCCGGCATTTAACATCTTTGCATCCGTGCTGCTGTCGGACAGCTCTGAAGTTGCGTACAGATTGTTCACAAAAGTCAAACGTATAGAGCCATGAGCGCTTCTGTGGGTATCATCGCGCCCTGTGATTTCGGGTCCGGAGATGGCTGTGGATTTGAAAGCGGAGAGCAGGTTGGGAAGCTTCTTACCCGCCACAGCCCACACACGATTTTGGCAAATCTGTAGTTCAACGGTAGCCTTCCTGAAATATTCGACCAGCTCCCCACTTTCCGTATTCATTTTGCATGCAATTTCGTATTAGATCGGCCAAGATTGAAATCAAATTCTGATTATGGTATGATTGTGATTGTGTCGTGAAAACAACTGCCGCATCTTATGCATGTCAGCAAGCATGTGAGGTGGGATGATGACCTACTAATTTGTGATAGCGGAGCACAGCCAGGTATAACGATTGGCCGAATCATAGTAAGAGGACACTGTGCCCAACCCTCAGCTCACTACGGGACTGTTGCCTTCTTTGGTGAGCAGATGCCCATTAACGCCAAGTACAGCATGCATATTAATTCTCGCATTTCCGGCTATCCCTTTGACTGCGGTAAGCCTGCACCCAGGTACCAAGCAATGTTCCTTGTCCACCACAACGCTCCAAATTGAAAGAATAGTCTTTTAATAATAATTGGTCTATTTATATAAATAAATATGATGTTTTATCATCATGTTTTTTTGGCTCGGGTGATTGAGGTAGGGTACGCAGGTGCAAGTTTACCGCAGTCAAAGGGAATAGCGAAGTGAAGACCGCCCCAGCGCCACAATGCGATCCGCAACGGTACCAAGCTTGCAGCCTGGCAATGACGGAAAGTCGTTGGGTTTACGTGTGAGTCACTCATTGGCCAGATTAATAAACACCGCACTCGGTCCTATTTTATTCCCATTATTTGGAAATGTAGGCAATTCAACCTTCAACATCTGGTGGTGTGAAACGAAATATGCTTGTGTTCAAAGACATATCATCAAAAATGGTTAAATTGCTTGACTTCAAAAAGTTCCGAGACAAATGGCCCAGTCGATCATCATCGCCGAATCCTCAGCACCGTGCCGCCGACCCTTCTTCATCGCCACAGCCATCACAGCCTCGTCCCGAACCAGCGCCTGTCCTAGATGCTCCCATCCTACAGGTTCCTGTCACAGATGCTCTTGCCTCAGATGCTCCCGTGCTAAAGGCTCTCGTCCCAGACGCTCTTGTCCTAGGCGTTCCTCCAGAAACGACCAGAATCGAAATAACCCGCCAACAACTATGGAACGAGTCATATGAAAAGGCGAAAGAAGACGATCCGGAAGTAGTTGCGGAGTATGAGACAATCCTCTCTGCGCATCTGAATGCAGGGATTTCTGCCCAAGTGCAGTCTACCAACAGCATACCGCAAGACGCCTTGGGAAGACAGGAACATATGAAGATTTTGATCGATCAAGGACTAAAAAGCACGAAAAAAGGAGTCGAACGCAAAGAAAAGGCAAAAAGAACACTGCGGCTGGTAGAAAATGCCAAAGGATTCATATCTACAGCTGCAAACGCAGAGCCAGTTGCTGCTGTCGCTTGGGCAGGAGTTGCAACGTGTATTGAGGTAATCAATCCCCCGATTGTGTGCATAGGGTGCCGCTGATGGTAAATAGGTGCTCTCCAGCGTGTTATCAGAACCTGGAACTAACAGGGACGGACTAAAATACGTCCTAGAGCGAGCTGAGTGGTATTGGGAGCTGGCAGGGTTGTTGCTTGGCAGCGATCAGTGCACTGAATCTATGGCCGGTTTGCAGACCCGATTGAGAAGCAGGATTATCAAGCTCTACAAGCAGCTTCTTATATTTCAAATGCAGAGCGTCTGTCTCTATGACACTCGCGAAATTCCTGTTGTTTTTGCAGATTTGGTCAAGTATCACGACTGGCAGGCAAATATCGATTCGATCAAAGAGGCCGAGAAGTCAATCAAGAATGACGTGAATCAACATGACTTTGAAGTCTTGAAATCGCGACTTAGGGATATCGATCTCACAGTAAAGGATTTGCGCGGGGACATCCAGCAAGTGGAATCAACCATGAAGCAAATCCACCATAACGAAAAGGAACAAAAGTTCCTCCAGCACTTATGCATCATCGATCCGAGCGACCACAAGAAGGAAATAGAGATTACAAAGGGTGGATTACTCAAGGACTCATATGTCTGGATCTTGAAAAATGCAGACTTCAAAGTATTCCGCAGTGATGAAAACCGGCGGCTGCTATGGATTAAAGGGGATCCAGGCAAAGGTAAAACGATGCTCCTGTGTGGAATCATCGATGAGTTTACAGAGGAAAAGTCAAGGCCTATTGCCTTTTCCTTCTGCCAAGCCACCCAAGCTCAGCTCAGGACTGCAGTATCCGTTTTGCGAGGTCTGTTATGGATGCTCTGTAACAGAGAACCGACGCTTATCTCCCTAATACGATCGAAATATGACACGCAGGGCAAAGACATGTTCCAGAATATGTGTGCGTTGCAACCGCTGGAAGAAATGCTCAAGGCAATACTTCAGGAAGCACCCATGAAGAATGCAGTTTTGATTGTTGATGCTCTCGATGAGTGCCCGGACGATGATAGGCAGCGCCTCCTTGACATTATCAAGAACATTTCATCCTCACGCCAAGCTAAATGGGTCGTTTCAAGCCGAAACTGGCCGGACATTGAAGAGAATTGGGAAGATGCAGACAAGGACAACCTGTCGCTTGAGCTGAACAAGGATTCCATATCCCAAGCGGTTTCTATCTACATCAACCACAAGGTAGAGGGACTTTCGCGGATGAAGAGATACGACGATAAAACACGGAAGCAGGTCCTGGACGAATTAACTCGTAAAGCTGGTGACACATTTCTCTGGGTGGCGTTGGTGTGCCAAGAACTAGAACGAGCCCCACCCAGAAGGACAATCGCCACGCTAGACTCTGTGCCAAAGGAGCTGGATGGATTGTACAAGCGTATGCTGGAACATATTTTCTACTCGGGCGATGCAGATATGCTGCAAGACCTCCTTGTAATTGCCTGCCTTGCGCAACGTCCACTGACAACACACGAAATTCGAATACTTGTGCCAAAAGTGCAAGACTTTAATGAGAGATTTTTGATTGATGCAATCAAAGATTGCGGCTCATTCATTACGATTCAGAGCAACACAGTATATTTTGTACACCAATCAGCCAAGGAATTCCTGATGCGTTCAGGAATAGTCTTTCCGAAAGGGATTCCCAGCCAACATTATGTAATGTTCCAGAGATCGCTAGAATCACTAGGCGGATTGAAGCGAGACATTTATGGCCTGGGAGCCCCCGGGATTCTTGCTGAAGAGATTTCGCCACCGAACCCTGACCCGCTGACTGGATTAAAATACCCTTGTCTTCATTGGGTTGACCACCTAGAACCAGCAGGGGAGTCGAATAGTTTGGTCAATGAAAGTATTGATAAATTCATGAGGGAACGGTTCCTGTTTTGGCTTGAAGCAATGAGCCTTATGGGCAGAATGACAGAAGCGGTGTTGGTGATGCGAAAGCTCAGGGGCATTGTGGTGAGTTTAAAACGAACAAAGGTCAACCAAAGAAATGCTCGCGACTGACAAGGGCTTACAGAGACATGAGAGGTTGCAAGGATTAGAGAATGTGGTCGAAGATGGACTAAGATTCGTGCTCGCTTCCAGACCGGGGATTGAGGCGGCGCCACTACAGGCTTATGCATCGGCGCTCGTGTTCAGTCCAAGGCAAAGTTTAATTCGCAAAATTTGGCAGAGAGAAGAGCCAGAATGGATGCGGTTGAAGCCAGATGTGCGACAAGAGTGGGATAACTGCGTGCAGACGCTCGGCTGTCATGGTAGCGTTCGTTCATTGGCTATAACACCTGACGGCAAGCGAGTTCTTTCATACAGCTCTAATAACGCCCAAGTATGGGACGTTGGGTCAGGTGGGTGCATTCGATCATTGATTGATCATCATGAGAAGATTAAATGGGTCTCCATCTTGAGCAACGGCCACACGATTGTGACGGCCACAGAATCAAAACTCTGTCTCTGGGATGTCGATTCAGGACGATGCACTAAGAGTCTGACTGTCGAAAGCCACATTGGCTGGGCCTTGTCGCCAAACGACAGGTTTGTTTCGTTGTGTACTGATACAAAGACGGTCCAAATATGGGACTTGAGTGCGGGTGATTGCGTGCAAACGATGCAGAGTGACTACGCGCCTGTATGGGACACATCGTACTCGCCCGATGGCGCGCGGCTGGCGTCGTGGGGCAACTACCCAGCCATAACACTGTGGGAGGTGGCCACTGGCAGGCACCTTCAGACACTCAACTACGAAAGCAGCTACCCAAACGTGGCATTTCTCGGTGATGGATCACTCGCTGTCGGGTCGATTTCGAGCGACATGATTAGTATCTATGGCCCAATGCTGAATTGTGTTCGACACATCAAAATTCGGGAAGGCCCCGAGAAGATCATCTCATTGGGACGCAGCCAGGGTTTCGCAACTCTTTCATTTTCGGGCAACGTAGTTGAGATGTGGGATGCCCAGGGCACCCGCACCCAGGACAGCGGCGATTCCAGAGTTGCCACGTCAATCGCAACAACCCCGGACGGGAAAATGATGGCTGTGGGCGATCGCGGGGGCGCCATATACATTCTAGACTTGACGTCCAACACCACAACAGCCGACAATGACAAACAAGATAAAATTGACGAATTCAAACTATCACCCGACGGCAAATGGCTCGTCTCAACTTCGCCGATTGATTTCAAAATCTGGGATACATCCACTACCAGTTGCGTTTGCAAACATGAGGTGCCCTATTCCCAAACCACCATCTATTATCCCCAAACCACCTTCTCTCCATGCAGCAGATATCTTCTCATTTCAAGTTTTAGTTCATACGGGCTTTGGGATCTGGTTAGTCAAAATCAAATACAGTCCTGGGAGCGACACGGCTATTCGTCTGATGCATCGTTCTCTCACGACGGACAGCTCATCGCCCTGCCTGGATCTGAGAGGCATGTCCGCATCTGGGACTTGGCCATGGGAAATGAAACCATACTCAAAACCAATATTCCTGGCCTCAATGTTTCCTTCTCCGTTGATAGCCACCATCTCGCCGTTTATTCGGAAAAGATCGCCGAGGTTTGGGACACTTCGACGCCCCATCATATCCAAACATTCGAACACGAGGATCAAATAACGCTTGCCAAGATTTCATGCAAGGTTATGGTTACCTCTTGCTTAAATATCTCAGGTCATCCTTACTTGTGCCCGTGGGACATTGCTACCGGTTATTCTCTTCATCCTTTGAGGGAAAATATGCCTGTTTTCCCTGTACCTGCTATTTCACCAGGTAGCAACTTGTTAGTATACAAAGCGCGCAATAATGAAATCCAGGTCTGGGACTTGGCACGGTCTTGCTGCATCCTCAACATAAGTACTCACAACTACACCAGTACGAAGCTCTACATTCCTATTTTTACATTTCTTAAATACACCAAATCTCAAATTTATACCAATTTTGGTGTATTTGACTTGGATAGGCTCCTGGCCGCAAATTCCGACCCATCGTCTCCGAAAGCACCCATCTACGTTGGTTGTGGCTTAAGCGTGGACAGAGTATGGATCATGCAAGGGAGCAAGAAAATGCTTTGGCTGCCCCTAGAGTATCGAGGACGACAGATAGGGATCAATGGGTCCGTTGTTGCATTTTTTTGCCCTTCCGGTCAAGTTCTTTTCATGAACATTGTATAAATCAGGACAATAAGATGTTTATGGTAAAACGAATCCTTACGGTAGAGAGCTCGAATGCCGCATTCTGGAAATGCTACACCGGGACAATGCAGTAGCTTGATCATTGCAATGCTCGTAATTAATGGACCAAGTTACGGCTATTCAACCCATTCAAAGTCTCGATCTTTCGTGATTTATTATCACAGTCCGGGTATAAAATCAGGGGGCTAACGCAGGGCCAAATGCGCGTTTTCTTTACGTATCTCAGTCGAGACTATCGTTCAAGTATCAGCTCCTCTCTCTTCTCCTCTAAGCAGAAAGATATTCGCGCAGATACTCAAACTCAGTTTATAAGTGAAATGGCTTTTTATAGTAAATATGAAGGAATACCGCAGGAGCCTGGCCTAGTCAAGATCCCGCCTTCCCCGTTTCACACTATAGAAATATACGACCATAAAATGTATAGCTAGACTGGTACAAAAGAAACGATAACCTCAAATACCTCTTTTCATGGTTTAAATTTGGGGTCGGTTGCCTACGACAGCCACCAGTTTGGCTCCCACTTGACCTAAGAATCCCATTAGAAAGCTGTGACTGGATTCAACTCTGAGATACCCACATATCTAGCACCAATCTTGGAAAGGTCAACTGCTCCCGTGTTTCCAGCATCGATAGCAGTTTCGTGCTTGAGCATATTTGGAGCATGCCCGGTACTCTCGGTCCCGTATGTGTTCGCGTGCGTGGAAGATCGACCCAGGCCAACAGCCTTGACGACAAGGGCAAGTAGTTTCAGCACGTCGTTTCCGTAATGAACGCCACCGCCAGCCAAAATCTTAATCTGCTGGAAACGACTAGGATCATCCTGATATATTTCACGGACTATTTCGGGATGAGGCTACACCGAGCTGTTGTGCTCTGTGATTTCATAGGATGATGTCTGGCACTCTGTGCTTTACTTCAAGCTTGAGATCTCTCTCCAATGCCTATTCATCAGTCTAGTACGATTATGGCCGTTGATGATTTTTCAATTCCAACCCTTGCACCGCTCTCAAAATATCCCGCAGCCTCGGCCCAATTCTTTCCTCAATGCTGCAATGATGCGGACCAGCATTCCCCTTATTCGCATAATCTTCCCAGGAAATCCATCTGATTTCTGCCACGCACCGGACAATATCTCCTGCCCCCATTAAGTTATACCCGGTGTATGGCTCATTGGCACGTGGACTCAAGATTTTGTGTTTTTGCAAAATCTTGGTCAAGAGACCAAGGAGAATGGATGAGCATTCCAAAGAACAAACCTTCTTGTTGCAAAGGGTATCATAAAACTCGTATATTATTCCAAACATCCGAGCAAGAACCTCCTTCCTTTTATCGGCAATACCGTCTGGGGACTAATGAGTAAAATAAAATGACGACCGAAATAATAAACGTACTCATTATGTCGCCAGGGATAGGGAGATCCACTGCCGCAATTGGACTTGTGCTGTACCTCAATGCTAGCAGTGTCATAGACCTAAACAAATCCTGTCGTGAAAAAACCCAAGACAGGAACAAACATAGCCAACACTCCTTTCCGTAGCGTGTTGGGATTTGATCCCGTATTGCCTTGAACCACATGTGGATGTAGACATCGACTACATCGTGGCATTGGTAGTAGTCAACAATCATGGCAAGTTTGGCAAAGGCTTCGAGTTTGAGGCATCTTGGGACATCACGATGGTGACCGTGAATAATATTGAGTAAAATAACCAATGCCTCTGGATCCCATTCGGTTGACTGGATTTTATCAAGGCCTGATTCGGTTACGCTGGACTCTCGAAACGGCCCCTCCAGCATGGTTCGGAAAATAGGAGAAGCTGGGATCAAGTGTCTTGAGGATACTCGCATACGAAGTTGCACTTGACCATCGGGAAGTTGGTATTCTCCATATGGTAGTGTTTCAGGTATCGAGGTCGATTGAACCCAACGTCCCCTACTTCGCTTAGGCTTAACGGAGTGAGTTGGCAGCAGGTTTACATGGAGGAATTATCGGAGGTATAGGTACTGTGGGTTGTTGATCTGAATCCTCAGCAGCGCGTCTCTTTTCCCTCGTCCGAGTTCTTTGTTCCCTCTGTACCAGAATCAATCTAGCACCATTTAGGTCGAAATCGCCTCTCGTCTCCACCACGAATTCTGTATCACCACCTGCGTCGAATTCGTAAACTGAATTTTTCGTAATGACGGAAAGCACGCTCAGACAAGTAGTTGGCGTAAATATGTCAAACGAATGCCAACGTGGATATTTTGCAAAAGTGGGATAAGTTTTGACAAAGCTCACGTCGTGTGACTGCACCAAGGTAATAAAGCCTGATCCCTGTTGCTCTTGGGATCGATCGACTTCACAATTGTGCTTGCTTTATTCAATTCCTTGATACTTTTCCGACCAGCCAATTGCACAGGCGGGACAATTAGCCAGCTGTTATGAAGTGGGAGAAGTGAGACGGTAGAAGTCATGGTCCTATGGCGAATTAGCAGCGTGGACCGGTATTTGGCACTGGAGGAATGACTGCCGACACTAGGGGGACAGCTACCCTGAAGATCATCGGCGTTCTGCATGTCGGGGCGATGGTTTTAAGCTGTTCTCAGTGACGGATGCATGGCCTGACTAAGATTCTTCAGTGGGCATTTCCCCACTATGGCCAGGCTGGAGCGTGCCATGGCGGCGGGCAGCAAAAAAGTTGATGGCCAAAATGCCTCAGCAGCACCGAACTGAGCAACTCCAGATCACCAACTTCGGCCGACTTGTGCGCTGCAGATGACGCCTCCGCTGAGATCAAGAAGCGGCTGCTGGACATGCCGGCAGGATGGATACAAGTGTGACGAGCAAAAGCCCTCGTGCGGCCGCTGTCTGCGGCTCAAGAAGGCCTGCCAGGGATACGGCGTGCGCCTAAAATGGCAGACGCGGGCCTCCAATTGCAAGCCAACCACGCAGCGTCGCAGCGGTCCACGGCTGCAGATCCCAGGCCTGGGCCCTCCGGCAAGGGTCCCGGATGTCAAGTTTGGGGATGAGAGATTGGTGCACCACTGGAACACAGTCCTCGCGGGCATCGTTTCTATATCTGCCAGCCGGCAAAATCCCTTCCTTTCACATCTTACACCGCTGCTGGATCAGTCAATGTCCTTGAGATCCGTCGTTGCTTCCATGGCTGCTAACCACCTCGCAACGCTCCAGCCAGACACCAACCTAGCCGCCACAGCCATCCGCCACAGGCTTGGGGCCATTGCCCACCTGCGAGAAAACCTTTGCAGCGCGCATCCCGAAACTTCACTGGCGACAGTCATTTTGTTGCAGATTTCGGAGCGAATATTTCCGACAGACACAAAAGCGAATCACTTGGAAGGGGCAAAGGCGCTGATCCGCTACAAGGGCGGCCAAGCTGCGTGGTCCTCATCGACGGGACAATTTCTGTTGGGTTTGTGTTGGTACCACGACGTCTTGTCATCTGTATCCAGAAGCCAACCTCCACTGCTGGGATTGGAGGGAATTCCAGTCGAGGGATTGACCAGTCTTTCCAAATTAAGTCTCATTCTTCGACTTGTTGGCGAAATCAGCAAGCTGCGCTCCAGCAACCGCGGATGGGATGACGCTGAGGCGCACGCCGTCTTGAGACGATTGATCGCACTGGAGCAGTCGCACCTCGCAGACGATGACGCCCGCAACGTCGAGATTCACCGACAAGCGGCCTTCATCTACTTTTACAGGTCGACAGCCAAATCCAACGACACGGAAACCCTGCTGCTCCTGCACGCAAAGCTCTGCCTCGAGCATCTCGCCAAAATCCCATGCACCTCAGCTCTCATCTCATCACACATCTGGCCCTTGTGGACAGCCGGGTGCGAGGCCGTTGACCCGACGCTGCGGGTATTTGTGCTTCAGCGTCTGGAAGACATGTTCCAGGCTCGGCGGCTCACCTACCTGCAGCGAGTCAAGCAGGATGTTTTAGGCGTCTGGTATATGAAGGACCTTCGGAGAAGTGCGAGCGGCAAGGACGACATTGATTGTGTCAATGCCATCAGAAGCACGCACCATCGGGAGGCTGACATTATCTAATACAATCATTCAATTCGAATTGATTGGCATCTTTATTTACTAATTTTCAAGATCATAAACTGAATACATAAATGGTGCTTATTTTTTTCTTTCTAGGCCAGAATAACATCCTTGCCAGTCTTTGCGCTCTCCCTGACGGCCTCAATCACCCTGAGCACGTCGCGAGCCTCGTTGGCCTTGACGGGCACGTCCTCCTCCTTTCCGCTCTCGACAGCCTGGCCAAACTTGTCGTAGAAGCTCTGGTACGTCTCCGGGATCAGGCTGGGGACCGCCTGCTGCTGCATCTTGCCATCGTCTCCAACGACGATCAAGCTCAGGTCGTCGGGGTTGTCCAGCCCGAAGCCCTCGTCGCCAGGCACCTTGCCAGCCAGCAGCTGAGGCTCCTGTGTGTCGAGGTTGTACTTGTGGAAGCTGCCCTTGGAGCCTCGGACCCAGAACCGGGGCTGGCGGATCTCGGCGCTGAGAACGCCGGCCCGGATCTGCACCAGCTTGCTGTCGGGGTAGACGAGCTCGACGGAGATGCTGTCGGGGGTGACGTCGTCGAATTTGCCCTCTCTCTGGGACAGGAGACGGCCGCGCACAGCTTGGGGGAGCCCGAAGAGGGTGTAGACCTGGTCAATCAGGTGCGTTCCAAGATCGTACAGGACGCTGCCACCCTGCTCGATGCTGAGAGTGCCCTTCCAGCTGGTGGGGGCATCAGCGCGGTATCGGTCAAAGTGCGTGTTGAACTCGACGATGCGGCCGAGGGTGCCCTGGGAGATGATGTGCTTGAGGGTGAGGAAGTCGGAATCCCACCGGCGGTTCTGGAACACGCACAGGATTCGCTGGTGCTTCTTTGCAATCTCGTGAAGCTCGCTGGCTTCCTTGGAGGTGGGAACAAAGGGCTTCTCGGTCAAGACGTGCTTGCCAGCCTCCAGGGCCGTCTTGGTCATGTCGAAGTGGCAGTTGGGCGTGGTGGTGACAACCACAACGTCAACGTCCGCATCAGCCACCAGGTCCTTGAAGTCGCGGTAGTGCTTCAGGTCAGGGTGGTCGTTGGGAGCAGAGTTTCCGTCCTGGGGACTGCGCTGGACGATGCCGTGAAGCTTGAACTGAGCCGTGCGCTTGATGAATGGGATGTGAAAGACCTTGGCTGAGAGGCTGCGAGATGTCAGTCTTGTAAGTGGATCAGTAGCGCTAAAGCAAGCAACTTACCCGTAGCCCACGACGCCGACGTTGAAAACTTTGCTCATGATGACGATATTTTCTTCTGTAAATTCCTTGAATTGCTTCGAATATGGAGAGAAATAATTCACTCCAGCTAAAGAACCAATGTCTCCTTTATATTCTTGCCGCAAGCTGCGTAATGGGATCGAGATGGTGAGGGAATACGACATGAGTCGACGGGACGTCATACAACGGACCGATAGTGGCGCTAGGCAACATTGGGCAACCGAGTAAGGAATCCTCCAATCGTTTGGGGCTGTCAGCGGAAAAGAGGGGCTTCTGATCTAACCTGTTTTGGCAACTTTAACAGTTTGGAAGAATCGCCGCTTTTCCCCTCCTTGGCCCGCCGTGTTGCTCGGCATCACGTTGAATTGGCCTCAACGTTTTAAGCCAGCTTGGTCCTGTTGTGTTCAAAATTTTCACGAGGCCATCTTGTTCTTTTGATAAGACCCTCGCTTTCTCAAGGAACTTTGTTCTGATTATATCCCTCTCCGTCTCGATTTACCCCCACTCAGCAAAATGGCACCAAAGGTCCTGACCCGCCAATCGCCCGCTGGCACAGGCTTGCAGAAAGCGGCTGCTGCCATCCAAACTGCATCCTCGCCGGCGCCGATTCCAAGCCCATCTTCAGAGGTATTCTATTCCTTTCATTTTGAATCTTTTTTTTCATTCTTTGCTCAATTCTTCTAGCTGTCTGCCCTCCAAGAGGAAGGATATTCCCTCACATTCTCGACATTCACCACCGAGGATGCTCTGGAGCTAGGCCACCTGCTCTTTGCCCGGCTGCTTCCTCTAGCGCCGGAGAAGCCCACGGTCATTTCCATCTCGCTCGCAAACAGCGGGCACGTCCTCTTCCAGACCGTCACCGGCTCGGGCACGACGCCCGACAACGACCACTGGGTTCGAAGGAAGAGGAACACGGTGCTCAGATTTGGCGCGAGCACCTGGTTCATGCACTGCAAGTATGGCGGCGACGAGGTGGCGTTTGCGGCCAAGTTTGCCATTAGCGACGAGAAGAAGGGCGACTATGCCATCCACGGCGGGGCGATCCCAATCTATGTCCAGGGTGTTGAGGGCGTCGTCGCTGTCGTGGTTGTGAGCGGATTGAAGCAGCACGAGGACCATGGAGTCATTATGGATGTTGTCAAGGAGCACTGGAAATAGTTTGTGAATAATTGCAGATTGGCCATTGTTGAAAAAAACTTTTTAGACTGCAATTTGATTTAAAAATCTTGACTCTCATCACCTTGCTGGCTGCAGCGGGCCATCGACGCTGACCGGTACCAAAGTTCAAGTATCATTTTGGGGGAGATCGTTCATCGCAGTCGCGTCACGTTAGTAACCGTCAAAAAGCGAGACAGGAGTCTTGTTGTTTGAATTATTCTTATTTTCGGCTTCCCCAGTCCTGGAAACTGCTTTTGCAATAGTCCAGTCCAGCAGAGCAGAGATATTTAATCTTCTCTCCAGAATCCCATGCTGCCAATTGTCTAACTGACAATCATTCAATGGTTGTATTGTAGTGTTCGACAATGGGTTTGGGCGTTTAAGAATCTCGTCCACCCGTCTTGATCGGAATGCCAAGTTCCACAGATTAAATTCGTCCAGCTGCCTCAATTCGAGCACTCAACCTTAAATTCATCCCAAATGGTACAGCCACTACTCGCTACAACCGCAAAGACCCCAAACACCAAACCTGCAGTACATCGAATGAAACCACTAAACGCCACTCAAGCAATGGTATCAACCAACTCGGCCGTCAAAATTGATTACATGGCCCCTTCCATTATTCAAGCTCGCTCCTAACCACACGAGACTGGGTATCGCTGTAAAGCTCGGAAGGAGGAGTGGGCGCATCGAGTTCTTGCTTTGGCCGTTCTGAAATGGGTTCCTCCACTGGCACAGGCGTCAATCGATTTCTCCTTTTGAGAAAAAAGAAGGCGGCAGCTCCAATTAGCGCGAGACCTCCAACACCAGCCCCAATACCGATTCCAGCCTGTGCACCAGTTGAGAGCCCCTTATTTGCGGGCGTGTCGCTAGATAAACCGCTGGCAGAACTGGTGCCGGAGAAGGTGGCAGCAGATACAGAGCCGGTGGCCCCCGACGACGCCAGGTCGCTGGATTGATGCATGAGCTGAAATAGAGGCGCGTAGACTGTCATGGAGCTAAGGACGGTGACGCTCGTCTCGCTCGATACCGTCTCCGTTACGGTTGCTGGTATTTGAAGATAGCTGAAACCGTTGCTCGTGCCCGAAGAGCACTGGACTGTGGCAAAAGATCCGGTAGTTGGTATGCTGTAGCATGTCTGCGCTTTATCGACGCCAGGATTGTATTTGCATCGGTAACCACTGCATCATGTCAGGCGGGTTTCGCAATCAGCATTTTTGGCACTCACGTTGGGCAGCACCCCACAGCCGTCTCGCCTTTTGTCAATGGAAACTGGAAATCCCAGCCACCGTCTACGCTGTATGTCGCAAGACACGACGTCTCGTAGCCCTTGGGGCAGGAGATGCCTGGCGAGTAGAAGCCCCATCCGTTGAGCGCCACGTCGGTTGACAATGTCGTGGACCCGGCATCGCGCGGTGGCCAGCAGCTCGGGTTGTCCTGAACTCCCTGGGTGTTGAAGCTGTTGTCGCTACACGTCTGGCCCTGCCAGCCCACGTCGCAGGTCGAGCACTGCGGTATGACAACTCCGCAGCTGCTTGGGTATACGAACTCGGTCGTGAGGGGTCCGAGGTTTGTTCGCGTGGTGCTCATGATGGCGGCGCCCGATGGCTTGGTGGCGGGACGGGAGACGTGCGAAACGTGGAATTAAGGTGAGAAACGGACGACGGCGTGCCTGAAATAAAAGAGAAGAGGCTGATCAAAAGTAAATGCAAATGCGCGCCAGGCAGGGACGGGAATTGGCTCCGCCCGCTATCCAGATTCTCCATTGGCCCAGGGAACTCACGAGTAACTGTTTTAGGATCTGCAGCTTACGCCGTGGGCCAAGGATCAAAATAGTGGGAAATGAAAGTGTCACTTGCGCAATTGGCCTTACGTCCAATTATGTCGCCGAGGAAGAGCGCCTCACTTAAGATGCCCTGAGGAACTTGGCATGGCCAGCAGCGATCATTTTGCAACCCAAGCAACGAACTCGTCCTCTTATGACTGACATTATGAGAAGAGCCTCATGATTCTTTTTTCTTTTCATATCGTGCTAACAACGGACACGGCCTCCCCAGCCCTCTTAGCCCTTGACGTGGCGGAGTTGGCGGCGGAGTCTGCTTGCGCGCTGGCCAATCACCAGCGCGTCGGCCCATCTTGTCTGTTCTGCGGTCGGACTAAGCCCAGTGGATCATTAATTGGGGCCAGTCAAGGTTGGACGGATCGGATGGAAGCGGTAGGGCTGGGGCAAGGGACGGAAGAGGCCTGTTCATTTGTCAGCGGCTGAAAAAAATGCCTGACACAGGATTGCATGGCCCGTCCGTTCAACGCAAGTGGACGAAAACCTAATTGAACAGCGCTCATGAGAAGGTACGAGGAATGTGCCGCGCTCAATATGATGTTTAGTTGAGTTTATTATTGGCTGATTCAATTTTATATTAATTGTTTACTTGATCCAACACGTGCCCGTATTTTCGAGGTGTCTTTGCCAAATTGTGGTCTTGGTAGCCCTGCTGACAGGGCACGGGTGAGAACACTCATTTAGTGATGTTTGTATCCGAGCCTCCAAGGGCATCGACTTTACCACATCTTGGCGCCAAAATACCCATCTTTTAACCCGGCAGGGCAGAGTCTGTTCTAGTTGATATTTGATCAACCTCCCACTGAAAGATCTTGGAACCGCTGGCAGAGCGAAACACGGGAGCACCTCCAATTAGGAAATGATGTGTGTAACCTCGGAGACTCTGGCGGGATTGATACCAAAAGGAAAGCAAAAATAACAAGTGCATACATTCGGCATCCGGTTCTTTTGGACATGGCTGGAATATTTCCATGTTAATTTCTTTGGTTATTATTTCAAACTGCGGCGCGATCCAACATCGCTCTTTGCTTCCATTGCCGGATGGCTGTCACATCAACCCATTCATTGTCTCGGTTGTGATACCTGAGCATGGATTTCTTAGCATCCAAGATGACTTATCTGCGGCCTTTACGAATAAATCTTCGAATGATGGTCTCGTGTGAGCCGCTCTCGGAACTGTGCAGGCTTCAAACTTGTCCAATAGATTTCTTGATACTGTACAGTAACACCCAAGTGCATTGTTGACTGCTCTATAAGCAAACCTCTCACAAGCTGCGCAAAGGAATTACGGGCTTGATCTTTCACCCCATGATTTAATAAATCCCCTTTTTCGTCATTAGATGACAGAACCCAATTCCATATGATCCGAAACGTCATTTGTCATGAAAGTTTCATCCAGCCCAAAGTCCACGTTGTGAGCCCAGGATTTCATCATATTGTCTAGTGCGTTCGACTCCAAAAGCCCAGGGAGGCAATCAATCATTGGCGCAGGCGTATAATTTCCGAATGGCGCATCGGTGGGTATGAACTGTTCCGGATTTTCAGAAAGCAAAGGATCAAAATGGCCATTCAGTGGTGAATCAAAGGCCCACGAATTTTGTGCTTGGGTATCTGAAGGGAGAACCAGGCCAAGAGGCTCGGTTGGAAGTGCACCTAACTCGCTCTGAGAAGGATCTTGCGTGTGGTCTGGCGCTTGTGTTGGATGGTGGCCGTTGGATGGTGGCGCCGCTTCCTCGTCCTCAACACTGGATTCAGGGACTGCCGGAGACTCGGACCCGCCATTGCTGAAGGCCCAATTATCCCCAAAGCCAGCGGGGAAGTCTCCATAAACCTGATCCTTGATGCCGACCAACTGGCTCATGGCCTCGGTCATGAGTTTGGGCTCGCAGGGCGCCATCTCAGATCCCCAAATCTGCGAGCGCAAGGCATTGACCTCCGATACCAGCCGACTATTATCGGCTAGCAAGTCTTGCATGTCCTCCGCTGCAGAGATGCACATGTCGCGCTGCTGCCGAAAATGGTGGACACCTGCCGTCAGGATGAGCACCTTGGAAAGGCGGCGCGTTGGAGCGAGAGCCGGCACTAAACGAGCCAGATCCTTCATACAAGCCCCTCATATTAGCATCCTGCGGTTTGTCAAATGCGGGGATGAGATGAAAACCCTACCAGAAAAGTTTCGTTGAGAGCCCCTCGACGCTTCTTCTCAATAGCTAGGTTGCGGGCTGTCACATCGGGCGGCAGAGGGCGCTGACGAGAAGCCCTCCGAGCATTGCCGCCACTTTTTCTAGGCTTGCTAGACATTGTGACGTGTAATTAGCAGGAAAGACACCGAATTAGCCGGTAGGTTCTAGATGCTGTAAAGATGGAGATTTTGTCGCAGACGAGCAAATAGTTGACAAGTAGAAAAAGAATCCCCTCGCTTTCTCATTGCATCGGAATCGGTAGAACGTGCTAACCCCACACAGTGAGGTTCTTACCCATCTATTCCCAATGCAGATAGTCAATGTGTAGGGAGGGCGCTAATTCTTGGTTCGGCGGCGATAAGCCCGCCATCATGAGACGCAATTATTACGTAGTGGCCGTTGCATTCAACCTTTTTGGTACAGGTAAACAAACGTAATCCGTTAGCTACTTTATGCTACAGTGCGGCTAGGGGGCAGAAATCCTTCCCTTGAGGGTGCAGGGCAAATTAAAGTTCATTGCGAGCTCAATGTCAAGGGCGGCCTATTGTTTCCACGTATGATTAAAAGACGGTTATGCCACCATCGACGAGAAAATCAGCCCCCGTGATATAATTTCCCGCTTTGCTTGCCAACAGAATTACCACCCCTGTCAACTCCTCTGGTTCACCCATGCGACCGAATGGGAGTCTTTGCGTCCAATTTTGCCTATGGTCTTCAAGACCAGCACCCTCGTTGACAAGGGTATTCATGTAGCCGGGGCTAATGCTGTTGACCCTGATCCCATATCTTGCCCACTCAGCCGCCATGGAGCTCTTCATGGAGAGGACAGCGGCCTTGGATGCATTGTAGTGCACCTGTGGCTGGGGAAAGTTTACCATGTGGCCCGAGATGCTGGCCATGAGAATGATGCTGCCGCCTTTTCCCCGCTTCACCATGGACTTTGCCGCAGCCTGAGCCACCAGCCACGTCCCTGTTGTGTTGACGTCAAGCATCTTATTCCACTCTTGCGGGCTCATGTCCAGAGCGTGGACCGCTCCCACGATACCTGCAAAGCAGAGGACCACGTCGATGGAACCAAGCGCCGCCTCAGCGTTGGCGATGGCCTCGGCCACTGATATGTGGTCAGTCACATCCACCTTGGCGAATGTGATGGTGGCCTCTGGAAATTCGGCTCGAAGCTTCCGGACAGTGACCTGAGCCTCGTCTGGATGCAGGTCAAAGATTGCCAAGCCTTGGAGGCCGTGCTCAAGCAGAGCTCGACATGCGACCGAGCCAATTCCACCAGCACCGCCTGTGATGATGGCGTTTCCCGCGACCGCAAATCGATTCTTTGCTGTTTCCGCAGCTGAGACAGCAGAGGATGGCTCCAGAGGGGCCGTCATGGATGTGACCGAGCCATCGCTCAGTTGCATTGAGGGAGGAACGCGAGCTGTAAGCTGGTCTCGTGAGGTAGACATGTTTGCGAAATTTGACTAAACAATGGATTGGTTGCTGGATAAGACCTGATGATTTTCAAGCCTCTATCCGGAGGGATACTTATTTGTATGCGTGAAGCACTATACTCCAGTTATCAATCCCAACCATCAAGGACACTTGGCGAGCTCCGGATTGATAGAATGTACAGTGCAGGTCAAGCGACATTCCCACCATTAGATTGTTTGCACATGAACCCATAATCAAGGCCAAGTATTGATACACTGCGAAGATCGATCAGTCCCGTTGATGTACTGCGCCATTTCGATTGTCCAGGCCCCTGCCACGCTAAGCTGACGAACACGGCGCTAATGCGTGAACTGTACAGTAAACAGGCCCACTGCGGGGTCCTTTGGTCCAGTGTCAATGCATTCCCCAACCTGAACAACGGCCAACGACGGAGCGGACATGGCCCGTGACTGTACAGGTGGCAATGATATCGCAACACCAGCAAGGTATTGGTTGGCAGATCTTGTAAGCAGCACAAACTGTACAGTGATGCTGCGTGTGACGTACATACATCAGACACCGGACAGTCTATCTCCAGTGGGTTGCATCACGGCACCGTCAATCCGCCATGATCGGATCAGTTACAATCAGCGGAACAGGTTTTTGGTCCGAGTCTCGCCGAACTCATTACAACGGCGAGTTTATTATCATGCGTAAGATATCCCTCAAATCAACTCAATTAGATTCATCATCCCTTTGAATAACAACCGCCAAAATGGGAAACATTACCCAGCCAAAGACATGGCTTGACAAGCTCCAAGCCCAGCGTAAGTTGATCGCCATGGTTGATGCATCAGCTAATCGGTCATCACAGTCAAAGTCGACATTGATTGCATGGATCCTGCAGAAGCCAGGGCGTTGCTTCCGTTTAAGCCATATGATCAGACGAGCAATCAGCGTTTGGTCTATGAGCAAATGGTGGCTCCTGAGAACCGAGAATTGTTCCTTCAAACCGCAAAGGAGCTCAAGTACCACGGCTGGGAGGCTATTCTTGACCGAATGGTGAGTGCGATGGGTTAAAATTGATTCTCTTCTACTAAGTCTCTTTTGATCAGAGTGCTCTCCTTTGCGCCAAAAATATTGAAAATATTCAAGGTCGTGTGCTGCTCCAATCTTCAGCCTTTCATGCGTACGATACCCAAAAGGTAGTCGTCCATGCGCGCAACTACACTCGAGAGCTGGAAAAGGCTGGTATCTCAAAGGATCGCATCTGCATCAAGATTCCTTGCACGGGTCCTGCACTAAACGCCAGCCCTATCCTCCTTGAAGAAGGAATTCGCACCCTTGGCACCTCGTTGTTCTCGCTTCCTCAGGCGATCGCGGCTAGCCAGGCAGGATGTCTTGCTATTAGCCCTTATTATAACTGTGAGTCAAGTTTGTTGCCATTCGTAAAACCTTGCTAATACATCGCAGTGCCATGGCATCATGCAAACAAAGATCTCTGGCCCGATGTTGATGATCCTGCCCTCAAACACCCCATGACACCCAGGCTACTTCAAATCATTGAGACTTATGCGCGCCTTCGAAGGGAGACTGGAAAGGAACAGCCCATGTTGAAGCCTGCAAGGTAAGCCACCTGCCATGCCACACACCAATAGATGACTAACATTTCGTAAGCTTTATATCTGCAAGAGAGGTCATGGCAATGGGAGAGTTAGGCTGCCAACACGCGACGATCCCAGAAGACATTCTACAGCAGCTGGCCCTGCTGGACCTCCAGTCAAATCCACCACCTGGAGACGATACCGCCGGAGTCAGTGGCATCCCGTCACGACTTGCTCATCTCTCCAAGACTGATCTTTTTTCTGGCCCTAACTGGGATGGACAGCTGGCATCAACAGACATAGACTACCTGGCGAACAACGGCGCGGCCCTGGCAAGTGCTATCAATTCAGATGCGACTACCAAGGATGGTCTTCGCAAAGCTCTTGAGGCATTCCGGGAGAATGAGTTGCAGAGCAAGGCTGCGATTGAAGAGGTTTTGAAGCAAATTTGAGCAAAGCCTGCAATTCGCCTTTTTATAATGGAATTGTGGTGAATTTTCATTCAGTATGCTATCAATAGTTATACAAAAATGGAAGAGTATTAAATCCAATAAGTTTGATGGATAATCATCGAAATTCTCTTGAGCGCTTTTAGCTCTACACTATTGAACTCATATCTGTGTTCTGTTAAAAATGAACCATGGCCACTAAACTATCCGAAAATAAGATGCAAATTATAATAACAAAAGAAAACCCCGTGCGCCTGATTGTGCATTAGCGGATAGTATTCCAAATTTCATTTAGGCTGTATCCTCGCTCTTCCATTTCTTAAAGTCTCGAACGGGGAGTTCGAGTCTGAACATCTCGTCAATTTCTGCAACACTTCTTCCCTTCATCTCGGGTAGCTGGAACCAGCAAAGAGCAACAGCCACCAAACACAGCCCAAAATATACCCATCCAGTCTTGGCTCCAAGGTTACCGGCATCTGGGTTGAAAATATAAGGAAGGACAAAACCAGTCACCACAGAAGTGCCTTGCTGGGCCACTCCTCCAAGAGCTTGTGTCTTTGCTCGCAGTCTGAGAGAGCTGGTCTCGCCCATGATTGCGTAACCTGCCGGCCAGCAACCCATTCCGCAGACCATAATTATGGCAATCATGCAGCCAGCGGTAAAGTAGGCAACGCCAACCCCCTTCCAAAACCCAGAAACGCCGACTGCGGCCCACAAGACGGTTGAGATGATCAAGGAGACAATGGTGGATATTCTTCTGCCCGCACGCGACATGACCCAAATACCGACGGCATTGGCCGCAATGCCGGCAATGATGCCACCAATCAGGATGATGAGACTGGTGCGGGATGCCATGCCAATCGTCTGCAGGAAGTAACTGGATTTGGCAATGAGATCCAGCCCGAACATGGCCGGAAAGAGATTGGCCATGATGACAATCCATGTCCTCCTTCGGTTCGTGCCGACTAAACAGGCCTTGTATGTTGCTGAAGCCACGAGAGCCTTTTCCTCGGCAATGCTCTCCCGAATCTTTGCCAGCACCTCGAGGTGGTCAGTTTGTGGCGCGTAAAGCCTCTTGGCAGCGCTTATGGCCTGACCTCCCCGGCCGCTCTCTTCCAGATAAGCAGGGCTCTCAGGCATAATAATCGATATGATCAGGGGGGCTATCGCAAAGACGAATTGCGAACCAAAAGCGCCTAGGTACCCGGCATTTCCCTTGACATCGTTGACCAGATACACAACGATTGATCCGATCAACTGGCCCACCAGGTTCCCGGTCGGAACCAGCGCCATGATGGAGCCTCTCAGAGCCACTGGTGCCGTCTCCGACATGTAAGTCATGGCCGTGATTTTGAGGATGCCGACGGAGAAGCCCTGGATGGTCTTCCCAGCAAAGAACATGGCCCGCCTCGATTCGATTGCGGGCGGCATGTACGAGAGGAAGATGACGAGTGCGCCAACGGCGGAGATGATGCTGCCGGACAGCAGGCTCATCCTGCGACCGACGCGATCCTGAACCCAGCCGCCAAAAACAGAGCCAAGGGCCATGCCCAGCGGGGTGGCGGCAAGCCACAGCGAGAGCCACAGCGAGGGGATAATCAGCTTGCCCTTGTAGCGCTCGCCGTAGTCCTCCTGGAACGACTCGACGCCATTAATGGAGCCGACGAGGACGAGATCGTAGCCCCACCCCACCACGACGAGTGTGAGACTGAGACAGTACGCCACAACCTTGGGATACTGCCGGATGGCCTTGCCGAGCGCGAGCGTGGCTCCGTCGTCTCCCGTCATGTTGCTCGTGAGGGGTTCGGCAGAGTGTAGTCTCGGTTCCATGGAAAAGGACGAGGTGCGCGTGTCTCCTAATTCAATGTATTCCAGGTCCGCCCGCTCGACACTTGCCGTGCCATGATTGGAGAGGAAACCCATGCTTGTTGAGGGGGGCAGGGGTTTGACTAATGAATGGGAAATGACCCAGGGTAGTATCGGGCGGCAAGGAATTTTCGCTTGAGATTAGCTTGGAGCTGAGCGATGAGTCTGGCTACGGCGAATGTGCCATGATGGGAAAAGGACCGCGTCGCTGATATATCATCTGGAAATCGAGAAGAAAAAAGCTGCGATGCTATTCAATCTATGCCGGTCAAAGCCCCATCGCCAACGTCAGTGGAGCTGCTGGCGTTGTGGCGGAGGCAGGCTGACGTGCTATTCTTGGAGCTGCAGGGCGGTGGCCCAATGAAGGCGCGAAGCGGTTTTCGCACCAGCGAGCGAAACGCGCTCTAGCCTCTCATCCAGCCCTACGACACCCACCTATGAGGCGCCGTTGTAGATCTGTCATGATCCAGCATCAAGTGAAACCCGTAAGCCACGGCAAAATTTAAGCATATGCAGCCCCAGCCTCACTAATTTACGTATGGTACGCGACGCTGCCGAGTCCACCCCCTCGTGCACAGGGGATAGGAGCCAATCACCACCCAAAGCGGGAATCGGCTCAGATCGCGCTGTTTGATCACTTCTTTCAAGGCACGACTTGAACGGCCAAATCACACAAGATATACACAAAACAACCTCAAAAGGGGAAATCGTTGTGAGATGCGTCGTCACCAGTGCTCAATGCATTAGCTCTAGATAGGGCTGAATGGGAACTCTAATGAGCGGCCCCTAGACGCTGATCTCGACAATCCCAATTTTACAGGTGAATGGTTTGATGGTGCAAATACTTACCAAGCACCAGACGAAAGGATATGGAAATAGCTTCATGACGTGAAATGCCAATAATAGTACCTTTTAGCACGTATAGTTTAGTTTAGGACGCTTAGCTAGGGATTCGTAGCTGGAAAGGCGCCGTTGCTGAATGACTAAGGGAGCAAGGGAGGCGCAAGCCGCATTTCGCACCAAAAGCCGAAATTCGGCTGATGACTGCATCAGCTGAAATGACATTGCCCTCAAGTCACAAAAACATTTCTTTACAAGTAAGAAAAGCCACCATCTGACTGTGCCATCTACTCAATTCATCATTTACACTTTGTACCGCTTTGTGTTCCCTAGCCGCAAGGTGGAGAGAGTGGCAGCACCTGCAGAAGTTGGCATAAGCTTACAACTTAAGCTTCAATCCACTCTTTGAGCCTGCAGAATGCATTACCGCACAAAACCCAAAATGGCTTCACAACCAATCTGTCAAATAATAACACCAGTGGGGATGCTTGGTTATGGATTCGATGAGGTCCTTACAGCGCACGAACTTGCAAGACTTGTCCCCACCGGCATCCCAACCGCCATCATCCTGGACTCGGGCTCGACTGACAGTGGCCCGGAAAAGCTAGCTCTCGGCAACACAAGCTGTCCGCAATCAGCCTATCTCAGAGATTTATCCGGTTTGCTGCATTTGGTTCATACATTTCGCGTTCCCTTGATATTCGGTTCCGCTGGCGGGGACGGGACAGATGAGCATGTAAAGCTCATGGGTGAAATCATTCGTGAAGTTGCAGAGGACAAGTCTGGCGCCTAACCAAGCTGATGGCTTTTTACTAACTTCAATGCAGAAACTATAATATCAAAGCCATTTCCATCTTTTCCAACATCCCAAAGAGCGTCATTTTGGACAGGCTTGGTGCCGGTCGAATCAGTGGCTGCGGTTCTCACGTCCCACCCTTGACGCCAGAAGATGTGGACGCATGCCCTCGAATTGTTGCTCAGATTGGCTCCGAACCATATATCAATGCCATGGAAGCGCATCCCGACTTCAACGTCATCATTGGAGGCCGAACAAACGACCCGGCGCCTTATGCAGCCTATTGCGCATATCAGCTGAAAAAGCAGCACCCAGAAATGAGTCCAGAAGAAGTGCAAGAACTGTACGGAGGATTCCTCCACATGGGCAAAATTATGGAATGTGGCGGCCTTTGCTCAACACCAAAGTCCCCTGGGGCGGTCGCTACCATCTACCCGACTGGAGTCTTTGAGGTTCGCCCAACATCGCCGAGCTCCCGATGCACGCCGCTATCCGTGGCTGCACATGCGCTCTATGAAAATTCTAGACCAGACATATTACGCGGTCCGGGCGGGACCCTGCATCTCAACCAGACCAAGTACGAGCAGCTTGAGGATGGACTGACTGTTCGGGTCGGCGGCTCCAAATACCTGCCCTCCAAGAGCGATGGCCTGCCGTATCAGTTGAAGCTGGAGGGTGCTCGAATACTGGGGTATCGCTCCATGTTCATGGGCAGCGTTAAAGATCGTAAGACAGCCCCTTTTCAACGATGCCATGTCTGATGCTGATTTTTCAGACATTTTAATCAGCCAGATCGATAATCTACTACCACGCGTGAGAGCATACGTCAAGGAGCAGCACCCTGACGTCCCTGACGGATGGGAACTCGATTTCCATATTTACGGAAAGGGCCAGAGCACGCCGATAGGCCCCGGAGAAATCTTCATCATCTGCGAAGTACTTGCCTCAACCCAAAAGATTGCAAACACGATGGCCTCCAAGGCCCGAGTTGCCATGATTGTAAGAATTTCCAAACCACATGCTACGCAGACCATTAACATTTTTGATCCTCAGCATGGGGCGTATCCAGGAATGAAGGCCACCGCCGGCAACTTTGCATTTGGCATCGGCGGCAAGATGGAGGTGGAGCTGGGGCCATGCGCTAAATTTGCCGTGTACCATCTGATGGATCTTGAGCTTGGGGAAGAGCGCCTAGAATTCAACCAAGACAGCGGCACATCTAAAAACAGACTGATCCGGGCCAGTGTTGCTACCTTTGGAATGGGAGAGCCTATGGAATCAACCGAAGCGTTTCGGGCCAGCGTAAAACTCCTGCAGGAAACCCTCCTGAAGCCCAATGTCAAGGGATCCACGTACGTTGCCAAAAGTCAGGAGCAAACTCCCAGCGGCCCGCCAACGACGCTTTCGGATCTCGCCCATGTTCTCCGATCTAAAAACGCAGGCCCATTCGACATTACCATTGACATCATGTTCGCATCAGAATATGCATACTTGGCTGTCAAAGAGACAGACCTGCTCTCTGACGAAAACGTGGCAAAGGCCTTGGGAATACCCGCAGACGATATTGTGTGGTCTGGCTTTTTTGAGCCTGCGCTTTCCTTCAAGGTTACGATCCCGAGAGTCAGGGCAGGTAAAAGGACTTCGGCTGGAGGCTTCATGGAAAACGACGTCCATGGGTCGCAGCAACACCTTGGCCTCGCTACCCTCCCGCTTCCAGAAGCATGGGCCCAAGGACTCTAGGCACTTTCATTTCCTCCAAATTTTACATCACTTCAACTTACACTGTAGATATATTCAATTACGGGCAAAAGCCTGTCCGCCAGTTTCAACACCTTGTTCAATATATTTCTTTCCTTAAGCTTGTTATGTACTGAGCGATGCAGATACTATAAAAACAAAGCAAGCTTAGAGAGGCAGCTCATGAGCAGGATAAACGGTATCAAAGTCAAGCATGTTCATGATGGGGTCGTCCCAAAACTCCTTCAGGAATCCGAAATCGGAATTGTAGTCAAATGCAGACATCGAGTCCACTTGCGGTCCCTGATGCTGTGCGGTCGTCGTTGCTTCCTCTTCGGGGTTCTGATTCTCTACAATCTCAGTCGGTCGACCGCGAGCCTCGTCTGCCATCCTCGACGCATTCACCATGATGGACACGCCCATGCGATGCGTCAGACGCAGCTTCATGGGGTCAGCACTGCCGGCTGGCAGGCGCGCAAGCAGTTCAAACATTTTTCCTGCTCTTGCGTACTCGTCAAGAGGATCTATTGAACAGGCGTGAAAGATGTCTTGCGACAACGAAATATGCGTCACTGCAGACTGTCGCTCCTCTTGGGATGCGTCGTTGTTGAGGTGGAAAAAAGTAATGAGAAATATCGTTGCAAAAGCGAGGCCGCGATAGTAATTTTTCGGCATGGATCTCTGCCTCTTCACGGATACCCTTTCCCCGTCCTTTTCCAAGCTTCCGTTTTTGGGAATGGCTGCAATGTGGATCAGCCTCAGTGCCGTCGCAAGTCCAGTCTGCAGTAACACCTCCCGGGACGAGCTCGGGTGCTGCAATTTTGTAATGACCAAGGCGTAAAAATGAAGCTTGGCCACCAATATGCTAAATTCAATCTTTCGGGAGCCGGGTCCGTCGCTTTCAAAGGCAGACTTGAGTGGTTCGAATTCATTATTTACAAGTCGAATCAGGGAATTGCTCATAATGTCGGTGCTGCTTTGGAGGAGCACATTGGTAAACTTTGCCACCACCAAGTGAATCCGCACCTGTGTCGCGATCTGAAACGACACGGTCTTCTTGCTCAGGAAATTGCCGATGGTTGCAAAGTCAGGATCGGAGATGACGGGTGGCTGAAGGCCCAGGTGAAGGCTGAGACTGTTTCATATCAGCTAAATGGCTAGGTAATCATGATTGAAAGGGCGCATACGATGTGCTCACGTAAAAGCAACCAAGCCAGGTGTTTATTCTGGCCCGTTCTGGCCCCGGCAAAACTCCCACACTGCGGGAGGTTGGAAGCGGTTGCTCACGATCCAAACCCATGTATCTCGCCGCGTGAATCGCAATTCCACAATACAGCCAACTAGGGTCTTTTACCTGAGCATCAACAGGAAGAGGCCACGCACATAAGAATAGTAGGGCTTGGATCTTGTGCAGAGGTAACGGAGCTCCCGTCGCTTCTTCCTTCAAAAGCTTCTTATAAGCGCCTTGAAGACGAGAGTATAACTCGATGTGCGGAGGCTCTGGTAAATGCGATGCAACAATGACGAGAAGTGTCCAGAATAGAAAGGGTTGCGCGCAATAGATGCGGCGCAGTATTATGGGCTCGAGGAGCGGCAGCTGTGGGTGAAACAGCTCGACAAAACTAGTGGTTTGTAAGCTTTGGTCAACAACCTGGCTAGTAACTGCCAAACGTACTTTTCAAAAGCATCAATGACCAGGTGGGTTTCTACTGATATATCATCCAACAAGACAATCTCATCGCCCATATCAAGATTGTTCTTAGGTTGCGCTTCTAACCCTTGCCCAATCACTGTAGTATCAGTGTCTGGTTGCGAATTAGAGGCGTTCTCGCCTTCCCGCATACTTCGCAATTCTTGAATCTCTCTGCTCATTGCCTCGAGGCGCCTACGTAATGGTGCGTCAGCGGGGTATGCAAATTGGGCGCTCTAAAATTACTTTCTGGCAGGTGTCCTCCGAAAGGCCGCATCTATCGTGCAGAACAGTTGCCTAGATCTACATCTTGTGCAAGGATTGGGAAAGTTGTCTTTCGAGTCGCAACGAAGCTAGAGTTACAGTTGGCAATCGGTTTACAGGCAATTCGTGACTGATCACATACCTTGGCCTGCTTACACTCAGTGCATGTCCTCACCGACCGCGGCTTGGCAGTGGAAGCCCGAGACTCGGTAGACATGGTTGCTTCAGACGTGCCAACAGGACTGGACCCGAACGAACCTCGATACAAGTCTGGTGAGTTTCAAGGAGGACATTGGCTTTGCATCTCTGACGCAATCCTCTGTATTACGATAAGAGGTGATTGGTTCGACCAGGCATGAATCAAGGACGGTTTTATTTTCGTCTAATCGAATTTCTTTTGGCCTAACCACATAAATTCAAGGCTCTCCCCATTATTTGCATCCAATCCGAAAACTCCAGATATCACGCTAACGCAACCGACGGTGGAGTAAAATACCTCGTTTGTATTGGCTCATTATTCATGTTTCCATTTTTCTGGACGGCTCTTTATGCCTGTTCAAATTGTTCAAATCCAGTCCAGCAAAACGTCTCCACTTTGCCACTGTGCTTTTTATTCTTGTTGGTCGGACTCATCATGCTCTTGCATATGTTCGCATCATAGTTCAGCCCGCGTCTCACGCTGTCGCTCCGCTCGGCTACGGCTAAGTTGGCCAAATTAGCTGCACAATTTAGAAAAGGCTACTCTCGTTGGCTGGTGGGATATTATTTAGCCCAGGAATTATGCCGACTCGGCACCGAACACGGCCGTAACCCTTAACACCGGTGAGTGGAAATGATATAAATCGACTTACACGGACAGATGCCAGGAATTAATTGCCAAGACATCAATTGAATCCTCAAAAACCATACAAATCACCTCTTCCTTGCCTCCAGAAACTCTACCATGGCCAGTCTCGCACAAATCTTCAACGCGGCCGACCACACGACGCCTAGCTACTATGAGCCCGCACAAACAGCACTGCTCCTTCTAGATTTCCACACTCTCTTTGTTCAGCATGTTGGGGGTCCAAATGCTGGCGCCGCTTTGGAGGTTGCCGCAAAGATGAGAACCTGGGCAAAATCCCAGGGGTTTGCTGTCATTCACGCCCTAATTGACTTGGATGCCGCACCATTCCCTACCTGCAAAGATACCAAGATGTTCCAAGATACCTTGTCCATGATGAAGCTCAACGGTGGAGAAGAGGCATCCGAGCTGGCAGAGGGAGGGACCGACAGCGAGGTTACCTTTAAAAGAGTGCCAGGACACGTGTCTGCTCTGAAATCGCCTGGTCTTTCAGAATATTTGCAAGAAAAAGGCATCAAGTCGCTTATACTTACAGGCCTTAGCTCATCTGGCTGTGTGTTGCGGTCATGCATTGCAGCCACTGATGCTGAGTTTGTCGTGACCGTCATTTCTGACGGGTGCGCTGATCGGGACCAAGAGGTTCACGACCTCGTAGTCACCAAACTTGTGAGCAACAGGGGATATGTCACCACCAGTGCAGAGTTTCGGGAGGAGTACGAGAAAGTCAAGGCAGCCAAGTAATGTAGCAAATGGAATGCCGGATGTAGGGTAGGCCAAGGATAGAACTAATCTCTTGGCAAATTTAAAACATAGGGCGCAATTGAGTAGTCAGATGTATTGAGTATGAATTTTTATTCAATTTATTCTATTGAAAATGTAAAAATGCCGAAATGGTTTTGTTGAAGAGTTGTTGACATTGGCCACATAAAAGCGAAGGCCGTCAGGTTGTTTGTAATGAGAAGTGATTTATTAAGTGGGGAGATATTCAATAAAAATATGTATAAAACGACTTTTGGGTCGACCCTTCGATTTTGGTAGAGCGATGCTTGGAAGATGACATTGAACGTCACAATATATATTCGTTGGAAAAATCAAGTGCACAAGTTTATCTGAGACGGTTTATATATTGGGACACGTGGCTATCTTTGTCATCGACCTGTGAATACAATACAGTCATTGCGCTTCATGACTCCAGTAATCATCAGTCATGGACTAGATGATTTGGAAACATGACACGCAATAGCTTGCAATGACGAACTGCCTCCTCTGGCATGATAGAACACTGTAAAGACTTTCGATCCTCGGGAGTCTTACATCATGACCTTCTAGCTCAGAGAAATGCTGATGCGTCTATGTTCAGAGGCCAAAGTCCTTCAATTTCACCGTCGGGTGTCGTGTCCTGCAATGACGCCTGAAATTATCCTTCCTAAAATTTGGGTCGTTGTATTTGCGACACTGCTTGACAGGACAGACCCAATAATCTTGGCCATTTTTATGTGTCGTGTTGACATGGCGCTTTAGGCAATTCTTGTCATGGAAGCTTGTCCTGCAGATATCACAGCGATGTCGAGTGGCGCTGTGGTGCTCGGACCTTGACGTTGCCTCGAGGGAGGTTGAATGAATGGACGGCTGCTGAGGCTCGCTCCAAGGGTGATTGGGATCTGGGATAGGGGAATGAGGGGGAGCATAGGCCTCATTGGAGCCGTAGCCTGAGGGGTCATCTTGCTGAGGACGAAACGAAGTTCCTAGTACCGAGTGGATGCCATCGACATTCTCGTATTCTGAAAAAAACGAGAGACCAGAGGGCGGTGGTGGGGTTTCGATCACACTAAAGAAATCGTGTGCATCGCCTCCCTCCGAACCGCTGAAGCCGGAATGCTCGAAGTTCCCTGATGAGTATGTCGAAAGATCGTGGGCGTCCGAGGAGGAAAAGGAGACGTGTTGATTGGATGATCTACACGGTTCGTTGCTTTGCAAGTCTCAGACGATGCGGGCCTCCTGCGCAATGCACGGGAGACCCGGCTTTGTTGATTTGAGAAGAAGGAATGACGATTGTTCAGTCCTGGGCCACTTCAAAAAGCCTTGCCCAGGACTGTTTACGAGGGTGTGGAGTGAGGTTGTAGCGATAGAGTCGTGTGTGGAGCAACTGGGAAGCCTTGTGGCATTCAGAGAGGAACTGGCTTTAAATGTACCTTCCTCTGTGCGACTCCTTCATCAGCTTGATTCGAACCTAGTCCACCTGGGGACCAATTACCTAGTTCCCTCAAATTTGATGACATGTGCCTGATGTGGTTGGTCAATGACTGTGGTAGTGTGGGAGCCAGGCGCAAAAGCAGCCTCAGTACTAGCCAATGACGAATGGAGAAGCATATGCCAGCCTCACTATGCTGACTGCAGAACAAGAACATGTTCCCCGCGACTGATAAAACGTCTCACGCGGCGCTTGACGCCCTGCGCAGCCTCAAAACCAGCCAATTAACGGGAGGTACATATCTAAACCTCACAACGCATAAAACATGTTGTGTGGAGCTGGTGCCCACGAAGCCTCAATATTGACTAATTAGAAGCAGGTACACACACACCCACCTCATGATGAGGCAATGGCAGATAGTATCATAAGATCAAAAATATGACTCTTTCGTCTCAGCCCTACCAATTCACATCAGCGGTCACTGGACATGTGGACGAAAATGTTGCGCAATCATGCATTTGACATACTTACAATACCTACCCAGGTGTAGTGAGCCTCAAAAATGGCCAATCGCATGCTGCGCCACGCATTTATCCAGAGATAAGAGCGCCGCTCCACTTTGCATCCCTGGTTCCGTGGATGGATTTATCGTAGTATAATCAAATTTATTCGTTTATAAAAGAGGGAGGTGGACTCAAGAATTCAGACCCAACTTCTACAATCCATTTCTATTCTCACAATTTAGTTTCTTAAGCAAGATCATCCTACATCTCTTCTAAACATGACCGTCAACCGGGAGACCAGCATGTTTTCAGACCCGACGTTGCTTGAAAAGGTTGACAAGCTCCGCGACTTGAACATTGGTCAACATGTGCCCCTCCCTCAGGTAGGATCAAATCGATATCTGGCATGTTTTCGCATGATCTGACAAATGCACATAGCTTGTTGTTGTTGGGGATCAAAGCTCTGGAAAATCGTCCTTACTGGAAAGCCTAAGCGGTATCCCGTTTCCGAAAGACCAAAGCCTCTGCACTCGTTACGCAACCCAGATCACATCTCGTCGTAGCAACCATGACCATGTTGACATATGTATCATTCCTGGGCCACATGCATCAGAAGATCATAGAAAGCTTGTCGGATCATTTCGCAAGTCGATGCCCTCGGGTATAGAATTCCGGGACAACTTTCTGGACATCCTGCAAACAGTGAGTGACACATTTATATCAATTCTAAGCCATGGCAACTGACAAAAGATGAGGTTAATGAAAAGATGGGTGTGCGGGCTGATGTTTCAGCCGGTGATGGGACTGTGTTCAGCGAAGATATACTCAAGATCGAGGTATGCGGACCTCAAGAGGATTATCTCACCATCATTGATGTCCCGGGAATTTTTCGCACTACTACCCAAGGCACCACCAAAGAGGACATGGTGATGGTGAAAGACCTCGTCAAGGGATACATCAAGGACGAACGCACTATCATCCTCGCAGTGCTGCCGAGTAATGTTGACATTGCAACGCAAGAAATATTGGAGCTTGCAGAGGATTATGACAAGAATGGTGTCCGTACTCTCGGAGTGCTCACTAAGCCGGATCTGGTACACGAACCCAGTGAACAGGATGCCGTCTGTGATCTTATACGAGGCAAAAAACGGCCCCTCGCTCTTGGGTATTTTCTCGTTCGCAACCGTGGACCGCAAAGCGCCTCAGAGGGGCAGGCACAACTTGATAAGATTTTCCGACAGCGACCATGGATCGATCTTCCACCAGAGCGGGTAGGCATCCCAGCATTGAAGGAACAACTTGGATTACTTCTCTTCGAGATTACCCAGCGAGAATATCCCAAGTTACTCCATGATGTCAACAACCAGATCAAACAATGCAAAAAGGAATTAAACAGCCTTGGGCCGCCTCGTCAAGACGAGCGCGAGCAACGCAGCTTCCTAAGCCATATCGCCAGGGCATTCCAAGACCGTGCCAGGGCAGCGCTGGGGGCAGATTACAACTCAGATGTGATGTTTGACCAAGTTGATCTCCGCCTTATCACTCACGTGGTCAACATCACTGACGTCTTCAGTGACGAATTTCAACAAAGTGCCCATTCGCGGCATTTCCAGAATCTGGAGCTGGAAGTGGGGGAGCAACTTGAGACATCTCCTGATGAATATCCTCAGATAAGCTCAGCTGATAGGGTTATGCGAAGGCTGCGAAGGATGCTCCAAGACTTGAATGTGGACGACATTGCGCGTGAAGAGATTGATGAGCTTAGCGATGTCATTCGCCTTCCACATGAAACAACAATGCCCCTTGACGATGTCACCACATGGATTAGTGAAATCTATCTGCAAACTAGGGGTTTGGACCTTGGCACCTTCAATGCCAATGTGGTTGCCATGGCGTTTTCAGAGCAGTCAAAGAAGTGGGGTGACCTGACCAAAATCTACATGAGCAGAATCATCATCACGCTTCATCGCTTCATCGCCACAGCTCTTCGTTCAGTGTGGCCAGAAGAGCAAGCCCGTCGTTTGTTATGGACCTCGATTCTCGACAGTTTGGTCGAGCGCTACAAGAATGCAATGAGTCAAGCAAACCTACTGATTGAAGTGGAGCGACACAAGAAGCCTTACACTCTTAATCGAAATTTCGCCGGCGCCCTCTCTAAGGATCGGGGTTACCGAATCATTGAGCTATTGCGTCCTAAGGCAAGGAAAGACAAGCAGTATGGAGAGCTTCAGTACATGGTCAACCTGGATGACATTGCAAAAGCCGCCGCAGGCAAAAGCAACATGGAGCAACTGCAGGAGGAGATCCACGACATTCTTCGCACTTACTACAGACTGGCGCTTGATCGGTTCGTCGACAATGTGTTTCAAATCTCAGTTGACTACTTCCTGCTACACGGTCCTAACAGCCCCCTGAACGTTTTTACTCAGGAGTGGGTGATTAACCTCGAGCCGGAACAGCTCGAACGGATCGTCGGCGAGACTAAATTCGCCAAGAAGCGTCGTTCGAAACTGGCCAAGCAAATACAAGACTTGTCCAACGCTCTAAAGATACTCAAAACCTAGTTTCTAGTCATTTCTTTGGTTTCTCTGGGACAAGCTCCCCCAAACGGTCTAAAGCATACGTGTCCTACAGATATGCTACCTGGCGGAAAGCTTGAGGGTGTGACGACGGTCGAGTCGAATGGATGCTTGTCTTCAAGCCACTTAGGTCTCTTTCGTAAATTGAATGATATTGGATGTTTGCAACTATTTCTGGAGCACAAGCAGCCCCAAATACCAACCCCGTTCTCCAAATATCTCCTGTACCGATTATAGTAATAATCCGTTAGACCCCAGTGTCGATGTTTGAATGTCGCCAGCAGGAGCCTAAGTAGGCAAAAGAATATGACACATAGTACAAGATCTTCGGCGGAGACGATTGTTCAAATGACTCATCGATAAGCTGGGGTGTTTGACAGGGACACCGGAGAGCGCCCCACCCGACAAGCCGAATCGTTGCGTTCATTAATCTCGAGCTTGCAACCACAGGTACCCATTGCATTGCGGGTTAGTTAGACCAGCCATTCTAAGTTGAATTCGCAAGAGTGGTCTGACCTAACTTAACTGCTGTCCAGTCTAATGAATAAGTCAGCTAGGCTAGCAATTAAAAGTTGCTATTGTGGGCGAGCCACGCCGGGAACCCAGATCAGCAAGATTCGAAAACGCGAATTTGCCCAACAATAAGGAATTACCAAGGTGGATGACCCTGGGTAACCTTGCAGGCTTGTTATTTATGACCACAATAGCTAACCGCAACAACAGCCTCTAATCACTACCCTAGCTGACTTATTCATTCGGCTAGGCAGTAACTAAATTAAATCGAACCACTCTTGCAAACGCAGCTTAGAATGGCTAGTCTAACTAACCCGCAATGCAATGGATACCTGTGATTACAGGCTCGAGATTAATGAACGCAACGATTCGGCTTGTTGGATAGAAGCGGCGCCACAATCCGAACTCAAGTTCGATTGGTGACTACTCAGGATCACGGGCGAGAAAGAAATAGTGCAAGTTCATATGCGAATTACATGTTGGGCTCGGACTATGATCGGTTGATTATATTTATTCGCCACTATGGGTAGAAAGCCTTGTGACGGAGGCGATTTACTTCAATGCCTCCTGCAATCTTTTGGGAGGCGGCTAAGTGTATGTTAGATAGATAAGCCAAACGAAGAGATTGCAAATCTAACTTATGTGAGAGCCTCTGACTTCTCCTATATTTATTCATGTCTCTCTAAGTAAGTGCAGTTTCAATGCTCGCGTCTCGCATTGTAACTGTCTAGGCAGTGCTCGCAACTAGGCAACATCCTCGAGGTACAAAAGATTATTGGACAATATTCCCGCTTCCGTCTAAACAGAAACCTCAGGTTGTATTCTGAATCGTACGAACTGCGCACTATTTCGCATCGAGGGCACCCATGACATAAGATACATGGCAGCACGGGTGACAAGCGGTAGATCTTCTACTCCTGGCGCCTCAGAGATACTCATAGACTCGACCATCTCCAGGCGAGGATGGACATTCTGTAAATCCTGCGGGTTCTCCACCGACCAACGGAACTCAGCGCCAGTGCGACCGGCAGCTTTGAGCGCTCCCTTGCGAAGCGTGGCGAGAGTTTGCCCGTTGATACACTCAAACAAAAGTTCTCCTTCAAACCTTCCCGCAAGGCGCACCAGCAATCCCTCCACGTCATCCTTCGTCAGATACGACAGCAGCCCTTCCATGACTACAACAGTCGGTCGGTCTGCAGGAATCTCCTCCAGCCAAGCTTCATCAAGCACGCTGGTGCCCACGAGCCGGTAGTCGCGACCGGGGAAGGATTGGGGCAGAACTCGTTGTCGGAGCGCAATAACCTCAGGTAGGTCAACGTCAACCCATCGAACACTGCTGCCCCACTCAAGCCGCTGCACGCGGCTGTCTAACCCGCACGCCAAGTGCAGTACTGTGCAGCGCGGATGGGCCGCTATAAATGACGCAGCGCAGCCATCGAACCGGCGTGTTCGTAACATCATGATGGTGCATTGCATTGGTGCAAGGGTCATCTCATCAAAATCATAATTTAGTTTATCCAAGACGTCGATGGCATACTGATCCCCAAGCATCGGTTTCTCTGTGGACGCGTCGAAGGCTCGCGCTGCAAGAGAGATAAACAATGTCTCAGCCACACCTTGTAGTGTGACGTCAATTTTGGTATTCGGTTCGGCGACGACCTCATCCGAGCCCGGAGTAGAGTCCGGCTCTAGTTCTCTGGGGTTTGTTTCAATTGATGCCATGGCAGAATATCATCAGAGTTTTACTACAGGCCACAGTCGCGGTTCTTGAAGCTCAAGGCAGAAATGGAGATTAACGCGGGCGAGTCTGGCGCATCCTGCTGCTTATCAGTGCGAAGTGTATTTTGTACTGTTCAATACGCACAGGTCCGTCATGAACACCCATTCAGGTCACCTCGCGCGACGAGTTGGGATAGTTTATGTATAGATAGGGCGTCAGCTACCAAAAAGAGGATATTAAGCGTGTTTAATTAAGCAGAGGATGTCTCTTCAAATGTCGAATAGAAAGAATTTCATCTAGTGCGGTGCAAATGCTGGCCCTTCCATAGGGTAGGTTAGGTAGGTGATGCTTGCTGAATGAGGGGCCCTTCACGTTTTTATAGGCTTGCTTGATTGGGGCTGCTGCTCCTGCATAGGTTATTATTATTGTATTGATCTTGAATTCAAGGGGTGCAGATGTGTACTGACTGTTACATACAATCTATCTATATTATATGGCTATTAGACTCGTCGTCAGTAGCATCAGAAAGCGAATTGTTGCTATCATTTTCCAGCAGAATAAAAATAGAATTATTTGTTGTTCTCTCTTCTCTGGTTATAGGGCAACGAGACCCACCCGACCATACTGTATCTATCCATCTATCTTATCTACCTTCTCTAAATGGTTGTTTGTTGTTGGTTGGTTGGTTGTTGGGTTTGGTTTGTTGGCTGCTGCTGCCTTGGTTGGTGTGGCCCGTGCAGCCCGAACGCGCGGTGCGATTATTCCGTGTTTTGATCGTTGACGTCATAGCTTTCTCATTTGAGACATCCAACAGCCAAAAACGCGAAAAAGAAAGCAAAAATATGGTGCCCCCGGCCAGGATCGAACTGGCGACCTTGGCATGTCATCAAGATTTTTCTTAACACATAAGTACCAAGCGGTAACCACTCCGCCACGGGGGCGCTGCGAAGAGACAAATTACGTCAGAATATAAGGAGTGCCACACCGGTCGCGAAATGCCAGGGCTGCTAAGGTTGTGTGATCGAGACGTGCAAAACGGCGACTGACAGAAGCATATCGCAAGGATAATGTGCACGTTTTAATACCTCAAAAATCTCACTATTGGTCTCGTTAATCGTGATTTTAATGATGGTCATAGTGTGCGACAGCCGTGCTATAGTGGGACAGGGCCTAATTTATTAGTGAGTAACTTTGGTCCCAGGCGACCCAAGACTCCAGCGATTTGTGGCGTGCTTTTAGGTCGGCGTTGTAATGGGATTACTTGTTTTCATCGTGCCTTTCTGCTATCTAAATCTATTTTTCACATCCAAGAAAGAGAATTTTTATCATTTGATAGAATTACCAGAATATAGAAATGACCCCAAAGGCTCGTTGCTCTCTCTGATGGACTTATCTGGTCACCAAAGTTGAACTCTGGTATTTGCGTCCTTACAATATCAGACTTTATGTATACTTGACAAGTCAGTACGGAGATGAATCAACATGAAAGTAGGATTCATATCGCTAAATCTATACAATTATAATAGTCATGGTGTAAGCAGGTCTCTTGTTTGCCTCAGTTGACCATCACCATTCTGTACTCTACTTTGAGACTGAACAGCTTCAGCCAAATGATACGATACGTTCGAACCACGTCCATTATCGGATAGTGCTTATGGAAATCCTTAAATAAACCAGGTTATCGCTAGTTCTCGTGTTAGAGAGCGCCCCGTTATTATGGGAATGACATTTAATAGAAGGATCCTGCTAGAAGGCCCACTCCTAATTTGCCGCCCCTCCTGAGGATTTATCGCCGTATTCCTGCCACTCACAGCCCTTCGACAGAATCCTCTGCCGTTATTGGGATGTGCATTTTTTCCTCTCGTAGAGGATATAAAATGACTGACAGACTGCAGTTCCCAACTATTCAGCTGCACCATTGTCATCAAATAGCATTACCCACTATGCGCGCCTTATCAACTTCTCTTTCTTCACTTGCAGCTCTACTGGCCATGGGTCGCGGCGTCACTGCCATTGATTGGTCGGCCCCCGCAGATCTACTTGAAAACCCACTATACGGCGCTCCTGCGAATAACTTTGACTGCCGCAGCGATGAGCATCCCAACCCCGTTGTGCTTCTCCATGGTCTCTCAGCAAACCGCGAAATTGATCTCAACCAATTAGCATGGAACTTGACCGAGGCTGGGTACTGTGTTTTCGGCCAGACATATGGCGCTCACACTCTTGCTAGCTGGATTGGTGGCCTAATTTCTATGCGGGAGAGTGCCAAGGACATTGCTTCATTTATTAAGCAGGTCAAGGAAAAGACCGGAGCGGACAAGGTGGACCTTGTCGGTCATAGCGAGGGCGGTGTCATGGCCCTGTATGTCCCCATGACAGAGGATGGTATTTCCGAGATTGTCGACCACAACATTGCCCTTGGACCTGCTGTCCATGGGGCGAAATACTTTGGATTCACCGACCTCTTTTATATTGGCGGTTCCATGACCCGCGAACTTGCCTCGGTGGCCTTGGACGTATTGGGATGCCCTGCATGCGACGACATGGCAACCGACGGAGACATTTATAACGACTTTAAGAGTGCTAGTCAGATTGTCCAATCGGGAAACAAGGCCAGCATTATCATGTCTAACTTGGATACGCTGGTAGAGCCCGCAACGAGCAGAGTTGATGAGGATGGTGTCAGGAACATCATCGTGCAGGATACTTGCCCTGACGATCCGGTTGGTCATGCCGGTTTGGCATGGGACCACACTGTTTGGGGACTGATTATTAACGAGTTGACTGAAGATTACGACCGAAAGTTTACTTGTGCCAAGGGTCTCACCTTTTAGAGCGGAACGGAGTTGCAACGAGTTGTGTGTGGTATTCAATGATGCAACCAATAAATAGTCAGAGTTAATTTGTGTATTTGTAAGAGATGATTTATAAATAGCTTGGAATATGGAGATTTATACTTGGCACTGGTAGATTACTAGGTCTCGTGGATGTACATGTGAGTTTTGAATGTAGTGACAGATGCGCAAGGTTCGGCGCTTGGCCGCCGCTGAAAGACGCCATCCGACCCCGGACTCTGCGACCAATAAGCACCCTTGCAATTGGGTCCCTAACCTTCAGAAGTGAGTCGCCTGTGCGTTCGTCGCTTTCTCTCCAACCACCAACATATTCCCGCCATCTAAGTCTCGGAATGAAGGCATGGAGCTGGACCATTCTCCCGACGAGCCGCGCGTGCCTTTACCCGGTCGCGTCGAGCCCCGCAGTCCCCCAGCCGATGAGGCGTCGCTGGAGACCAAAGCCAAGATCCACAGAACTCGAGCGGGATGTCGCACTTGCAGGTGCAGGCGGGTGAGCTGTCGCTCGTGATTGGGTGCCGAGAAGACGCGGCTGATTGTCATAGGTCAAATGCGATGAGACGAAACCCGTCTGCGCTCAATGCCGCAGAGGCAAGAGGACGTGTGAGTGGCCCGGGCCCGATGATAGGAGAGCCAGAGTCGTGAGAAGACCCAACGCGACGGCCTGTGATGCCTGCAGAGCCAAGAAGCTCAAATGCACGGGAAATGTTGGGGATGTGTGCATTCGGTGCAACAGCATGGGCATAGAGTGCGTGCGGTCGCAACAGGTGGAAAAAGCAGAACACCAGTCCGTCACCATTCACAGCCGTTCATCCGCCGCTTTGTCCCACCCATCAACATCGCCCTTGCATGTCAGTGGCTCAGCAGTAGAACACCGTACCCGGGCTGTTTCTCCTTTTCCTCCTTCTGGAGGTACCGAACATGATGGGCCACCTGAGCATAGACCGTTGGCAGAGCTCCCTACAGCCCAAGAGCTACGAGAGTTGGTGAAGCTCTACTTCTCTTCCGTACATCGTGGGTATTTCCTGGATCTGGATTTACGCAGCAAAATTAATTTGGATAGACTTTGGCTTCTTCGCTTTCATTCACGAGCTTCACTTCAATCGTCTTTTGGACAAGGGCAAGGCACCCCGTGAATTGACCCTTCTCATGATTTCTAGCGCCATGCGGTAGGCTTTGCCTCTTTCGATGCCAATTATAGAACTAATTTACAACTTTAGGTTCGCCGCCAAGCCAACCCCGGAAAACTTGGCTCGAGCCGATTCCTGGGCAGACGCAGCTATTGACACGGTTGTCCCCAGTATCCGCCAAGGGTTTGGAGCTATTCAGCTCATGGTATGTTTCGGTTCACTTGGGTAGTGCACAATTAATGCTTGACAGACCCTTTTACTAGCCCAACACTACGATCAAAATCGTGGAAACTTCACATCCGCATGGCTGCTGGGGGCTGATTGCACAAGGTGAACAGATTAGATGGACTTGGACAAATTTGATTTGTTCTTTATCTGCCAAATTTCTTTTTTGTACGGGCCTAACACATTGTGCAGGATGATGCAGATGATGTCCTTGCAGACTTTTGATCGGACGTTCCCGGCAAACTTCGTTCCTGATCCTCGGCTTTCGCCACTTCTTTCTCGTGAAGCCCTACGTCGTGTTGCATGGGCCACATTTTACGCTGATACCATGATCGATGGTGGTCGGTATGGGTTTCATACGGTTGACGAAAAGGCGTACCGCATTCAGCTACCTTGTGACCAGGCAACGTTTCTCAGCAACGATGTGGTCGTGACTGAACATCTTTATCCCAACCGCCCCAACCCGGACAAGCCGGGACATCTCAATCTCGAGCGTGCGCCTCTTGATATGTCGGCATACCTGATCCGGACGGCCGCCGCTCGCCGTCGTGCACTGCACTTTGCGTTTCGTGCCTCGCACTGGGAAGAGACACCCGAAGCGCTAGCGAAAGAATTGACGACCCTCGAAGCTGATATGGAAGAGGTCATTGCTAATCTTCCGAGGCGGTTTCACTTTAACACAGACAACATGTTTCTCCATAGCAGCCGACTGCCAACCTTTATCCTTCTCCATGTACTACGTCACAACTTATTCATCGTCACCGGCCGAGCAGCCCTCCAAGTTTTCCTACGTGACACTGCCAAAGTGGACCTCATCCCCCAGGTGCGTCAAAAAAGAATTTCACATGCCTTGCCCATTGCTGGTCTTTTTGCAGAAGGGATAAAAGCTGGCGTTAGCTTTGATCCGCACCTGGGGGTACAGGCCTACGTTGCATTGGAAAGTAAGGGCTCGCTTCACTCTTTGTATTCATTCTTAATTAATGCTCACCATGCAGTTCTTTTATTCGAGCCTCGTCGACTGGCGGAAACGAATCCATCCATAGATCCTAAATCACCCGAGCTCATGGAAGCAATCCCTCATCTTCTTGCTGCTATTCGAGAGCTTGCGGGTCGATCTGAGATTATCAGGCGGATGGTAGGCCACATGCCAAGTTTACGAAATTGCGCTGACCCTGTTAGCACATCGAAGCGGTCCATCGACTGCTCCGATGCGATTGCGCGGACCTACTAGTGCAGTCTGACCTTTCTTCATTTCTCAGGTTTGTTCTTATTTGCTCATTTATGCACGCAGATACTGACTCACCTAGCGAATATCAATTGGTCGGTCAAGATCCCGCCGAGTACAATTTTCATGACTTTCGGTGGGCCAAACTTGAGCGGTTGCGTAGAGGGGGCTCATCTTCTGAAAATGTTGGACGCGACGAAGCCTTGCTCGAGTACAAGGTAGACGAAGAGACGGCGGCTCCGTCCGCTGTACCCTCGCCGCGGCTGGACGCGATGGATGTTGTGCGCTCAGAGTTGAACCTATCAGAGTTGCCAGATACGGATGGGGTGGCCATGATGCAACCCGCACAATCCGGGTGGGGATTTACCGAACTGAGCGGTATCAATACGGATGAAAATTATCCGATTGATTGGTCTTGGTGGAACTGGCTCTTGGGCGAGTCAGGGAACCCAGGGGAACAAACTGGCGATCCTACGGCATTCTGGAACCAATTATAAGCTTGATTGCAATATGGTTATATTATTTGACTATGGATTTGGTTTATACATTTGAGCCGTCTGCTCTATTCACATGGCGGGCTTCTGCTACTGGCTCCTTGTCCCCGTGTTCGTTGATCTCTCGCTCCGTTCTGAGACTCGGAACATTTGTTGGACGAAAGGGGTTAAATGGCTCTTCAAAGATGGCATCAATATCTTCAAGTGCAAGACCCTGCGCAATCTTCTATTAGCATATGCTTGGCGAATGAGGATGATACAATCTTACCTTGGTTTCTGGGAGGAAGAAGAATGTGAAGACAAAAGCCAGGGCGGAAACGCTGCCAAAAACCCACCCAACCTTGAAGTGTATGTCCTTTAGCATATAAGGGATGGAGTAGTTGGTGACGAATGCCCAGATGACGTTCCACGCGGCACCCAGCGACTGCGTCTTCTCACGAACCGCGGAATTGGGAAGCTCGGTGCCGAGAAGGTAAGGGATAGATGCGCCCCCCATCTGAGTAGAATTGAGTTAGCACGGACTTAATAAAATAGATCCAACGGCAGTCCTCACATTGTAATGGAGCGAAAAAAGGATAAAGGAAGCGACAATGGTGCTCTTTTCTGTGGATGACTTGTTCGCCTTTGAACCGAGTCCAGCCAGCAGCATCATCCAAAAAGCTTGAAAGAAGTATGATGCCATGAGATTGAGACGTCGCCTGTGATTTCATTGGTTAGGAGGGCCGGCAAGGCGAGATGAGAGATTTGACTCACCCAAGCTTATCGATTAGATACATGGCTGGTATGACAACGAGGAAACCAAGGCAGCTACTAATTACGGGATAGGTGAAAGCATGATCTGCGTATCCGTTCTCCTTGTAGAAGACTGTCTGGTAGGTAGAGACAAAAGCTTGGCCGGTGGCCTGAATTCTTGGGTTAACCAACTACTGGTTCCAAAATATGAACATTTGGACACTAACCTGCTGGAAAAAGTAGTAAACAATGACGAGCATTGTTCGGCGGAAGTTGACTCCTCGGATCAGATCAAGCCAGGGTGCTTTGTGCACCTGGTCCTGAAGAGCTTCCTTGATGGCATTTATTTCGGCTTCGCAACCACCCTCGTCGGCGTAAGCCTTTGGCCGGAGGCGATGGAGGGATGCGACGGCTTCTTCCTCGCGGTCTTTGGATAAGAGCCAACGGGGGGAGTTGGGAATAAAATAAGTAAAGACAATAATCACTAAGAGCGGCATTAGTTTGAGATGCTAGCGTGGAGGAAAACAGAACATCCGTCAACTCACAGGCTGGGAAAATGAATTGAATACCGGTAACTGTCTTCCAGCCTACCGAAGTAGTATCCTTGGCAAATGCCTTGTTGACGCCGGTCGCAACGATGGAACCAGCGCTGAGGAACAGTTGCAGGGAGATTACGACAAGGCCTCGAAACGAAGCGGGGACAATCTCCGACTGATATGTGCTAAGATAATGTTAGTGGCACTCAGGCTTACGGATGCAAGAAACTTGCGTGACGTCAACTTCGACGAGACCGACGGAAATGTATACGATGATGCGGCCGACGACGAATTGCCAAAACCGTCCTGACCCTGGGGAGTTGCCACCAGCAGTAATTTCAACTAGCAATCACGATTCGTTAATCGGTGCATTGTTGGAGGGTTGAATCAGGCTTACGGATAGCACCAACAAACGAGACGATTGAAAGTGCAACAAAGACGAACCGGTGTCCATATCGTTCAATGACAGGCCCAGCGATGAAACATCCCAGAAACTTTCCAATGAATGCGAGAGAAGACATGAGAGAAGTATGCAGCGAATCAAAAGCATAGGCTTTCGTCTCAGGGTTGTATTTCCCAAATTGCTTGATGAAGCCCTTGCAGCGTGTTAGTTCCGGTTGCCGACTTTGCATATTGGACTTACAGGGTTCGCGATCAAACCGCCATAACTACCAGTGTCGTACCCGAATAGCATGTCGCCAGCGAGAAGACAAAAACATGAAAATAGGAGCAAAGGGGTCACCATGGACCAAGCAGAGGATTTGTTTGCCATCTTTGTTCTTGAGCTCCTGCAGAGCAGGAATGAAGGATGCTTCACCAAGGACGATTAGATAATAGCGAATACAACTCCTCGAGGATGGTTATATCCAGGTAGTGATTTTTTCTTTCTTTTCCTTCTTTTCATTTTCAGGACGGCGAAGCTGTTAGATTTGTAAAGTTTCGTTCCCGACTAACCATGATAGTTAGTCTGAGCTTGGACGATTTACGCCACATGTCCCCATGATCACAACATTGCCCTGGACCGCTCCACAGTCCGGGGTAGCGCACTGAATGCGGGGAAGCGCTCCGAGCGAGGGCGGCTCAGAGGAGCTCGCTCGGAACGAGGCGAGCGCATCTCCGAGCGAGGTTGGCTCCTGACTCGCTGGCTGCGACCCGCCTGCTTCAGCTGTTCCGAACGAGGTGGGTATCCCCGTTCATGACAACGACACGGTCAACCAAGGCTGGGCTCATATGACGGCGGCGGCGTGGGTCATGACGACTCGGTTTGCCGGTTGGCGAGTCGCGGCGTTATTTTACCCCCTGCCTTTACCCGGCTATCAAACACATTCCTTGTTCCTCCACCTTTACAAGAGCCAGCTACGGGACGGCTCACTTTGTTGTGTAATTGGGCCTGGCTGAGCTTTTCCACCTTGGATAAAATTGGAGGCTGCATCAAGATCCTCACTCAATTTTCCCCTTAAATATTGGCTTCTTTACCGAGTTTACTTGGCAGTCTACCCATACCCTGATACGCCGTTGAAATGACATCCAAGCGCCCAAATTTTCTCTTTGTGCTCGCTGATGATCTCGCAAGTTCTTCAATGGCCCGTTGATGCCTGCAGTTGGCTAATTGGCATGGTATAGGGCTTTTCAGACATAGGCTGCTATGGCGCCGAGATCCAGACGCCCAACATCGATCGCCTGGCGTCTGAAGGCATTCGGATGCTCAACCACCATGCTGCAGCGGCTTGCTCCCCGACGCGCGCGATGCTTTTGAGCGGAACCGACGCGCATCTCGGTGGTTTAGGTGTCTTGATAGAGTATAAGAAACACGAGATGGGAGCCAAAAGGTGGTCTGGAAAAGCCGGATACGAGGGTTACTTGAATAATGATGTGGCGGCGTTGCCCGAGATTCTGGGAGACAACGGATACTTTACAGCAATGTCTGGCAAGGTTGGTTGTCCGCCTGCTTGTCCTTTAGCTTGCAAAGGATGGCAGCTAACCAGAAACAGTGGCACTTGGGGCTAAGAGCCTCTCAGGGACCTTGGGAGCGTGGATTTCAGAAGGCATTCGCCATGCTGCCCGGGTGCTGTAATCATTATGGCTGGGAGCCAGTTCAGGAGCGATTTCCAGTAGGTGGACGGCCCATCCATGCCGAGGAAGGCAAAAAAGTCGACATGTGAGTTGAGGGTTCTGAGAGCAGAGGGCGGGCAACGATGCTGATGATTTCATCGCGCAGAACGCCCAACAAGTCAGAAGACGCCGAGGGCTTCTATTCGACCGACTCGTACACCGACCGGCTGATCGAATACCTTGAAGGCCGGTCGGAAGAGGACAAGGAAAAGCCATTTTTTGGATTCCTGCCTTATACCGCCCCTCACTGGCCCCTTCAGTGCTCCAAAGCACAGCGCGACAAGTGAGTTGTGCCCAAAAACGAGATCCTAGATCTTTTAGTTCTGCGCCTTGAAAAAAGTGGTCTGACATTTCACCCCAGATACAAAGGGATGTACGACGATGGTCCATATGCGCTGCGCGATCGCCGACTTCAAAAACTTGCCGAAATGGGCATCATCGATAAAAATGTCATCCCGCACAGAGTCGAGACAGACACTGTAGGTGCTGGCGAGTGGGATGAACTCACCCCAGATGAGAAAAGGCTGTCCAGCCGGGCAATGGAGGCGTACGCAGGAATGGTCGACTCCATTGACGTCAATATTGGCAAAGTGACGGACTATCTCAAGAAGACTGGAGAGTATGAAAATACTTTTATCGTGTTTATGAGCGACAACGGAGCAGAGGGTGCTGCGTAAGTACAAATTCATCCCATCAGCAGGGTCTTAACTAACGCACTGTTTCATTAGCCTAGAAGCCGTCCGTAGGTATTGCGACCAAGCAGCGACACGCAGTTGAACTAACGAAATCACAGCTGTCATGGGAGACAACATTAAACGCGCTATCCACGAGTACTATGACAATTCATACGATAATATTGGCGCTTGGAATTCGTACACTTGGTAAGGTGTTTGCTAGTTGAGCGACAACCTTGGGCTGACGGTGCACTCTAGGCTTGGACCGCTTTGGGCTCAGGCGTCCACGGCGCCATCGAGACTGTTCAAATGCTTCCCGTCTCAAGGAGGCATTTTAGTGCCCTGCGTCGTCAAGCCACCAGCCAATTCGTTTCTGCCATCGTTCACGCCAGGATCACTCAACCGGTCCTTCACCACAGTCATGGATTTCGTCCCGACTTTTCTTGAGCTAGCAGGAGTGTCCCTCCCTCCACCTGTGGAGACACAACATAAACCCGTAGGCGGGAATGCAACGGAGCGCAAAATGACGACATTCAGAGGCAAGCAAGTGCATGCCGTGCGCGGCAGGTCCTGGATGCCATTTTTCGGCCAAGGGAAGGCCGCCGAAGACAATGAGATGTGGGCGATTCACCCGTCCTCAGAGCCTATCGGCTGGGAACTATTTGCGCGCGGCGCACTGCGCAAGGGAGATTGGAAGATAGTTCACTTTGCCAAGGCTCAGGGCGGCGCAGGAGACGGCGACGACGGTTGGGAGCTCTTCAACGTGGTGCAAGATCCGGGCGAGACAAAGGACCTGGCCCAGGCAGAGCCGGAGAAGCTTCGAGAGCTGCTGGCGCACTGGGACGAGTACGTGGTCGAATGCGGCATCGTGTGGGGAGACTCAGCTTCGGTGCCAGGCCTTGGAATGGATGTGGCACCGCAGCTGTGGGACGATGAGGTCGAGCTGCAAAAGGTATGGATGGGTGCCAAGGGCGGAGAGACTCCAGTCTAACCGTAGGGCCTGGGTGAGGGTGAAGAGTGTATGTGATTCAGGAGAATCATGAAGTAGCTTGATTGAGAGCAAAAATAAAGAAATAAAAAATAATTTGGAAATGCTCAGCAGGCCCAAAAAGATGAGGGACAAGAGATTTGAACTCTTAACCTTCAGGAAATTCCTGTTCTGGAATCTGACGCGCTACCGTTGCGCCAGCCCCCCAATTGGTTGTTGATGTAGATCCCTCCACTATATTTTCTTAAAAGCGCTCAGGTCCGTCTTCACGTGGGTCGGCCTCCTCATCGCCCAGTCACATTATCCCGAAAATGCACAGCTCCTTCTGAAGGCATCAGTATTGTCGCGCCCATTCATTTCATTAGAAATCGTCTTTTTCTTCGCATTTGCATACTCCGATGTAACCCTTTTCAGCTGGCATACGAAGTATTTCAGCACAATTATCAGCGTCGTTCAATTTTAACGGTGTTCTTCCACCACAGTTGGTTCAGGATAACAGTTATTTTGGATATCAACAACAACAATACTCTGAAGTGTTATTAATGTGAATTTATATTCTACTGCCTAGGGCTCCTCTCACCTGATATAATATTCAATCAACGAACAAGTAGTAGAAGTTTCCTCTGATGTTAGCATGCGGCTACCCTAAGGCCATAATGGCCATGCCACGGTCAGCATAAGTGCACTACTTCTGTGAGAACGATAGTACATCAGTGTCGTTGGCTCAAAGGAAAAATTAGGAAGAAAATTAACGGGCCAGTGCTGCAAAAGTCTCATCGGCCATCTTTTACTGACCTCAATAAGCCCGAAACTCGTATCACTCCTGATCATGCAACACCTTTTGGACTTTTGGCATCGCTTACTAATGCTGCCATAGTTACCAGAGTATTCCCATGTATATTCTACCTTGCCACCATTATCTAAAGATGCCTACTCCCTTTTACAATTTGCCGCATGCCATTGACCATAACGGCTCTTCATACCAAAGCATCGTGCTGGTGGGTGAATCACTTCGGGAATCGTGCATGCAAGGTTTTATCCAGAGTAAAACACGGGTTGAACCAACTTGACAAGTCAAACCTAAGATCATCCGTAGATAATTCAAATTTGGCGAAACCCTAATTCTACAACTCCCGGTACTTCCGATGCCTGATCCTGAAGTTGATGAGCTATGTGGAGAGCGCTCTCTTATTGCCGTCGTGGGTATAAATTAGACCTAAAAGCGCCTCTAAATCTCAGCTTCATAGTCTGTAAAAAGACTGTATAAGAAATTTACACTGTATCATCTTTTAAATTATCCCACCAACGCAAAATTGCCAAATGAAGTACACAGCCGTCTTGGTCATGATTCTTGGTCTTGTAATGGCCGCACCTGTACCTGGAGTGGTTGTACCTGTAATTGAAGAGGTTGGTTTTATTCTACTTTAGAGCTTGCTTGTTTTGAACCTAGTCATGGAATGGCAATGACAATTTGAATAAGCGGCAGTGTAATGACATTGGCAGTGTGTGTAATGTTACCGCTGATTGCTGCATGCTCAATCGTGTCCTTGCTGATGATGAAGTGTGGTATTACGAGTAAGCCGGCATCTACCGGGTGGATAGCAAAGTTTCCAGTCGTTGTATGGACTTCTCCACTGGAGTTTAAGTTCAATAGATGGCACGTAATGGCTGCGGTGGGAGATGCACAATAGGACCTGACCGTGTATTCAGACTCAAAGCCTCAATTTACTACCGTATCAACGTCAAAGTTCACACGCCGTTATCGCTCACGCACACTTTTATTGGACGTGCTTTTAGTTTCTGTATTTGTTGACTTGCTGGTTTCTTATGTTGGCTTTCAGTCCTGGCTCCTACTGTGTCTGGTGATAGCGTATTGGGTTTAGATCGCTCTAGCTCCTCTCTATCCAAACATTGAATTGGGTGTCGGTGACTTCATCAATAGAGTGTCTTCTGTTTCTCAGTCTTTTTATCAAGATTGTTATCTGGTCTTGCCATTATCATTCGGGAGTCGGTATGCGGCCTTCGTATAAAGTGTCGCACTATCATACTTACAACTAGGTCAGCCACAAAGACCACTTAGGATTGCACAGACCACAACCCAGTAGATCAGATGACTTTAGCTTAGCTTGGCCTTCTATTGTGAATAGAAGCCATAAGCCTATTCAGCTCATTCAGCTTTCATAGCTCTATCGGGCGCCTCCGGCCGCCCTCAGTTATATACAGCTATATAATACCTAGATAGAGCCCCTCAATAAACAGACAAGAGCTTCAATTTACTATCACTTGCACCTCCAAGACTTAGCTATCCAAGTGACATAAAGGCTTTCCCTGCTGGATGAAGGAACTTGCACTGGCACCCATTTGGCGACATTCTGATGTCGATAACCGTCCCGGGCAGCTGGCCATGGTCAGCAACATCTACCTATAGGAAGAAAGGCCAGGGATATTGATTTGAGTTATTTACTTGATTTATATTTGCCGTCTTTGCTAACTGCTTCCATTTTCTCTGTCCTATTCGGCCGCCTCTGATACGAAAAGCACAATGTGGAACTGATTTTGTCCAATCAAGGCGGTCTATCCAACTGCGTGGTCGCTGATTTGGGTACATTGAAACGTCTGACTATATAAATGAATTTTATCCTGAATCAGATATTTCCAGTGTCCGGAGGATCATGATGTTATTGAGACTTCAGGCTTGGGGTTTTCCGTTGGGGCCCACACAACGTTGCAATTAGACGGTGATGTCCGGTCATGGTTCCACATGGTCAGAAGAAAACTCTCTTAATGGCTAGCCTCAATGGGGTTGGCTAGTTCGTCGAGTAATCTTTGTCAAAACACATGCAGTGCACGCACTGGGTGTAACCTCAGTCTTTCATAAGCTATGCGTTGGCAGGTAGGCTCAAGTTTGGTACGAAGTGGGTCTACTGGGAAATCCTGATTTGTTGGCCCAGGTGAGTTTATAATTTTATAATTATAATTCTATAATTTTGAATAAAATTATATTTATTGAATATTTATTTAAATTTAAATTCTTTTATAATTATTATTTTATATTCTAAATTTTAAACTTTATAATTATTATATATATATATATTTAATTTTAAAATAAATTATATTAATTATTTAATTCTAGATTTTTAAATAATCAATTATTATTTTTCTTAATCTATAAGCTAGCCTATTATAGGAAGCCAGCTAGCTATTAAAGATACATGTAAATTGTATTATAATTTGTCAAAATAAACAGTATGAGGCATTTACTATCTGCTTACTCCGCCTCATTCCCTTATCGCTTTCAGCCTTACCATCTTTCTGCCTTGCCTTCTGTCTTTCCTTGTCTCCTCTTTATTACGCCCACGAAATTCTTAGTGACCCTTTCAATCATTCCACCCTTCTGACTATCTCAAACAATTTCCAAGGGTTCTCATTGAGATTAATTCAATTCCGGAATATATAAGGATATATCTGGGTAACCAGAGCACTGCAAGTCATAAATACAGGTGAGGATGGAGGGCGCTTTTGCGCTGATCACCAGCTTGGGAACCCTCGTTGCAATTGGGTATAAATCGGCTACACTCATTTGCAAGATCATCGATGAACTGGGCGAGGCTACTACGCAGGTCCAAGGTATTGCAACTGATCTTAAAACAGTATGCTTCATACTGGGCACATTGAAAAGCCATATAAAAATCACTCCAAATCTTTCAAATGAAGCTCAGGATGTAGCTCGAGAAATCATCGCTCTCTGCAAAACGAACATTGTCGGCATTCAAAAGTTTCTGGAACCTTTAGATCTATTAAGCGGCCAAAACCTTGATCGCAAAACCAAGATTAAGTGGGTTCTTTCGAAGGGAAAAGTAAAGTCGCGGCGTGCATCGCTGGAATCTCTGAAGTCAACTTTGCAACTGTTCATTCATATGTTGCAATTTATGCAGAGTGGTGAGATGGAGTAAGCTGTCCAGAAGTCTCCTCTTTTATGGTTCATGTTCAGGGTCGAAACTAAGATACTTTTAGGGAAGATACAAAGGACGAAGTCGAATTTTTGATCCACGAATCAGAAGTCATAAAAGATACACTGCTCAATGCAGAACAAGCTGATCGCCAGTCAGTATCTCGTCATCAGCAAGAACAATCCACGGCAGTGCCCCGACTCGAATATGATGTATCTTCGGCGGCATCAGACAATATGGAAATTGCACTGCTATCGCCTCCGGAAGAGAATTCTTTGAACGGAAACAATCCTCTTGTCGTAAGGGTTGGTACGAAAACTGAGGCGGAAGCGTTCAGATCAGTGCCTGACTCATCACATTCAATGAGTGATATCTCAGACGATGATTTTGTGCTAATTGCTCAACACATCAGAGTGCAAACAATCGTTAGAAAATTTGCGATATGGGTTTTGTACCCGAAGGAGGACAATGATTATTCCGCTGGGTTCATCGAGGGTGGCTTTGCTACGCATAGCGATAACTTCAGCATCAATTTTGACCAAGGCTACACAGGTACTCCTAGATCTTACTTGGACCCAACGGAAAAGAGTCTTTTGCAGCTTCAAGTTCAGCGATCCAAGGCTCTATTGCTGGAACGTGAGAGAGAAATCAGTAAATTGCAGGCTTCGCTTGACCATTTCCATAAAGGGGAAGAAGTCGGGAAGCTACGTGAACAGCTTCAAAAAATGCAAGCAGCAGCAGAAGAGAAATTTGAAAAGAATAAACAAGACGAATTTATGAAAGAGACAGAATCACTTGTAAGAATAAAAGTCGAGGCTGAGTTGAGGGCTGCAGAAGAGAAAAAGAGGAAGGAGGAGGAAGAGCGCCAGAAAGCCGAAGAGGTTATAAGAACGAGAATTGAAAAAGAAATGATGGATAGGCTTGAAGCTAACAGGGCGGCTGCTGAAGCTGCTGCTGAAGCTGCTGCCAAGGCTAAGGCGGACGCAGAGGAGTTCAAGAAAAAAATCGAGGAAGAGGTCAAGGCCAAAATGGAGGCAGCAGCCAAAGACGCGGAGCGGCCGCCAATTAGGTTCAAAGATGCCATTGGACGAAAGTTTTCTTTCCCATTCCATCTTTGCGAAACCTGGACGGTAAGTAATACCGTTGTTAATTGGCAAATTGTACAAAGTTTTTGCTAACTAAACCGGTTTCAACAGGGTATGGAGGAACTTATCAAACAGGCTTTTCTTCAAGTAGAGATACTTGGACCCCATGTGCAAGAGGGCCATTACGACCTCATCGGGCCTGATGGTGAGATAATTCTACCCTCGGTTTGGGAGAAGGTGGTTCAACCAGATTGGGCCATCACAATGACCATGTGGCCCGTGGACAAACTACCTCCGGTTGGACCCAAGAAACCACGTGCAGTTAAAGTTCCCGGAGGCCACCCCCCGGTTATCCCGGGCCGCGGCAACCCTCCGATGGGGAGTCGCTCCCCCGGCCAAGGCCCTCCCGGTGGTATTCCTCCACCTCCAGGACGGAACAAGGCCCGGAATCCAACAGTTTCCCCTGGTGGCATCCCCCTGACGGTAGCCAAACCAACGCAAGCCCACAGGGAGTCCGTCCTCCAGGTTGGGTCGATGCCTTTCTTTCATCTCGCAAATCTGTTTCCGAGACTGATTTAGGGTCAGGTACAGAAACAAATCCACATACAAATCACGATGAAACAGACGAGGAGGAAACAGACGAGGAGGAAAGCAGCCAAAAGAAGCGACACCGGCTTAAACGCTTCTTCTCACGGGGTTCATCCAAGAACAAAAAGTAATTAGAGAATTTCGTTAATTTACCTCTGAATAAAAAAACAAGCTGCAGGCTCAACCGGGTAATCCAGGAACCAAGCCATAAAGGTGGTCTTAATAAAACAACATTTCAGAAGCAAGGGGATTCCGACCAAAGCCAAAACCCTCTTGCTAATAATGGGGCAAAAATGGTGTTCTAAAATGTTACATGCCGTAAATAGCCTCAATAGCCTGGCCTAGCCAATGCAGTAACGGCCAGATCAACCTAACCGACTCCAAGCTGCATACAGCCCAAATTCACATACAAATAATAACAACTTGGGTAATAGGACCATCTAACCGCTACTGGGTTTGCCGCGGCCGGCCTCAAAGGGATCGGGCTAAAGTAAGATTCATCAGACCACAAAGAAATCAACAGACCGCAACAGAGCCAACGGACCGCACAACAGCTAGACTAGCAAAAGCGGCTATAAGAGACCTAGTTAGACCCTTCAATTGAGAGGACAAGAGCTCCCAAATGTAACCTTGTGGCCTCCATAGTTAGTGATACAAAGCGTTGAGAATAAAGGTTTTGATCTTCACCTTGGTCTCTGTTTAATGTGTTTCCTGTTTCCTTGCGAGTGAATTACTGGCGATGCTTTGGGCTTCTAGTTCTGTCATGTCCTCGCCTCGTCACCACAAGGTTGCGGTCTTTGGCAATGCGGCGTTTGGAGCAAGAAACGGTATATACAACGCTTGTAAATGCGTGCTGCCAAGGATTCTGAGTTCAATATCCATCGTCCGAGGATCTTGACATGTTGCTTTGGCTCGACCATCTGCCCTTTGGTGGAGAAAGGCTTCGAGTTGGACCTTCATTCTCACTGAGTAAAGCGGATAACTGCAGTTTCGTCCGCTTCAAATATTACACAACTTCACGTTTCCGTATCAAACGCCTTCAGATGATCGCCTACAATCCCGTTGCGGTTTTCCTGAGTAATTGGGCCAGCGACCCAGTCTGTGAAGTCATTAACGAAGACGGTAGCCCCACCGTAACAATGGATCTTTTTCTGGACAAGAACTGCGTTGAAGGATAGGATCGGTGACAATGAAGATCCTTGTGGCAGTCCGGCTTTGGGCAGATTTAGAGCCTCTGACGTCTATAGTAGCTTCAAGGAGAAACCTAGTGGGCTACGGGTGCCTATCCCCGCCCGGCAACCTGGGTCGCGGTGCGGAGAGCTACACAACCCTGTCCTGTGCCTCGACTTTTTTGTTGATGTAAGCGGGATCGGGGCAACCTTACTTGCCGGACCCCGCATTTCTGCGATAGGGGCCTGAGTCATGGTCGCGATACCGAGAGTCACACAACCCTGTGCCTCGATTTTTTTGTTGAGGCGTGCTACTTGTAAGCGGTGTCAGGGCAACCTTACTTGCCGACCCCTGCATTTCTGCGATAGGGGCCTAAGTTATGGTCGCATTCTTGATGAAAAGCTGAGGATGACATAGTATTTCCCTCACCGTAAGGCTCGTGAATCGGGTCCTTGTATTTCTAGACCAGAGGGCTGGCTTTATAGCAGCCTCAACATGACTGAATTGACCTATGAACCGTAGAAAGCAATCGCAATATAACCAAATCCCGGAGATCTACTCGCGTATTTAACAATCTTTTGTCAGGTTGATGCCACTGCTCTGTTATAGTTGTTATTGTGGCGGTAAAGGGCCACTAGTACCGGTCGATAATAGTTCCAGAGAGAAAGGTCAAACACATTAATTAAGCTTATTTTTGACTTTACTATATCCACCGGATCATGACTAAAGGAGCACACACAATGCATCGGCAACCTCTAATGCAAAGGGCGGATCCAGATAGCTGATGCCTTGGGACCAAAGGATTGGGCTCTCGGAGATTGCGATGTCTTCGTCGGAGACTTCAAGGCTTCCGCTTTGGATCCGGCGTGATCGTCAAGGAACTTAAAAGCCTCGAGGCCCAGAGTCGATGGAATAGGTCATCACTTTTCAACCTTAAGCTTCTTGTTCATAATCACCCTAAGATATCCCTAACTAGCCAAGTACGTGAAATCATGGCGCCAATGGGGTTGATCGACATTCCCTGGTCCAATGCGACCGTTTCCGTGTCCATCATTGACTCACATTGGACCCTGGCCAACAGCTCGACGAGCACCTTTTTCGGCCCGGCAATTCCAGGTTTTGAGACGACTACAGGTGGGGGGTGGTCGTTCCTCATCGACCACCAAGACAAGCGGCTCGTCTTCGACCTCGGTGTCGCTCAACATTGGGAGACTGACTATCCACCTCATGTGGTGTCGCTAATTCAAAGTATGACTTCCGGGGGCCCTTCTATTGAGGTGCGGAAATCCTTCGCTGAAGTGTTGGAGGATGGTGGCGTGTCCCCTGAGTCTATTGACGCCGTCATCTGGTCTCACACACACTGGGACCACATTGGAAGCCCGTCCCTCTTCCCATTATCGACCGATCTGATCGTCGGGGAGGGCACCCTTGAGACCTTCGGCCCCGGCTATCCCGAATCATCAACCTCGCCATACTTTTCCCGAGACCTCGCCAACCGAACGGTAACGGAAATCAAATACGCTCCTGATGGAGTGCGCATCGGGGACCTGGCGGCTTTTGACTACTTCGGCGATGGCTCTTTTTACCTTCTTGAGGCCCCCGGCCACGAGACCGGGCATCTGAACGCCCTCGCGCGTGTCACTGCCTGCCCTCCTACGTTCATCTTCATGGGCGCAGACTCGGTACCGCCCCCTGCTGAAAATAACGCCCTTGCGCGCCGAATCCAGAGCTGACAAAATACTTGACAGTTCCACCATGTGGCCCAGCTCCGCCCCAGCCAACAGGTGCCTTTGCCCAAGCGCGTCTATCTCGAGGAACCCTTGATGTCGGTCCCAAACCCCGTCCCGGGCAAGCTCTTGCAAGAGATTCATCCTTCACGCAACGCCAGTTCGCTGCCAGCATATGCCTCAAACCTGACCTCGGCTACAACTACTCCCTTCGTCACCGTCAATATTCGCTCCGACGGCTCATCAGTTGCCCGGGATCCGCCTACCGCGCGTGATGTGATTTCCAAGATTCAGCGTTTCGACGGCGATGACAGGGTTTTCGTCATTGCCGCACATGACGAGACCATCCGCGGCGTTGTTGACCTTTTCCCTCAACAGGCCAACAATTGGCAGGCCAAGGGCTGGAAGAGGAGAACAAGGTGGCGGTTTGTGAACGACCTAGATGATGCTCTCGGATTAGTGGCACGGGAAGGCTACTAGTCTCGGAAACGACTCGGTGCCGCAGCGGCGCAGACGATTAGAGATAACTAGAGCATTAGGTCTGCAATGTAAACAGGGCAGATCCGATGGGGTTGAGATGAGACGGGATAGACTTGTTTGGTGTTGGCCCTTCTCCTATGCGAGGTGTGTTGACACATGTATTTTGAACGCGGAGGCAAGGGGGTAATAATGTGATCAGCTTGACTACCTTTCTGATTACCTGTAGTCTGACTATCTCTTGATGATAAAGTTGCCTTGCATCTAATCCCAACAAGTGGTACATCCATTGACTGATCGAGCGGCCGAGCCTTTGACTTGGGGGCCGTCGGGACCTTCACTGTTCGAAAATCATCGGCTCCGCCCTTACCCCATCCGAAGGACTTATCGTGACTACTCTGTGCGGTATGCCTCCAACGATAGACTCGGTATATACAGAAATTTCTGCCTGGATTCGAAAGCTATTTAGTGCGCTCTTCAAAATTGTTTCCTTTTCCCCAATTACTTGGACAAGCATGGTGTCAGCAACCCCCACCGGCTAATTTCTGACACTTCTTCGCCTGCCGCAATGTTGAGGACATCGTAATATCGTCCTCTCAAGACAAGCAGTAGAGTCGCATTAGGCAGGTGGCGCTCGCGAGTTGTTCCTGGAGGAGAACGGGATTGTGATTCAGTGGATGGTCCGCCGATACCCGAGGATCAATCAATGAGGATAATTCAAAATAGATACAAGTATGGCTTCACCAACCGCACAATGGTTTCGATCACTTTCAGCACCGGCACGTGAGAAACTCCCCGCTAATAGCGAAACTACTATTCACAAGACCTTCGCATCAATTTCTATCATACTGCATAACGCCCAACCAGATGTTTTCTCTCAGTTCTGATGAATCGCTCCACTTTGAGCTTCCTAGAATCCTCTCGGCGACACGATACCAAGGTTCAGACGTTGCAGAGGTACTACAAGCAGCCGGTCGCATTGACAAGACAAACCTAGAAAGCTTCTATGATGCACTCTTTTCGTTAGCCCAGAGGATCGAGTCCCGAGCCAATGCAATCGATGCTGCTCTACACCCTGTCTCTGCGCGGGATGCCTGCTTTCGAGCGTCAACTTGCTACCGTGCTGCCGACTCTTGCTTGCACGGGAACCCAGCTGATGCAAGAGTAAATGATCTATGAGAGAAGCAAGCTATCACGTTTGACAAAGCTCTTGTTTTGATGGAAATTCGTGGTCAGAGAATAACTCTGCAAGCTGGCGGATTCCATGTTCCGGCCATTTTCTTCGCCGCTGCGGGCGACCCTTCAGTACCAAACCCCACCTTTATTGCCGGCATCGGTTATGATGGCGCGCAGGAAGAGCTTTTGCATTTCGTTGGATTTGCCGCTCTTGCGCGAGGCTACAACTTCATTACATATGAAGGTCCTGGTCAACCAACCGTTGGGAGAAAGCAGAACCTGGGCTTCATCCATGAATGGGAAAAGGTGGTCACGCCTGTTGTGGACTATCTAATGACGCTGCCAAGTGTAGACAAGTCCAAGATTTCACTACTTGGCATGAGCATGGGTCGTCTTCTTGCCGTTCGGGATGCCGCCTTTGAGCATCGGCTTGCAGCTACCATTGCCAACGACGGCATCTACCACGTCTATGAAGCCTACAGAAATGCTATGCCGCCTCCGATGCAGCAGCTCTTGGACTCGGGCGAGAAGGAAAAGCTGGATACCGCGGTGAAGGCGGTGCCGGAGACGGATGATGTGCCTGTGAAGATGCGATGAGGAATTGAGCGGGGTCTTTGGTGCTTCAATGTCGACTCGCCGTGGGAGTGGATGCATGCGACCAAAAAGATGGCAATGGAGGGGTTGGCCGATAAAATACAATGCCCGGTTTGGGTAGGCGAGGCTGCAGACGACCAGTTCTTCCTAGGTCAGCCAGAGAAAGTACGGGACGCTCGTGGGGACAAGGCTACGTATGTAGTCCTCATTGGAGGATGCTGCCGGGAATCATTGCCATGCTGGTGCCCAGGCCTTGTTTAATCAAATCGTCTTTGATTGGCTCGATGACTTGTTTGCAAAAGCCGAATAACCTTTGGCATTGTGGAATGACATTGAGCTTTTGTGCAATATTTGATGAATAAGATTCCGGTCCAATTCAAGACACAAAAGAAAGACATCAGCTTTGACGTGCCATTTTTTGGCGTTGGTATTATTTGAAATCTCTACTTCAAGTACTTGCAGGCTGCGCACCATGACTTTATTCCAAACTTTTGGTATGCAATCGGCAAGTCCAGAGATTTCTCCGGTTAGTGTACAAAAAAGGTTTCATTCAAGGCGCCCAAACTTCCATCGCAGTCCCTTGAATCAAACTTCCCAGATCAAGGGCCATTATCCAGTAATATACCCTGATCTGACCCATTCTAGATCTATACGTGTCCTGCGGAGCCAGCTTGAAGGGCTGGTCCCCAAGACCACCAGGCAAGAACAAAGGTGGCCAGCAAGCCTCCATAAACCAGAGCCTTTCCAGCCGCGGGATTCTTCTGTCGGAACTCGCCCATCTGAAGTCGAACATCTGTGGCGAGGGATTGCATCTTTTCAGCTCCAAGTCTGTAATACACCAGTCCTGCCAGGGCGATGGAGTAGCCAAAGAATTGCTGTCCGGTGACTGGGTCACCGAAGATAGCCATGGAGGAGAAGACGAGCAGAATGTCCTTGAGCACGCCTGACATGGTTAATACGACTGCCGAGGTCTTGCCAATCTATTCAGAGTTAGTAATGCGAGGGTGGCCAAGTCATGGGGGACGCACCAGGAGCACGACAGAAACGTTGAGCAAAAAGGCAACAAATGCGTTTGCCAGAAGTGTAAAGAGGCCCAGGGAATAAATGTTGCCCATACTCATCCTGGGCACCTCAACGAAGAGGGTGAAAAATCCGTTGACAACGGCACAGGCGGGAGCATAGTAGTACAGCGAGACCAAAGGATCCATCTTGAACTCGGCTGAGCTGAGCAGCCGCTGCACCATGACAAGGCGCAGCGCCTCGAAAATGATACCGCCGACTTGGTCTGGAAACATGTGTTAGCTTGCAACCAGTCTGCACAGGCACTGACGTACAGATGAAACCAACGGTGTCGAACTTGATTTCGCCAAAAGATGCAATGATGACACCAATCACAATCAGCGAGACATTACCAAGAACCTTGAAGTTGGGAGGAGTAATGCCAAAGGCCCATGTGGCCAGGAGTGTTGCGACGGCATTAGTGGCCTATGCATGGTTAGAGAGATGCATTGCATAGCGCGGAAGATTTGTGCAGCGTACTTTGAGCATCTGAATGAAGGATACGCTCAGGTACAGATAGGCGACGTTGCCGCAGATCAAGCTGAAGCTAAACAAAACACCAATCGGAACGATGGCTTTGCTGTACGACAGCCTTGTCAGCATGGATGCAGCGGCCTTGAAACTATGATAGACTACTCACCCATATGTGGTGGGGTTCATGGGCACCTTGTGCCGAGAGTCAAGCACAGTGGTGAACTTGGCCATGAACTGGGTGACGGCAGTCGCAAAAACCATGTGCCATGTTGTCAGAAACAGCGCTACACAGTGTCAGCAGTCTACGCAGGTGGCCAGTCAGAGGTTACGCACGGAAATCTGTTATCGAAGACGGTTAGCAAGCAGATCACGCCATTGTGCATGGAGAAGACTGACCAAACTTGGCCGTCGCAAGGACCCATTTGTTGAAAAGAATGACACTTGAGCTAAGCAAAATCCACAGGCTGTACAGGTTTGTGAGCAACGGCCTCGTTCTATTGGCAGGGCCAGGGACAGCGCGTACGCAATGAAAAAGGCGGGATGCAGTCGGCCGTCGGGCTTGGCGGGGGCGGAAGCGGTGCCGCTCTCCAGCTTCCGGTCGGCATCGGCGGATGGTCTCCTGGCGGACATGTTGAACGAGCGGAACGGGGGAACCAAAGGATCTACAGCTTCAGGGCACCCGCAGACTGTGAATGGCGAGAAAGAAATAGAGGGAGGACAACAAACAAGCCAAGGCAGGGTCGGCAGGTGGTGGTGTACATATCACCAGGACGTCGTCATTGCTTGACGACGCGCGACCCTGGACAGCAGGGCTGATAAATATAGCACCAAGAACCAAGTCACGCATTTTGCTCCAAGCGCAGTCGAGCAATTGAAACAGGCCCACAATTCGACCAGAGATAATTTGCCATTTGGGCTGCACGCTTCAGGGGGCTTAAATCCGACCTAACGCCGGCCTGTGTGATTTCCACAACCAAGCTGTCGTTTGCGCCCATCAGCGTCTGGCTTGTGGCAGTGCAAGGGAGAAATCTGACACGGATGCTCTGTGGCGTCGTCATCACATGCTCGACGAGATGAAGGGAGGGAGGGATTGGCATTTGAAACAGCGCGCAAACGGGTATTTCCAGTGCTTGGACCTGTGCTTTCACCCGCAGAAGATCGACAAGCGTCTTTTGGGCGAGGCAGGCTAAAATAAAACGCACATAGTTTGAAATAGGTGAGAGTCTGCGAAAATCCCAGGTGTACTCGGCGGAAAGAAGGGGTTGTGAACAAAAGTGGCTTGCATGGATGGCGATCGTACCATTTTGGTTTTTTTTTTCTCGAGGTGCCATGGCTACTGGCAAAAACAACGACCGGCAAGGGTGGTTGACGAGTTTCGCAAAATTAGGCGAATTCACATAAAACAACCAGGTTTGCCTTTCCAAGTCGAATGCAATCTCGCATCAGTATTCCGTTATTAGCACCCGAAAAAATGCGAATAGTAACAAACTCCGTGAGTGTTGTTTCATGCATCCGGTCTTTGATATCGTGGGGGCTTAGGCAAGCTTAATCGTTTTTCTTACACCAAGATAACCAGTGGTTGGGGCCTTCATCCTGGTAAAGCATTTAGTAGAACACGTAGACTTCTTCCATGGCATCTATTTTGAGCAGGAACTCGTACAAGGCGTTCAGGTCCCGATGTTTTCGTGTGGTAGCCATAGTACCATCGGCAATCCATTTCTGGTACCTTTCCATCGATCTACTAATGTTGTTTGGGGTCTGTAGGGCATTAGTGCTGAGGTTGGATGGCTCTCGCTGTGAGGGGGTAATTGGCTGCAGAGGTTGCGACGGCCTTGTCGAAGGGGTGGCTACTTACTCCCGGGCTCCTTGCAGGTTAATGCTGCTTCCCGACAAGAATCTGACCTTGAGACGGTGGTGCTGGCCAACCAGACCTGTAAGCCTTTGCTTGCAGGCATTTGTCCACGCGTTCTCGTCGTGGTCAAGAAATGAGTACCCTCGGATGGTCTGGGAAGGGTTGTCGTGTATGTCACTGAGGCGCGGGACTATGCTGAGCGTCTGCTGTAGGAGGATTTGATCTTCCGGGGTCAGGAGGCAGCTAGGAAGTTGCTCTGTAAGCTGTTGCATGCCGATTTCAACAACCTTAACAATGTCTGCCATTGTTGCGCTGCATTGTCCAAAATGGACTGTATCCTTGACCCAGGTGATAGGATCTGGTCCGTACTGTGTCTTTCTAACCTCTTGGGCGATTCCCTGCTACTCGTGTACCGTAGATACTGGTGTTGAAAATGCCTCCTCACTGGACGAGTAATGCGATGGGCCATTTCCTCCTCCATCATTCGACGTTTCCGTCCTGACATTAACACGATGCCAACGTCAAATTCGAAGTGCCAGTTCAACAAAGGGTGTTTGAACAAGGTAGCTTAATCATGTGAGAAAGGCCCCAACGGCACCGAACTTTGCACCATGGCTATCCATACGGGTTGCAGCGCGAAAACCTTGATCTGCGAGTCACGTTCACACCCGCATCTTTACTTCCTAGGAAGCATCACCGTCTCGCATCATTAGCAGAAGCCAAACCGGAATTCTCGTTTGGGACGCTGAGCTTCTCATGGCAAAATGTTCTGGTACAAATTTCCTTGCGAGATTCGCGACGCGATCTTGATGTACCTGGCCAACTCAGAGCACCACGATGGAAAATCTCTTACCGCATATGTGAGGGTCGCCACGGATTGGCAAGTCGTCTTTGAGAAGCTGGCATTCAGAAAACTCCGAGTGATGCCATCGGACCTGGATGATTTTCAGACCATATTCCGCATCATACCGCGAAGGAAATATCTTTGGCAGGTTGACTTGGTGCTCGAGCTCCCAGAGCACGAGCTCATCCACCAGAGCTCCGTGGGTGGCACAGAGGAAGAAAAGGCCATGGCTCACATGGTGCACATCTTCGAGCATGGACGCAGCGTATATTCTCGTTTGCCCCAGCTCAAAACTCAGCACGATGACGACAATCTTGCTTTTACAAAAGCCATATGCGCCCTGTTCCAACTGTTGGGCGCTTGGTCGCGGGAGGAGGCTTGCCTCGACGGGGTGCATTTAAAAATCGTCGCGGACTCGCCAAGCTATTGGCAGCAGGTTGCGGGGAAGTTCTGGGGCCGCGTCGGTCCCACAGTCGTCTATCGAGAGGTGCTACCCCGGGCAGAGGGCGGGAAGCAGCGTTTCAGCCCTGTGGATATTGCTCCGACCCTCTGGAAGAGGTGTGCGCTTGCTGCCATTGCCGACTTCTTCTTCACGCTGGACCTGGATTTTGCGAAATCGCTCATGCCCTGTGCATCAGCGGTGCCGCGAGTAAACGCCATCACCAGGCTGACGGTTCCCCGGGGAAATCACCGCCGCTTCCACCCCAGAGCCCTGGGCGCAATCATGCAGCGTCTCCCTTTCCTCGCGGCCTTCAACTGGGAAATCAAGCCGCATGCGCACTGGTCCATGAAGCAGTGGTTTGACGGTTATCTCGAACAGGCTGTATCGGACTGGCCGCTGTCTTTGAGGGAAATGCGAATCATCCAAACGGGATATTCGAGGCTGCTTTGCCTCAGCAGCCAGAGGATATTCAGCCCGCGTCTGACGCCGCTCGGGTACAAAACAGCCCATCTATCTCACCGCATGGAGTGCCTCTCCATGGAATATGGCATCAATGCATATGAATACTTCATCAGAGGCCCCCAGCAGTGGCCAAGGCTGCGGTACTTCATTATGCGGTCAGACAGAAGAATTGCAGATGAGCTGCCTGATTACTCAAACTACTTGCTCAAGATGGCAGCGTTTGCGGCGTCGAGAATGCCCCAGTTGGTATCGCTTGTCCTATACAATGCTGACAAGTCAGGTGCGGGGTGCTTCAGCTATGAGGTTTCGGATCATGCGGTTGTGGTTGGCATCCGATGCAGCTGGTCATTTCAACTGGATAAAGATTGCTTGGCAGATTGGCAGCGCGTCGCAAAAGAGCACTCCGACCTTGATGTAAAATGGCGACCCGAACAAATGTCCGCAAACACTGTTAGATTATGTATTATTAATTTTTCAAAAAGACATATGAATGCGGGATGCGCTAAATGAAACCTCATCTAGCATTTCGATAATCATAATACAGTATAAATTGATTCTCGTTGGAAAACTCGGCGTCGATAGCATTTTCTGTTGGTGGCGTGTCGCTCGCCATTATTTTTAGCACCATGTGCATTCAGCTGCTGCAATCCTTCCCGAGGCAACTCAAAGCTGAGTCACCGGCCCGTCGGTATCGGGAATTCTGCAGCAGCGCACATGTTGGCGATGGCAGGCATGAAAATATATCGGAACAGAGAGGGTTGGTACCTTAATTTCTAATGCGGATAATTAATTACACGTTTTCGTCTACCTTTCCATTTTGGTGCATAGCCCGGTATATTAACCTCACGCCACGCTGCACCCACGTGGAAAAGTTCCGATAATGGATTCATTTATAGCTTCATTTATTCGCCCAATTTGTTTCGTCCCTTTGTGAAGAAAAATCTCTTTATTTATTCATTATCCCTATTTATTTGCTTATGGCTTGCGGAAGGTCAACAGCCCGTTGCTTTTTGTGACTGGTGTCGGGCGCGCGCACCACACACCCAGAGTAGCCGATGATCTATGGGTTAATGCCCAACCGGTCACTTGGCACAGCTGCTAACAAAATGGCCAATAGCGGGGAATCTAAGCAGTCTGCCTAGCAGAACGGAGATTTGCATCCGAAACTTTGGCTGCGCTGCAAGTCATTTTGGTTTTGGTCTTCGTATTAACTGGTTGGACGGAGAGCCTGTTTCTGGCATCCCCATCTTGTGCCCGGGAAAAGTCGCACCAATGGCCTAACATGGGCTCTCCCAGCGCTACGGGACTGCGGGGCAGCGTACATGTGTCCCATTCATACATACATGGCTCTCCACAGCGCCGGCTCCGTCAAAGTCCGGAGTTCTAGAAGAGATTGGATGGCAGCTCTGCGTCTCAGCAACGCGCGCCGATCCGTGTGATAGCCCCCTTTGGTGTGACTCTTTGACGTCATGCTTGCTTTTTCCTCCTCATGCCCTTCTTCTTTTTTGCATGAATTAGGCAGAGCATGGCTGTTTAGGCTTTCAGCTGACGGGGGTCATGCCTGGAATCTAAGATTACGTCTAGAAGACAGGGTCGCTAGTGGCCCCGACCCCTGGCGTTAGTGTCGGGCTTCCCCAGTTGGGCAGGTTGGTTGGGTTCCAATGTTGTTGGCCGTGGCAAATAAGATATAGTGGTATATAATTGAAGAAATTTTTTTTCGCCGTGGTTGGTGCTTCTCCCTTGGACTATCAACGCATCCTCTAATACTTAATACACGGGAGTGACTGCACAAAGGCAGGCTCCAGCTGAGCGACCTCTGCGACAAAGCCAAGTGATCCAGCCAAGCCCGAAAGTCGAGATCATCATCAGAGAGTCATGGCGCCCCCAAGCTTCGCCCAGCTGGAGCAGGCGGCTTCCCACATTCTGCAGCTCATCCGGAGCACACGCGGCCTGGAAAACACGCGCCTGGCCGTCATTGGCGACATGGCCGTCCGCAAGTACTTGCCGCAGTATACTCAAATTACAGTACGTTTTTTTTTATCGCAGTGTATTTTATGTATTTTTTTTGATAGCCCTAATCTAACAATGAACCCTTTTTTTCCAGAGCATCGACTTGGTCGTGAGCAAATCTTCGTCGCCCGGTCGGGTGCGAAAGGAGATTGTGGGCCACCCCATGAGCCCTCTCAAGGAGCGAGCGGGAGATATTTTCTACCGACACACCAGCGGCTGGGAGATCAAGGTCAAGCTGATCCCCGACTGGCTCTGCCCGTATCTCCCCGACGCCGCGCGGCCGGCCCGCGACGGACCCGACACGCTCCCCTACGTGTCGCTGGAGGATTTGCTCGTCTTCAAGCTGGACGAGTGCGGCCTCCACGAGAACCCGGCCAGCAAGAAGCGCGAGGCGCACGTGGCCGCGGCGCTCCTTGAGAAGGCGGCCGAGCACTGCCCCCTGATTCTGGCCGAGGACAAGATGGACCGGGTCGAGCAGGCTCTCCCGGACGTCGTCCAATTCTCCCTGCCCGAGCACAACAAGAGCTGGTGGCAGCGATCTCTCGGCAAGACGCCTGACAAGCGAAGGACCCCCAAGGAGACCCTGTCCGAGCTTGCCGACCACGCCTTCTCGCCCACGTCGCCCGTCTCCTCGACGCCTGGCTCCACCATTTCGCGATCCTCGTCCTACTTCAGCTCCGCTTCGCAGCACTCGACCTCGTCGTCCATCTCGTCCGTGTCGACCCACGACAAGAAGTCAGACGACCACGCCCGCCCGCGCAAGATGAGCGTCACCAGCAAGCACAAGCGCCACACCTCGACCGGCGGCCCCGTCACCAAAACCGGCTTGGAGGAGGTTATGAAGCGCCTGGAACTTGAGCGCCCGGCATCGCCCGGTATTGCTCTGACAAACCGCATTTGATTCAGTGTAAATCTTTTCTTTTTTTTTTACGTCATCACTTTGGTATTGGGTGCTGGGTGTCGGTCATTAATTTTAGTTTTCATTTTCCTTTGTATCTTTCAGTAGACGGATAGATAGATACCCACCGGATTAATAGGTAGTTGGCGTCATGTTTAGGACAACTCTCACAAGATTTTGTATCATTAGTTTACTAAAAGCAATTTCATTTGTTTGAAACCACCTGCCTGGCTATTTTACCCCCCCCGTTCTAATCAAGCTGCTGTCGTGATTGCGTTATTCTCCCGAATTTCGACGTGCAAGCCACAGGCGTTGTGCCAGGTTTTGTTTATTTACTTTCGGCATCACCGGATCATTGCACGTCATCAGTTGTTCCGCAACGGAATCATGGTTCCGCAGATCCCAAAGAAGGTACAAGAAAGGGGGGTGTTTGTCGACACTGGCATTCCAACTGGACTCTTGTTCCCCGCTGTTCGGCATATGAACTAAAGACCTGATTCCATGCTGTCTCCGAGGCGACTGGGGGTTATCATTCCTAGATAAGCGAATGCATTACCTTGGCTCACATCATCGCCAAACTACACCCATCATCCATGCATCAAGTGGGCCCAAACAAGGCATTCAAGAAAAGCAATATAGCATTCTAGAATGGTTGAGTGAGGGAAGCTGGCGTACGTAGCTGAGACGGAAGCCTGGAAAGATTAAGACTAAGAGAGTGCGTTGACAAATAAATAAATGGACCTGACGCTATATAATTGAGTTTGTGCCTGTCCAATAGCCTTCGTACCTTTTTTCCTTGAAGAAACTAGTTGTGCGACTAGGTTCAAAGAGACCAAGTGCCTGCACATTTGGTACACAACGCGGGCACTTGGTCATCTTGTCTTGTCTCAAGCTTAGACTTTGTGAAATTTTCTCTTGAAATAAAAATTATGGTGCGGGTGTAAACCGTAGGAACAGGACTGTACCAGGATGGCCCAGGGAATCAGAGCAAATAACTACGACAAGACTAATCTACGTTGAAGGACTAATTTATTGAGACAAGTTGAACCTTGTAACCTTTTATGCACATAATCAATCCTCCTCATTGCCTCCACATATATTACACTGCTTTTTATTATGACTCTTGATTGCAATTTGTGGCTCTACTTCAAGGGCAGAATTTGGTCGAAGAAAAAAGTAACAAAATTCAGGAGAGCCCACATTAACCCGATTTAGGAATAAAAATAAAATAAAAACTTCCTTGAAACTAGCTGACACTCTTGGAAGGTAGGCCTCTCTGAAAAATCGCGACAAACTCATGACGTTAGTATCGTAAGAACCCTGACGGGCAGACATAGACAACAGGGTAGCTGGCTGCACTGGAGAAGACGCGTCACATTATGCATGACTTCAGGCTCAAATCGCTTTTCTGAGGCCATCCTATATGGCTGTATACTGGTAATTGATAGTTACAGCCACCCAAATTTCCATATTCTGAAAGAATCGCGGATGATTGCTGAGTTTATCGGGCAGGTGGAGAATGAGGGGGTGCAGATGGTGACACCGCAGCGAGTATACAGGGTTGGTTCCTTGGAAGTCATGCCAGAGAGCGTAGCAACGTGGTTCAGGCTGTTGGCCTCTGTCAGCGGAGGCCATGCCGTCGTTTCCGGATCCATACATAACCTAGGCTCTTGCAAAGATGACCGCTGCAAGAGCCCCCAACGAGGCATCTCGTGCCATTCGTCCATCGAGGTGTGTGGGGTCCGATGGCAGGCTGACAGGCCTGAACTTCACCCACTGCCGGTCGCATGTTAATGCGATAGTGGGCGTTCCCCACAGAAGCGTTCGGGGCTATTTTTCTCTGAAACAAATCTGCACGGCCCAAATGTTGCACAGGGATCGACTCCAATAGGAACAGCTCGCCAGCATGGCGTACTTTGAGTTGCGGATTGCACAATTGCTCCATCCTTGTCTGAGCGCCGACCGATGCTCCGCGTATTAGCCACTAAACGCGGACAGCGACCGTCATCGTGGGCAGGAGGGTAGGATGACTATCGTCGATCCTACACTAGACAAGGATCTAGGCTCGGAGTCTAGAATTCACGTAAGTGTTGTGCTCCAAGGTGCGGGGCACGAAAATCGCAAGTTGATGGAATTCGTGTGCTTGGGATGAGGACTGAGGGCTTAAAATAGTCATTATCCGGTACCTCAATAGGTTTTTCACAACCAACCCTCTTGTATAACTCTAATTGTATGCCATTTTTATGGCTTGGTTCCTGGATCACCCGGTTGAGCTTACATACATTATCCAGTACTTGGGATTCCCTTTCTGCTTTTCATCTCGCCAAACCGTCCCTAAATATAATCATGCTTCTAATCGCAACTTTGATTGGCGCCATCCTTTTGGGGAGCAGCCTGGCTGCCAACAGCACTGATACATGCCCCGCGACACGGCCCAACATCGTTTTCATCTTTACAGATGATCAGGACTTGCACTTAAACTCGTTGGATTACATGCCAAATGTGAAGAGCAAGCTTACAGAGAAAGGAACCACATTCAACAACCATTTTGCCACGGTTTCCAATTGTTGCCCGAGCCGTGCTTCGCTGTTCCGGGGCCAGCATGGACACAACACCAACATAACTCATGTCGTTAACCCAGGGTGAGCATCACATGCAACCACTGCGGTGGCAACGCTGACAACTGGCACTAGCGGCGACTATCAAAAATGGCGTCTTTCCGGAGAAGATGAAAGTTATCTCCCCATCTGGCTCGGCAATGCTGGATATCGCACAGAATGCAAGTTTGTCCTGACCTTGGAAACATGTAGCTGACTGTTATCCTCTCGATAGACATCGGAAAGTTTTTGAATGGATATAATCGAGCTCTCTACCAAAACAGCCCCAAGGGCTGGGACGTTGTTGATGCATTGGTGAGTTGCTGCTTGACAACCGCAGCATTGAGTGCTTAGGATTTTCAGGTTGATCCGTACGTCTACTCTTACAACACACCGGTTTTCTCTAAAAACGGAGAAACGCCCATTCTTTATCAAGGATACCAGCAAACGGACGTGCTTCGTGCCAAGGCGTAAGAATATTCTGCTCATAAGAGCGGTGGACTGGGTACTAATTCGAGACGCAGTATCTCAAGGCTCGACTATTTGACAGAGAGCCAAAATAAACCATTCTACCTCACCGTCGCCACTGTCGCGCCGCACGTGCGGACCGATGGTCCAGGATTCCCGGTTCCTCTTGCAAGACACGAAAACGAATACACAGATCTTGAGGCACCGCAAGACGCGAGCTTTAACCCTGATCAAAACTCGACTGACACAAAGCCGTCGTGGCTCAAAAGCCTGACAAAGTTGAATTCAACCCAGATTGATAGGATTAATACGCACTATCGTCGCCGAATCCAATCCCTGCTGGGCGTTGACGAAATTGTACACGACGTGATAGAATTTCTCGACTCAAAAGGAGTATTGAATAACACATACAGTAAGGAGCATTCTCTTGCAATATTTCGTTGATCTGAGTGACTACTACGATGCACCTTGGAGGCCGCACATTTAGCTTGCAGTCGATCGAATTGAGATGTACGTGCTGATATTCGCAGTCATTCTCTCATCAGACAACGGTTATCATTTGGGACAACATCGTGTCACGGCCGGAAAAACGCTCCCATACATCACCGATACCAATGTTCCGTTCATTGTGAGAGGCCCCAACGTGCCTGAAGGAGAAACCTCGCGACTTCCAGGGAGCCACCTAGATCTAGCACCCACCTTCTTGGATATTGCGTGTGTTGATAGTGATGATCTGCCGGTATTTTTGGATGGGCGCAGTCTTCTGGATGATTGGCATTATCCCCAAAACAGTACAGGCTCCGGGCATCGCGACATTATCAACATAGAGTTCTGGGGCCAATCAGTCGTCGAGGCGCCAACACAATCGGCAAGCAGCAATAACAGCTACAAGGCACTGCGCATTGTTGGCGAGGACTCGGCATGGTTCTTCACCAAGTGGTGCACTGGTGATACCGAGCTGTACAACACATTGGTATGTCGCCAACACTTCTTACTTTGCGCATGCTAAAGCCTTGTCCTGCAGACCGATCCCTATGAGATTACCAATCTTGCACACGAGTCAAATAACCCCACAAACGAAACTCTTCGGCTGATACGCCGATTAAACGCCTTGCTGTTGGTAACTAAGTCTTGCGAGCGAGACAACTGCCGAAACCCGTGGACGGTGCTTCAAAGCAGCTGCGACTCTGACGATAGCTGTCCCGAATCTGGAGCCATATTTTCGGACCTGGAGACGGCGCTTGAAAGCAAATACGACAGCTTTTTTGAGAGCCTGCCTGATGTGCAATTCAAAGAGTGCCTCAAGGTTCAGGTGGCAGACAACGAAGAACCCTTTTTGCCAGAATCATCGAACTCGTTGGGAGGTGATTATCGTATCCATATCGATTACTACACCACCCCGTACGTGAATGCAGATGATGTTCCAGCCAACGATAAGAACGAGGGCGGAGAGGACCAGAGAAACACTACCCTGGCGGAAATGGAGCTGACCGCGCGTAATTTGACCACGGCGGAGCTTGGAACTATTGTCGATAAGGTATGAGGCCTTCGTTTTGGATTTTGGATTTGTTTATTTCGTTACATAAAATAATTTGACTGAATTGATAAAGTCCAACAATGATTTGATATTTGAGAATTTGGAGCAGGAAATCATGCATGAGGTATAACAAGTAACAAAGGGGCAAAGGTGTGGGCAAGCATGCATCCCGTGGTTGAATGGGTCAACATGATTGAAATTTGCTCTCCCTTGTAGGCTTTGGTTACATTGAACAAGGGAAATGCAGCTTGAATACGGCTTTTATTCAACATAGTATGATCCGTGTGAATTCCTGGCGTGTGGAGTCGATAGGCAGGTGGACAAGTCTGTGGCAGCCCCACCTCTGATCAGCATGGCAGGTCCAAGGATGGAGCTGCATCAGCCCACTGCGCTATATAGCTGCAAAGGATGATTGGTTCAATCGTAACTTGAGAATGGGACGTGTATGGTAGACATGCATTGAACTCCTTGTCCAAGTGCAACGAATGGCACGGGCTAAACGAAGATTCAAGTCTGGTCAAATTTTGAGATATTCTTTCTAAACTTGCGGCCACATTTACTCTTCCAGTTCTATCTCATGCTCGCCAATAGTAATACGCGGCCCCTTGTAGTTTTTCCTACCATCCACGATCCATTGCATCAAGGAAATAGCAATAATGACACTGAATGCAACTACACAATAATTCATCGATGTTCCAGTCACAGGCAACGCTGGCGGGAACAAGAACAGAACACTCGTGACAGTGGTGTAAACAAGCCCAATCAAATTGGCAGTCCAGCCCAGCCATGATGGCAATGCAAAAGATCGTTCCGGTAACTTTCTGCGCATGTATGCGACGTTGACGGCAATGGGAATGCCGTAACTGATCCCCAGAGCCACGACAGAGGATGCAATGATTGCATTGAATGCCACGCTCGAACCGAGATAGATGCATCCAAAAATGACAACAATGACAATGTTCAAGTAGATGGCATTCATAGGCACATCCAACTTGGGGTGGACTTTCCACCAGAACGGAGATGCAGGAAGACCTCCGTCTCGAGCAAAGGCAAAGACCATTCGAGATGACGTCGTCAAGACGGCTGTACCAGCAAGGACAAGACATAGCAAAGGAAACATCAAAAGACAGACGGCACCCGCTTTGTTATTTGTGGCAAGGAAGAAAGTCTCGAGCAATGGGCCAGCGGAAGATTCAATAATGGTGGTGGTGTTTTTCATTCCTCCAGACACGAATAGTAATACGGTAAGGAAGAGAAAGCCGGTGGAAATGCCAATGTACTGGCAATACAGCATAATCTTGGGTCCTTCGGCCGCTGCACCTGGAATCTCCTCAATCATGTGTGCCACGGCGTCGAACCCGGTCAGTCCTAGGCCACCTTGAAGAAGACCAAGAAGCCAGGCGATGCCATCGGGCCAGCCGGTGGTGTTGATAAACGTCGCAAAAACGTATTCCCCGCTCGCATAATCAGGCGCGGCGCAGGCTAGCAGCGTGATGGAAAGTATGAAGAAGCCCGCAATGCTCCACACAAGCGCGAAGCCATTGATCCGGGGCAGTATGGAATGCAGGAACGCATTAATGAGAAAAGCAATCAGCGTGATTCCCAAGTAAAGGAGGAACTGGTGCCAACGCTTGAATTCGTAGTTGGGGTGGAGGAGCGAAATAATGTTGATGATGAGCGTACTGGCAAGGGAGCTATTTGTTGCGACGAGAGAAATCCACCCAGACATGTTGACCCAGCCGGTGACCCAAGAAAGCGACGCCTTGAGTGACGGCGGAGCAATCATGGCCACCCAGTGGTACTGGCCTCCAGCCGTAGGCCAGGCCGACAGAAATTCGGCCAGACTGGCCGCAAGAGAAAGATTGCAGATTCCTGCAGTGACCAGTCCCCAAATGATGCCGATGGGTCCGCCGGACGGTAGAGCCAGAGACAAGGAGGATGCGAGAGCTGTCCAAGAGTTGAGAATGGCAAATGCTAGGCCCAGCATTGTCCAACGGCTAAAATGCCTTTTAAAGGACTGGCCGTGGCCCAGCTGAGCCAGCTGTAGATCATCAACGGTTGTAGAATCTTTCATTGTTGGTGTGTTTTGGTGCTGAAAGGAGTCGTTCAGTTCATCGGAGCGTGATATCAGATTTCCAGAGGAAGACGAGATGAGGGTTTTGTGTTGGAACCACGCGGTAACAGGGAAACCCTAGAAACGACCAAAACCAACTCACATTCCGTCTCTTTACCGTCAAATCGTGACGTTATTGTCGTCTGTCAGCTGATGGTTATCAGCGCGGCTTGCAACCATCCCCACTTGGCGCTTTGACAATCCGGGGTAAACATTTCTTCCACGCGTGCTAGAGTGCGGGGGAAGCCTCCATCGGGCAGGTTAAGGGAGATGCGAAAATGCGATGCTTGTCCAGCCGAGCCGCGCGCTCGATGAGATGCTATCTTTTGCCTCAACTTGGTTAAGGGCGAGATCCGCAGACCAGCTGCACCCGTTCCCCACTATGGGAGAAAATGCTAGCCAACTTCCCAATACGGCTCGGATGGCCCTGGTCCACCTCTCATTCGCCAGCTTTCCAACCGGCCAAGCCGGGGCTCTAGGCCGCCCGGCATATGTGGATACAACGGGCTTCATATCCCTATGTCTGGGATCTATGTGCTTGGGAAAAAGCTTAGATTATTTAAGGGACTGTACTTGTCCAGGTGTAATTGAGGAGGGTGTATTTAATTGAACGCGAACGGCTCCTTGAGTTTCCCCAATCCTCATCTTCTTCTGAGAAATCCCCTTTGAAACCCACTGTTTGGGTCTTGGCGTGCAACAATGGCGCCCTCTTCTTTCCAGGTTATCGCTGCATATTTAAGCTTATTTGGCACTCTTTCAGACGCTGTCGCTATTCCTCGCGATAGCAGCACTGCTGTCTGCAAGAAAACCAAGGTCGCAATCTTGGGCGCAGGAGTTTCTGGTATTACGGCTGCTCAAGCTCTGACAAATGCTTCAATCAGCGACTTTCTGATTGTTGACCGAAATGACTACATTGGCGGTCGCATGAAGCACGTCTCGTTTGGCCAGTCGGCCGATGGAACGCCGTACCAGGTTGAGGTTGGAGCCAACTGGATTGAGGGTCTTGGTTCGTCGGAAACGAATGTGAATCCCATCTGGGCCCTTGCTCAGAAGTACGGCATCAAGAGCACCTATGCCAACTACAGTTCCATCACAAGTTATGATGAGACTGGAGAAAATGACTACTTGTACTTGGTTGACGAGTTTGACGAGAAATTTGAGATTGCTGCCCAGGATGCCGGCTACATCCTCACGGAAAATCTGCAAGACACATCAGTGCGTGCTGGACTGAGCGTTGCCGGGTGGAAGCCCAAAAAGGACATGCACAGACAAGTAAGAATATCCGTCTCAAGACCACCGCAGAGTCGCGCTAATATGTCCTAGGCTGCAGAGTGGTGGGGATGGGACTTTGAGGCCGCCTGGCCACCGGAGCAGAGCGGTTTCCAGTTTGGCATCGCTGGAAACAACGCAACATTCAACTACTACAATGACGACAGCAACCTTGTCTGGGACCAGCGTGGCTACGGCCATCTCCTGGTCCAGGAGGCCTATTCTTTCTTGGAGGAGAATGACTCCAGGCTGCTGCTCAACACAACCATCAAGGCCATCAATTACACCACAGATGGTGTCAAGATCAGCATGAAGGATGATAGCTGCATCGAGGCAGACTTTGCAATTTGCACATTCTCGGTGGGTGTGTTGCAGAACGAAGTTGTCGAGTTTGGGCCCGCGCTGCCAAAATGGAAGCGCGAGGCCATTGAGCAGTTCCAGATGGGAACCTACACCAAGATCTTTATGCAATTCAACGAGACATTCTGGCCCGAGGACAAGGAGTATTTCCTGTACGCCGACCCTGAGGACCGCGGCTACTATCCTCTGTTCCAAAACCTCGGCGCTCCTGGCTTCGCCGAGGGCTCCAACATTCTGTTTGGCACTGTGGTGGCTACCCAAGCGTACCGCGTCGAGCAACAGTCTGACGAGACAACCAAGGCGGAAATTCTAGCTGTGCTGCAGTCCATGTTCCCCGATAAGACGATCCCGGAACCCACCGACTTCATGTATCCCCGATGGAGCACAGAGGAGTAAGTGACAAAGCGTGTATTTCTTCCAGCAAAAACTAATTGAAACCTCTCTCTAGGTGGGCGTTTGGATCCTACAGCAACTGGCCCGTTGGCATGACTCTGGAGAAGCACCAAAACATTCGCGCCAACGTTGATCGCCTTTGGTTTGCTGGCGAGGCCAATTCTGCTGAATTTTTCGGCTTCTTGCAGGGAGCCTGGCTGGAGGGCCAAGAAGTGGGAGAGCGCATCTCAAGCATTATTTTGGGCAACGTAAGTGAGGCCGACGCCCAGATGAAGAGATATGAGGTTCTTCACGGAACCACAACTCTTGATGAGTACAACGAGGTGAATGGGTGGACTGAAAAGGAGTAAACAACCTCGGCACCTTGCCCTTTCGAGTATATAGTTTGTTAATCATAAAGTCTCATGTATGCATACCCCATCTGGACTTCAATTTGCAGGCTTTCCGTGTTGCAAGCCCGATGCCAGTAAGAACACGACCAAGACGACAAATAAACTTAATCTGGAACCCTGTAAAGGAGTATCTATGAGAGCAAGGGCTGTGTCTTGGCGGATGGGCGAACACGATTGCGATTGCGATAAAGACTCAACCGTGTTTCACACCATCGTTCGCTGCGTTGGATCTATTGAATCAGGTGCATGAACGTGTGTGGTGACTAAAGATTGACTTTACTTAGTCTGTCAATTTGGCCTATAAGACGTGAAGACGGTGTTGGAGATCACCCCGCGCTGTCAGTCAGTTTTACATAATATCAAAAGCTGCGCCTGATCCTTGTCCGTGGAACTTTTGCGAGCCGATGTCGAGTTAGCCTGCCGTGTGGCCCATGCATCGCCGAGCGGCTCTTCAGAGCTGTGTGTCCTGGGGCCGGCTTTCCCGGGAGCCAAAGGCCCTGTAGATCCTGTCGCAATTAAATCGTAGCGTGAGGTTTTATCCTTTTTCGCCCAGCATGGGTGGCCTGTCGATAAGCGGAGGCGATAAGCATTCTCCGACCCTGCACGTTGCCTCGGCAAAAGGGACTGATTGTGCGTCTTATCTTGCTTATCTACGGAGAATTGTCAGCTTCATCTTCATCATCAATGCACCTTCGCCCGGGCGACGAAGGCTCAACATGTGGGCAAGTGTTTGGCCCACATTGATCGACTTGGCAGCTTGAGGTGTGCCAAGGTGCACTAAACCTAGCGTGGATCGTTTACTCAGTGCTGTGCTTGCTGCGCGGTAACATCCTGTGATGCATCATGCTGAATGAGTCTCGCGAAATTTAGATATCTGATATTGGAATGGGAATTTGATTTCAACGAATTTCCGGCCAAGGCATCATCGAGGCTGTTCTATTCCCACACTGCATTGTCCGCGTGTATTTGGACTGATCAATCCAACAACACTGCTCACCGTACTATCCATGTCCCAAAGTCGTGTATTTTTAGTGGTGTAAAAATATCATGTGAGGATTCATCTTAAATGATAGGTCACATATTGACGATCTGATTTGGCTCAACGGCCAGATCCGTGTTAAACGGGAGGGACGATGTGCACGTGGTTTAAACTCTTTTTGTCTGAGATCAGGAGCCGCTTTCACTCATCTGCACAGGTAATCGGGGGTTGAGAAACTCCTCATCAGAGCTACGGTATCTTTAGCGCACGGAACAAGCACAATGCCAATCACCGCATTGTGATTTGGTTCATGGTTTGGCCGAATGAACGAACAGCTACGCGGAAGAGTGGCGAAGAAACCCAACTAATATCAGCCCTGTGTAACATTTCATGCTCAGTAGCTGTGAGCTCACATACGCCGATCCGAGACGAGAAAAGCTAAAACATTTCTGTCGAGTTAATGAATCCTGAATTACCCATGGCCTAACTAAGGAAAGAAAAACAAATGAAATGCGACAGATTTAAACCCAAGAATGTTTGTTCTTGTCTGTTCTTAATCTCATACTTGTGGATCACCGCGTAAAGTGACTAAAGCTTCTTCAAGCTTTTTATAAGTAAGCTGGAACCATGCGTTCACCTTGTCCTTGACCTCCATGCTCAAGTCACCATTCACCATGCCCTTCTCCAGCAGTGTATTGTATGCATCGTCGAAGCACTGGTTTGGTTAGCGCGGCAATGGGCATGGTTCGGTGCACACTCACAGCCACTTTAAACTTGCTGTCCTCTAGTGTCTCGACAAAGTTGACCTCGGTCGAGTGCCACAGTAAGAATTTATTGAATCTTTCTCTGACACCAGGCTTCATGAACATCTCACGCACCGCTGTAATCAACACCCAATAATCATCGAGCCACTGCAAATGTTAGCAACACAGGAGCATTCGTGACAACTTTACTTCCACGCCATACCTCTTCTGTAGCTGCAATAATGGACTTCCACGGAACTGCTTCGAGATTATCCTCACTCAACATCCTGTCCTCAATCGCAGCCATGTTGGCACTCTGCCCTGTTAACCCAAGCCATACCTCCTAGATCATTGTTAGGATCACCATCTCAGCACGAAGGGCTGTCTTACATATGGCTTCTTCTCTGCAACACTATCACCGTCCACGGTTCTGGCGCAGTGGATTGTGTATTCGAGGTCCCGCGTCATAGTAGCGAACTGTGCAAGAACTTGGCTTCTGAACACGGCTTCCTTGGAGAGCTCATCTCGAATCTCGCGCAGTTTTTCGTTCAGCCAAGCAGAGAAGGAGGGCCACCTTTTTGCTATCCGCTCTGAGGTCATGTTATCACCCTTTTGCAACGTGTCGACCGCTTTTATTACCCATGCATCCATGCCCCCGCCAACAAGCTGGGACACGAACGAGGCCTCTGCTTCCCACTCCATGCTCTGCTTTTCGAACCAGTTCATGCTGCCTGTTCGCTCGGCGTGCAGTCGCAGTTGCTCGAGGAAGCGCTCGATAAATTCGGCAGGGTTATCGCTTCTGGTTTGCACCTTCATTTCCTCTTCGTGGATCCGGTCCAACAGCACTTCAATATCGAGGGCGAGAGCCGTTAGGAACTGCTCTTCCTGCTCGTTCCTCTCGGTCTCGGCAAAGTCCAAAAGCTTCTTGCGGCTATCCTCTACCTGGTTGGCGACCCACTGGACAAAGGCCCGGGCGACCTTGTCCACCGTCATCTCGGAGCGTAGCTTGGTGTCATTTTTTAAAGGCTCAAATGTTGTAACAACCCATTCTCTGACTGTGTGTGGGTTCTGAATGTCGGCCATTATTATACACGCCTGAGACTGGCGCTTTATTGCTGTAAATCGGCGTTGGCTGGAATATGGTCGCTGGTAAACAGATTCAGTTTGGTTTGGTGGACAGGTGCAGGTGCGGGGGAAGCCTGGGTTTTATGAGCAACGTGTGAACTGTCCTCTCACCAACGACAAACCATCTCAGCGTCAATACGCCACAGACTACTCCTTTTGCGGAAGTTTCACCGACCTAAATACAATTATTGAAATGTTAACTTTGATCTTGAAAGTCTCGGCCCAAGCCGTCATGCAGCTGACGTCGTCATCCATTCGCTGGATCTGCAGCCTCAGCTCTGGCTGGTACAGCTAGATGTTTTTGGCCAAAGCTAGTATAATGGCCTTGCCTTAAACGCAATAAAGCCTGCGATAAAGGTTAGATCTGTCGAGTTGAGACGGAAAAGTCATCCGACCTGTGCTAAATTTACGGATCGAGACTTGAAGGGTCCCACAACCAGCATTCCAAGGTGAATAGCTATGCTGGGCCAACCACCCTTGCAATCGACAGTTTCTGAACGTGCGCTTGGCAATTGAAATTCTCTTTCATCACCTCGATTTTCAGATTGGACCTTGTGCATCTCTCCCGATGTCTAGGTAAGTCAAGGTGGCAATCCACCAGGGATTAGGCTCTTTCCGAATACGCTGTAGGAGTTAGACGCGAAGCCTAAAACCCTCCAACTAGCTTTTCAAACCCTCTGCGTTCGAGCTACCCAAGCATTATTGAGACTAAAGCTGCGAATGAGCCGCATTCGGATGAAATGATGCGTTGCTAAGCAAAAAAATCAGACGACCCTTTTTTATTATTGGGTATGCCGTCGCTCTCGTAGCTGATATCAAGAAGCTGTTCAAGAACAATGAAATGGGCAATGAGAGTAAAGTCGATTGCTGAGTCTGATTTGAAACTGGCATGCAAAAACGATACTGGGAGAGATACTTGAATGGCCTAATTAGAACTTTCTTACAACGACAGGTTGATGCGGACTTATAGCACATATACTAGACTAACGAACAATATATCGCTAGTGAAAAGAAAAAAAATCTAGATTCCCATCAACTTCTAGAGAAAAAAGGTTGTCTCAACAATGCCAAAGAAAATATTGTGGGTGACGGAGTGTCTCATATTGGTTGCTAGGCGCTACGATCAGCTAGACGAGAAACAATCTCCCTCTGCCGCAATTACTGGGTAGTTGACTGGCTTCTGATCTCCAGCATAGTGCGTGTATTTTCAACGCTGCAGGAGCTTCAAACTAATTTTATCACAACTCCCATCATATCGTTGGCGTCTTTCAAAATTTCGGCATCTGTTAAGTCAGCAGCTTTCTTACAAAAGTCTACCGTGGCCTCGGTGAAGACACCATCTGGGTGTGCAGCACTTTGTGAATGTATCAGTGCCAGACGGTCGACACCAGCCTCGACAGCGAGCGTTCGGCCCAATTCAATCAGTGCTGCTTTCGCTGCCGCGTATGCTGTATTTCCTGGCATTCCTGCGATGGTTGCTGAGGAGACCATCAAGACGGGACCGTACTTTTGTTTCTGCATGTGTGGCCACGAGCTGAGTCAACATCCAGCTACCCCAGACCTGCACCGCCATCATTCGGGAGAATTCCTCGTCGGTGAAATCTAGGAATGGGTTCTTGATCTCGATACCAGCGTTGTTGATGACAATATCAATCCAACCCCACGTTGCTACCGCAACTTCGATGATGGCTTGGGCGACATCCTTCTGCGCAATAGAGCCGTAGACGACTGTAGCTTCACAGCCAGCTGCGCGAACAGCTTCCGCTGTTGACTCGGCGCCCTCTCTATCCAAGTGGTTGGCGACGATGCGGGCGCCATGCTTGCCAAGCAATATGGCATGTTCGCGCCCCATACCTTGAGCACTCCCTGTAATGGCCACAACTCTACCGTTGAACTTAAGCTGTGAATTTCCCTGAGTTTTTCCCATGTTGTACGATGTGCAATAGCAGTTCTTCCTTTCAGTGGAAGTGTGAGTGGGTTGGTTGCCTTGGACATTGGATTATCTTGTGGCTCGTAGCCCAACGTTGATATTCTGAACTGTCACAATTCAAAATATTTACTTATGGGACTGTTCAGTATAAATACTGGCGAACACTTGTCGGATGCGGTACTTAATTCTGCTCCGGTACTTGTTGAACTTCCTTCGCCCAAACATAAAAATGCTTTGCGGAGTTAGGATTAGCATAATCTAAGGCTAGACTATACAACGTCAAGCCGCCAACGCAAGACGGAAATTTAAGGTTGCAATATTAAGCCCTACTCTGACATTTATATTATCGTCGGCAATATTGGTAATACGTGATGATAATATAGCTTTTATTACTCAATGTTTGAAATCTCCCATGTATCCACTTCCACCACTACTGAACTACGCATTTCACTGGAAGGCCACAAGGTCCTTCCATTGGATTCTTCTCCTCCTCAACGCGCTCAGGCTGAGTATGAACGGATACCACTCCCTGTTGCTCAATCTGCCGAACTATTGTAGCATTCATTCCTTCGCTCATATTCTTCTCTTCACTCTGGAAGCTACCATGTAGTCAACCATTGTACTTGGAAACAACCTGGTAGAATGTATCGCCTTGAATAGTAGCCATCTCCAGCTCAAGCTTAGATGGCTGTCGTGAGCCGTCAGCACCGGCAAAGGTACCGTCACCCCAGGGGCTACCACCGTGGATCTCGGTCAGGCTAGTTATCTGACTGAAAGCCTTAGCGTATCCGAAGGGGACGTAGATGATCCCGTGGTGAGCGAGAGTCGACATAGTAGCAAGAGCAGTGGCCTCCTGACCACCGCCGAGGGTGCCACCTGAGACGAAGAGACCAGCCATCTTGCCCCAGAAGCCACCAGTGGACCACTGCTTGCCGGTCTTCTCCTAGAAAACCTATATAGTTTACGATTACATTTAGCTATTTTCCCTCAAAGTAATAATAAGGAGAGGCGGGAGTGTTTACCTTCCACTGGGCGGGGAGAGTGCCAAATCGGGTTGGGATGCCTAGGAGGAAAGCATCTTACTTTTCCAACTCGGTGGGGTCGGTCAGGACAGGCACGTCGCTGGCCTTTGGAGGAGCATTCATCTTGGTGAGTACCTCCACCGGAAGCGTTTCCGGTATCTGAAAGAAATCCACAGTGCCGCCGGCCTTCTCAATGCCGGCCTTTTCAGCTTCGGCCAGCTGCTTAATGTGGCCGTACATGGAGTACTTTGCCCGATTATTAGAATCCAAACAGTAAATAACAGTGAAATAGGGAAGCGTACGTAGACAATTGCAATCCTGGGAGCCATTGTGAAAAATTGAAGTAGTTATCTTGCCTAAGAGTCGCTCTGGAAAACGAGGATAAACGTGAGTGATGTGTAGGCTTCTGTTAACCAAGACAATGGGTGGTCATTTATGTTTTATACTGTTGCTGCCAGGCATATTTCGTTGATTCCTTCATACGCTCCCAGCGCATAACTTACATAATTGCAGCAAACTTTGTTTTTTGACCGGTTAGTGAAGTTTTGTCAGCTGAAGGCCCGAGCAGCTCTCGGCCTTCCCACCCACCGCATCCCACCGCGGCCAATTCTGTCTCTACTTAGCACTTGACCGTGCGATGTGTGCGACCGCTAATTGTAAGCATAATCTCAACTTACATGCTAGGCATGTACTAGCGAGATCTTCTAGCTCATAACTGCGGATGTACGGACAAACCTACTGACTAATTCACCAGCTCATCCCACCCGACGCCCTCACCAAGTAAGTGCCCAGCTAGGTTTTCCAAGCTCGCTGGTACCCCTGTAGCCTTATTGGTTATATTGGGGAAGCATTTAGTTAAATAATACTAACGCTAGTGGCTGTCTGGACAAATGAATGGAGAGGGAATTAGTCATGTGTCGCTAAAGGGAAGTCGATAGCTGCTGAGTGGTCAAACTTCTTCAGTTTCTTCTGTCTATTGAGGGCGATAAAATTTGATGAGTGGTAAGCAGTTTCGTTATATCTTCTCAGTGCTTATTCTTGGGTTGATTAATCAAACTTTTCTTCAATTTTACTTGCATTTTTAGAACATAACGTAATCTTGCAAACCAATCTTACCCAATTTCCAAAGAGTAACAATTTCCAGAGAGTAATTCCTTGGCCCCGTAATGGAGTAACACAAACTACGTGAGTTTCTAGGCGACCACAGAATCCAGACTGCTCTTGTACATCCCAGGACTCAGTGGGCATAAATTATAGGATAATTAAAAACCTCAAATCAGAAAGTCTATTTGCATTTTAGACACGAAATGCATTCTGACTATTTGATATAACTCTCTTTATACATATTGACCATCCTTTTTCATCTGCTCAAAGACCTTGACAAAAGTGCTTGGGTCAATTGCGCCAGGAACTCGGTACCTGTCTTGGATAAGATAGTCAGGAACACTAGTGATTCCACTGATTCTAGATTGGTGAATAGCCCCGTCAACTTCAGGCCCGCCCTCGTCACTGTCCACAACGGCTCTCTGAAAATCGCTTTCAGGAATACCGGCCTCCATGGCAATGTTCTTTAATACATTGTAGTCAGTGATATCCTACTCCTTTTCGAAATAGGCCGCACAAACCACCCAGAACCTTGGACTCGACATCACCACCATACTTTTTTGACAAATGAATTAGTCGATGCGAGTCTCTTGTGTTTCCCGTCTGACCTCCATGCTTGAAATTAATACCCAGTGGCTCCCCCACTTGTTCCAGGCGCTTACGAAACTCCGCCGCTCGAGTCTCTCCAAACATGCCCACATAGAAGTCATGCTTGGGCGTACTGCGTCCGGGGCCCCTGGGCCGCTCGGGGTTGAGTTGGTAGGGCAAGTAGGTAATATTAAATGTATCTTCGGGATATTTCTCCAGCCAGATCTTTTCAGCTTTTTGGAGCTGTTTGTGACCAATGTAGCGCCAAGCACAAACAGTGTCGTAGGTGACTTTGACAGTGAAGTTTGTCATTTCGATATTTCAATTCAAAAAGAATTTTGCAGTATAACAAAAGTATTTCAATATATGCGGCTGTAAATCAAGCATTGAAAAGATTGCTCTGGGTGCTTTAAGACGGCCGTTGGTTCCAGTGTATAGGTGGACTCGGAGCAATGCAGTTATGTATTGATTCTAAATATTTGCAAGATGAACTTGGCTTACGAAGGCAAGCGTTTGTTCTGCTGATTAATTTGTCCTGGGATTACGCCGAGTGGGTTAATTATCAAAGCCTGCAGAGGTTACGATTCCGCTCCGCGGTTTTCATTGTAAGACAAAATATTAAGCAACTAAAAGAGCACCCGGTAATCCGATCTAAGATCACATTTGCTTGTTTTAGACAGGTGATGATCGACATCCTTATACATTTCTCATCGTCTGTATTTTCCAATTAGCAGTCTTTGAAAACATGTAGGCGTAGTTTTGGCGCAAGTGTACCCGTAGTTATCCAGTGAGAGCGTAGATAGGCACCAATCCAGCTTTGTACCATCCAAAATTCAGCTTTATCCCGCTCAACCTATAAGACCAATGAGTTCCCATTATTGTTCGATGGTAAGTCAACAGAACTTTCATTAGTTCGGTATCCCACTTCATCCCACCATGTCCCACTTTATCCTGCCATAACTGCCAAGTGCCCACCAAGGGGCCCAAGTGTCATGTCATTGCTTGGGTGTGCATTGACAAGAATACTGGTCATAAACATTGAAAATGTGGAGAAGCGGGTGTACGGATGTACGGATGTATCTAGCCAATTTCGGCGCTAGTGTAGACTGTGCTCAAAGCAATACATGGTAAACCATGTATTATGCGAAAAATCTCGGGTTCCGTATCGTAATGATACGAATGCCTCTCCATACAGTCTCCAACAATAAAGTTCAATGACAGCCGCAAATCAGCACAGATAAGTCGGTCATTCAAATGCTTACAGATATATGTATTATTGCTTTTCATACTATTTATTAATTTTTTCATTTTCTTACTTTATTACATTTCTCTTTTCGTAGTAGCTATAGGGTGCTATAGCTTTGTTATGATTTGTTCATTATCCCAACCTGTGACCCAAAGGTATAGACTCGCAGTATTGGTCGTTGTATTCGTGGGACATTCATAGGGTATAGAAGAATAGACATTGTACTTACAGCTCACGATGCTTCTTCCTCTTCAGATATGATTTGATGTTTGTATTATTCTGGCTGAATCTAATGGTTAGGCAATTTGATTCGTACCTATATCTATCGAATCTAGCAAATGACTACGCATTGGATTTGCACTATTTTCTAGCACATGACAAGCTTCTTTTAGCTTTACTAAGTTTTTCCAAAGTCTGCATAATTCAAACCTTGATACTCTAACGGTTTCTTGCTCTGTCAACTCCGATCCCCTTGAAAAGTCAGTTTTTTACACTTAATATTTTATGTTATAAATTGCGGACTTCTGGCGAACCCACCAGCCCTCTTTAAGTTATAATGCGGTGTGCAGGACACCGAGTACCAAAATGACCCAGACAAGTACAGTAAAAGTCTATTAATTTTGCTCACGCTCGGGTGCTGGGGTACACTTCTTGGACATACATAACATACACCGGAGCAGCTGGAATAACTAGTGTTAACTGATTTGTATGCCAATATTAGGTAAATACAATTTCTCTGCATTATGTCCACCAATTTCAGAAATAAACTTCTCGGAAAGCCCATTATTGTCGTCGGCGGGACATCCGGTGTTGGATATGCCGTTGCTGAAGGTAGCCACTCCCAACACCCCCTCAACGGCAACGCTTACGCCAGACATTCCATCTATGACAGCGATGGACTTTCCGCTAAGCTTGTCAAGGTATTTAGGTGATGTAGCATTGGAATTTTAATAAACGACGCCGATTGGCACTTATAAACTACGAGGTCATTATTGATTAATTGTTGTATTTATAATGTGCATTGCAGACTTGACCGCTCTAAAGACAGTTCTACAGTGGCTGCCGAAATTACGGAAGGGGTTCCGTGGCCCCAAATCCCGTACAAAGTCTATTTCCCCACTAGTTCTTCTAAATCCCGTCGTGTGTCAGCTAGCGCGAGATGCGGAAGCAATTTGCGCTTTTTTGCCATCAACCTGACTAACAGATGCATCAGGAAAATGCAATATTCCAACGCAGTGCTATATTGGTCAAACATAAATCCAGCCCATTTTATGGTCATTGTTGAGTTGCCTTCTTGACACTGGCCCCAGCTCCTCGTGGTTCAATCACTTGCCCAATCATCTCAGATTGCTTTTTTTTCATCACCCAAAATGCTTTTTCAAACTCTCAGTCTCGCCATGGGCGTTTTCGGCTCTATTGTATCCGCTGAACCCTTCTTGAAAGCAAGGCCATACCTGCCAAATTGCCCGCCTCGCTAGTCTCTCCCCAGCAGCAACATGTTATTTGGGAATAATTCTTTCAGAAGTTTTTCATCGAGAGAAATGCTACCGGAGCCGTTCTCGAGTACTTTGCAGAAGACTACATCCGACATAATCCAGACATACTCTCCGGTCGTGATGTCGCGGCGAAGGCTTTATCCTTCATGTCGCCAGAGACTATCAATATTACTGTTATCATGCATGAGAAGAAGGGAGACATCGCACTTGTTTATGCCCAGCGGGATATCTTCAGTTTACCCAGGCAGAATGCAAATGTGGATATGTTTCGGTTCAACGGGTCGTGTATCCAGGAACACTGGGATGTCATTCAGCCGTGGCCCGTCAATGCAACGAATCCGCTGGCAATGTGGTAGGCGGCAAAGATGGAGAGGGCAAAAAGGCTCGACGCACGGGCTATGGCAGGGATGATAGTAAGGAATATTGTGTCCTGCCCGTCACTTACTTTCTACGAACTCCGCTATGTTTTTGAGACCTGAGGCAGTTTCACCTTGGGTATTGCCAGGGTGAGAAGAGTTATAGTGGTAGTGAAACCAATAGAATCTGTTTATTTTAAGAATTTGTAAATCAGTGCAGTAATTTTAGTGATATACTAGGGCTAGGAACTGTAATGGTCCAGTCCTGTAGTTGGGGGGAATAACGGATTCTCATAGGCTAGGCTGTATAGATCCACGTATCACTACCTATGGTGGCCACGGATTACATTGGAGCTCTTGCCCGTCAATTGAAGGATCTATCTAAATCTAAGGTTGCATGGAAGTCTTCTCGCCCCAAGCGCTTTCTTATGCAGTTAAGGACAAGCTTTTCGTTGAATAACATGACAAGAATGGAATCTTTGCGAACAAGCCATTAATTATCAATGCATCGCCTTGTTGAGGAAGGCATGGTGAGTCATGATGGATCTAGTGATCTGAACAAATTTGGAGTAAGACGGTAGTATATGCTGGGAACTATTCTCATTGTCAGAATATCGGAGCTGAAGCCCAGATGTGTTCGTATTGAGAGTGGAATTTGGGATTTGCGCGGTCACGACACGACAACGCCAACTTTGGCGTCCTCAGGTGCATGGGGCTCTATGTTATGACTGGCACAAGAGCAGTGGCTGGGCTTTTCTGATTGGGGACATCCGATATCTGAAATGCGGGATGACGGAATTCGAAAAACCACTATGGCTGGATGGGTGCTTGCAATTGATCCGATTCAGTATTTGAAATGCACCTCGTCTAGTCGTTTCCAACAATCCCAATTATTCAAGCTGATGAGAAACGAGTTTGCTGACAATGAATGATGAAATTGCATAATGAATAATGCATGAAATCTCATCGATAGAACCAAGTACATGATTATATAAAGGCTTACTTCAAGCTCACTACTTGTGGTACGTAATTCTCCACAGCCTGCGATCATAAATATTTTTACTATGCAGTCCTCCATTGGAGCCCATCATTATCAAAAACCTCGAGCTTCATTTTGGATGCGAGTGCCAAAGGAAATTTGCTTCTATACTAGGGCAGCACTAGTTTATAGGGTCTCTAATTTCACTGGTCGGTTATTCTTGGGGGTGAGCATCGCGTAGGGCATGGCGTTACATCCGGCGTCCTTATCAACGCCATTGTCAGCAGTCTTGTCCAATCGCCTCGTGCCATGTCGTGTCAGACACATTATCAACCAAGCCACAGCCATCAATCCAACCCTATTTAGGAGGTTCAGCTTGGAGCGATACTTGTGGCGCCAGTATATACTTTTTACATCATCTAAATGCTATAAGGTGAGCGTCATCCTCCACCAGTGGTCGTTTGCGAGCCACTATGTGATTTGATCCAACCCAGGGCGACCCAGCGCATTCTCTCACAGACCAAGTATTTTACTGAAACATCATGTCTGCATTCTTCCGCAGCCAGCCCACTGGGCTAGTCTCACCTACAGGCTATGTGTTCGGAGGGTTGGTGCTCTTGATCACATTGCCGTACCACCGCTTCTTTGTTTTCAATACCCTTCAGCCTGCTCTCAAAATTCAAGAGAACGCATCTCGAGGTATATTACGCCACACACATGACCGAGAGCAGCTACATGGATTGCTGTCGGGCTGGCGGGTTCGCAAGAAGGATGAGCTTGGGTTTGTCTCTATAGCCGTCAGTTCCATCATCCCACCCAAGCCAAAATGGGTCAGAAAATAATCATGCTTGATCCAGGGAATCACCATCACAGCAATTGTTACTGCTTCATTCTCTTGGTCAAATGTGCAGGACGCATATTGGGTAGCTTCAGGCTTTTGGTACGCATCGCTCATGACGTCTGTATGTGGCATCTTGATCGCTGCGCAGCAAATGTCCCTGCTTGCTCTGATCGGCGAGCTGCCAGAAGATCCTCATGCAGCACCCCCGAAGCGAATCGAACGCCAACTCAGCCAAATTCTCGTGAGGGGTTTAGGACGACAACAGGTGGAATGGCAGCTGAGTTGGAGGCTGATCTTCACATGGCAGTGCCCTATGATGTTTATCGGGTATTCTACTCTATTTTACTTCATAGGTCTGACAGTGGTCGTTTGTTCACCGCTGATTTACGGAAAACCCTGGGGTCCGGAAATTTGGGTAAGAAGATGCAGCCAAATATTTGTTTGGTGCCTGGCTAATAAATACACCAGGTCGCAATGACGTATTTAATCGCTTCAGGTGTTTCATGGGGACTTTTTGCGTATTGCTCACTTGGCGGTTACCAGGCCATTTCTTTATCTGAAGAAGATGAGTGCGACGATCCTGATGCCACTGAGATGGCTACCATGGCAAATTCCCACGGGGCTGTCAGTTTAGAATAGATATCTTGTTCCGACAAGGAAAGAAGTAGGACTAAAGTGATCTATAAGTCATGAGTCAGGTATTGAAATAATTTCTTCCCCAGCTGTTCGGCAAAGTCACTGCGGCGGTTACTGTTGTTACTCATGCCTGCAACAACTTTTCCAATCCTAAAGAAAAGGTGCAGATCAACGTGCAGGAATTGCTGATAACCATAGCTACGCGCCTTTATTATTCCACGATAAATTATCTATGTAAGAGCCTTATTGCTTTAGGATGAACTCGTTTGATCCAATGGCTGGAGCGCCATGTCATCCTCCCAAAGCCAGTTGTTGTCCACAAGGGACCCATCACCCATAGGATAACTGTCCAAAAGCTCCGCCACTGACATCATTTGGTTTGGAGATACACCGTATGCCGTGAGGTCTGGGTGTTCCAATGCCAGAACTGCGTTGTCTGGCCTCGCACTACCTTGATCCTGACTTACTAGCAATACCATTTCATGCAACCGTTCTAACTCCTCACGTCTGAAGCCGGCTGGGATATTCCCACCAGATATCAAACAGTCAACAATGCTTAAAGCTGTCTGGAGATGCGAGGTATCTTGCACAATCTCCTGCGAGGGCTGGATTGCGAAGACTAGGGTGAGAACAAATCCAGCAGAAAAAGCGGTGTCCAGATCAAACGGGAGGAACATTTCTAGCGGTCATGAGTATAGTAGATGAGACATAAGAATCTACTTACCCAAAAGATCCTGTGATTGAAGAGCAGCCAGGATGCTGAGGGATTTGCTAGCAGAATCGCACGACGTCTTCAAAAACGCTTTAATGGGTCCGACGACTCCACGGGTGTCCTTGTCTCCAGATGCATGGTGCACCAGTTTGTCCCGCAAAAGACACATGAGAAGAGGTCGAGTAGCAAGGATTATACACTGCACGATATCAGAATTGCCTGTTCATTTCATGTGTACACACCTGGTGGTAACAAAGATTGAGTGTTGCCGCGACCCGCGATATAGGACCCTTGTTGTCGAATTTAAACTCTGGGGATTGATTGAGCTCAGCAGCAAGTGAAGCCAGTTCTCGAAGGACGAGGCGCAAATTTTGAAGAAAAGATGAATCGAGTTGGCCATCGATGCCATATATGGCTAGCAATATTAGTTACTGCCCAGGTGATGTCGTGGTACACTCACTGTTGATAACTTTGGCTATCAAACGAGACAGCTTAACATGCACATCTAATGCAGCCGAGGCCTGTATTGATTGGTGGGGGGTAGGCAAAGCGACAGTTATATCCGCGTCTTGAATAGAACTCGGCGCGCCCATTGTCGACGAAAACTTTCTGTCTAGAATATACAGCGTCCACCAAGCACTTCGATGCCTTGCAGCGTCGTGGAGGTCATCAACCTCGCCAACCAGCTCACGGTGCATCCCCTGGCTCAAAGCGATGCGCAGGGCAATTCCGAGCTGTGATGTCAGCAGGGAACCCCATCGGTTAGAACAAAACCCACATAAACGTATGCGCTGTTTCTGTGATCAACAGACTGAAAATACAAAGCTAACCCGCAGCATATTTCCACTGCGGTTATTGGATCTTTATACAGTCCATCTATGGCTGGCAAAAGCTGCATGGCTCGTGAAAAGTAGTCGCATCCATACGGATTCGCTTGGGACGAGCCACGCATGAGAAGCGCCTTCCCATAAGCCATGATGACAAAGTATTGCACATACCACAGTTGATTCTTTGCAGTAAAATGCTGCGCACCATTGCTGTATAGAGCGTAAAGCCCTTGCATGAATGACTGCTCATCAAACAAGTGATATGTTTGACAGACGTGAAACTTGACTGTGTTACAAAGATAGATGGCGTAGTCTCGAGATGGAAGGCTCTCCATTGCCATCTCCGTGATGTTGACGTGTGCTGTAGAGGGCAGCTCGAACGCAAATGCGGCTCCGTCTGTGTTGAGTGGGAGATTTGGTGACTGATGCTGATCCAAGCTGTTGCGGATCATGGACATGACATGTTGGCTGTAAGCCCAAGTTGAGGACGGCCCAAGGAATCCTATGCTATTTAGTCTACTGTCACAATGAAGAAACCAAAAACTCACGTCGCCGTCCCTGGTAATCGGTGACAAACTTGGATGGCGTACTTGCTAATGGGTTTTTGAGATTAGGTAGCGCCTTGTCGCTGGAAGACGGGTGCGCTTGGTTCACTTCATTTTCGGCTGCGTCATGGCGCGCATTCGGAATGACAACAGCTTGTCGCTTCGGGGGGTTCTGTGAGCTGGAGTCGATGCCTTCTACTTTGCGCTTCAATTCGTTCAGATATCTGCCAATTAGCTGCGCTAGTCAAAGGTAAATTAGAAATGAGAATCACCTTTCCGAAACGAGAACTTTTCTCTCGTCAGGCTCAAAGATGCACTCGGCAGAGCGTCTGACGCAGTTCGTGCAGGGGAACCCGCCTGAGCAGCGGACCTTGCGCTCCCGGCACTTGATGCATCTACAGCGCGGTCAGCGATGGGGCTTGAAATAAAATCACTGCGGTACCCACGCTGTATTGGTGCGTCTCGTGTTTGACGAGGCCTGGATTGGCTCGGGCTGGTCTTCCGCTGCGCTCATGGCATCGAGCGTGCGGGTCGAGTTGCGCGTGAGGGGCGTGGGATGGTTGGGGAAATGTATTTGGTGGCAGGGAACCTAATCACGACGCATGGGCCCATGTGGAGCAACTATAACAAGATGCCTGCTCATAATCACTTTTCTTTCCTTGGATTGATTAGAACGGGCGCTATTGATGAAATTAGAGCGACAGTCACATTTGGTCAGGCTAGCTGCCCGCCTCAAACGAACCTCAGCTCAATAGATCCAACTCGCTACATGTCAAATACAATCGCCATCTTCACCAGAAATTTCAACCACAGTGTTAAACCACAATGACCACAAACCAAAAGTCCCTTCTGAATACAAACTCAAGTTGAACTTGGGCGTCGGCCCCACAAACCGAGCCAGTACAAAACTCGGACCCCATTCCCGAGACTCCCCTCAAGCTCGGAGGGCTCAGCCGATAGGGCAAGGAAAATAATTAGTTGATGGAGTATTATTTATATCCCAATATTGCCTGAACCAACGTTCATGCGCTTGCATACATTCTCCATAGTCGTGAGTCAATGAGGAGATATTCTGTTTTCACCGAACCAATTTGCCTGGTGCCTGTATAAACAGTAAAAGGCACAGAGAATGACTGGAGCACAGTCTGGCGAAGTTTTTCATACGGCATTTCGCGACTCCGTTTTGCGATTGGCCACAATTTCCTGCCATAGCCACCTAACATGGGGCCGCTCTTCCAAGGATTCGTGGGCCATGTCCCAAACCTCAAGCTTCTTAAGTTGAGTCAGTGTACACAAGCCATTAATGCCTTTATCTCCTCTGAATTCCGAGTGAGAAATATTTGACAATAGTTCATCTTCAAAATATATGCGCAGAGTCTCGAGCCTTTTGCATTGTTGCAACAGTTGCAGGCATCTGGACACATGCAGGGCTGGGAGCTTCAAATAGTAATCGTCGGAGTTTGGACACTCCTGGCATCGGCGTTCCATATCGCTGATACTCTGCCATGGGAATTTCAGCGACCTCATGTTGTCACGTCCAATCGAGCCAATCGCAATAAGCAGCTTGGTTGCATCATCCATGTCATCCAGAGAGAAGGTAGTATTCCGATATGCAAGAGGTAATGCTCTTTGGCGAATGTGTCGATTCACTCTCAAAATTCCGGCCACCTTGTCCCAAGGGAAATAGAACCCACTCATGTCTCCCACGTTGTTTGTGAAGCTCCACGTGGTCCTACAATGGGCATTTTGAATATGCCACTCTCGATTTGGAAGTGCGAGTGTGTATATCATCTCACACAGCTCCTCGGGCAGATTGAGCAAATGGCAAACTTTAGGCGCAGATTGTGTTTGACGTAGCTTCCCCGACGTCAGTTAGGTTTCTCCTAGTATTGGGGCTGTGGTAGAATACATTTGCGACTGCCACCACGTCCAGGGCTTCATTCTCAGTGAAAAGAAGCGGCAGCGAAAACCCGAACGCTAATTCTATATCAACAGAGATTCTGTGAAGGCTGCACGTATTGGTTTCTAAAATGATTATTTTGCCGTGTTCATCTTCAATTACCTGCTTAATTTCCCCACGTCAGAACTCAAATACCGAAGAGCACAGACGTGAACTTACCACAGGCTGGCCCGGCTCACCAAAGGTTGCACTCAACATTCGACCTTGAGATGCTGGTTTATTTTTCCATACTCCGTAGTCTTTTATTATCTGGCTTCGTCCATCACTAGAGACAGGCCTAAGATCTGAGTAAAAGCGCTGGGTGATGGATTTTGGTGATGCCATCGAATCAACAGTGTATCCGAGCTCCTCCTCAGCCTCATGCACGGCTGATTTTGGTCGGAACTTGGCCATAGCGCGCCCGAAGAAGCTGATGGTTTATCAGATCCTGTGCACTTGATAACTCTCGTGAGAGGAATTTTTCCCACCCCTCATCACTCGTTGACAAAAACATGTTGGTTCCGGCCACCTCAGAAACTAAGGAGAGCGGCAAGTATTAGTCTAGATTACCTAATCCTACGAGTTTGTGCCTCAGGCCTCAAGACTCCAGGGCAAATCTTTACAGTGCCACAGCCAACAAGAGGACATGCCGCAAAATCAGAAGCTCGACACCCATAATGTCAAATCCAGGGCACACCGCATCTCCGGATGCCCTTGTTGAGCCACGTAAAGGAAAAAAATATTGGGAAACCGTTGATGCTGACGCAAATGGGATGCTAGGTGGCGTCCTGGCTGTCATGCCCTCAGTCTCGCGTGTTGACATCCAAGGCTCCAAAACATTTTTAGCGCGATTGGGAATTGGCATCAAGAGCGGTCGGAAAGTGGTGCCTCGCGCACTTGAGGGTGGGGCCGGGTATGTCTTCTGTCTTCGACCACATGGTTCCCAGAGATACAATGCGGAGCCATCCATAGCTAATTAAATCTTTTCCTCGGTGTTTTAGCATCGGCAGGGTCACTGAGGGCCTTCTCGTCAATGTGGCCGAACAGGTCGATATTATTGAGCCCGTGGCCAAGTTCACATCTGCGCTCCAGGGTAGGCGTGGGGTTGGGGAAATATTCAACATGGGCTTGGAGGAGTGGCATCCGACCGACGGTGTCTTGTATGACCTAATTTGGGTCCAGTGGTGTGTGGGATATCTTGGTGACGCATCTTTGGTGAAATTCTTTCAACATTGCAAGATGGCTCTCAATCCAAATGGTGGAATCATCGTCGTCAAGGAGAACTTGAGCACTTCTGATGCGGATATATTCCATGAGATTGATGCCAGTGTGACCCGGTGAGTTCTCCTTGATTTGTACAAAATATCTAGTTGCTAATTAGGAAATTTTGTTCAAGCGCGGATAATAAGTTTCGGCAGATCTTCGAGCAAGCTGAGTTACAGTTGATTCGGACAGATCTTCAGCTTGGCTTTCCGGAAGTCGGAAATCGTCAATTACTGCCCTTGAGAATGTACGCATTGAGGCCATAATATGGTGCAGAAGCACGGCCATTTCCTTCATTCTTAATCAAATCGCCAAATTCCTCAACATAATACCCATAATGGGTATCACTCCTACGACTCACTGAAACGATTGTTGAAGAGTTGGACAAGGCCCGATAAATTGGAGACGAACCAGGCTATCGGAGGCGAGTACGGAGCGAATCCCCTGCCAACACAAATGAAAGACAATAGAAATGCGTTATCAGCTAGCGAGACAATGGATTTCTCTTGTCTAGGAAGAATTATCAATAGAACCAGTTTATCGCGCAATTGGACTAGTGCGTGTTGGTTGCGACAAAGAAAAGGGTTGACAAACAACTAGAATAGCCCCACTCCAGTACCGACCTTAAACGGGGCACGACATATCTCCTACAACAATGTTTTTATGAGCTATTCTGGATAATTTCATATGTGTGACTATATACATGATTTCAATGTCCGGCTAATGAGATAGCGTGTATTACAGCATTTACCAAGTGCCGACGGCAGTCGAACCTTTCTCAACACAAAATACCACGACTTGCCGCCATCGATTCCTTTCATCTAAACAAGCGCTTCACTCAAAAGGACAGTAATTTGATAATTTGAGGGCCTTTTCGAGAAGAAGTTTAAAATTTCTAAATTTCCCAGCACAAGGCCAACGCGATTCCGCTTGACAAGATGGAAGACCTCCACATGTTTGTAAAGTGGGCCGAGGATAGCGGAATCCAATTCAATGGAATTCAACCTTCACATATCCCTAATCGTGGTATTGGTGTTCGAGCAACCCGCACATTAGAGGTAGCGAAAATGTTGAGCTTTGTGGAATATTTCACTAATTTGCAGTCCAGGCTGAGGACTCTATCCTTACAATTCCCATGAAGCTTGTGCACAGCATAGATACAGTTCCGGAACATATCTCTCGCAAACTCTCCCCGCATGCATCCGTTCACGGTATCCTCGCTGCACAGCTGGCGGTTGACCAAGGAATGCTGCCCACTTGTTGGAGCAGGTTGCTACCGAAATTTGCTCATTTTGAGGATACCATGCCGATCATGTGGCCTGAAGAACTCCAATCCTTTCTTCCTCAGCATGCAAGAGGTGTGATGAAGAAACTGACCGCCATGTTTAGTAAGGATTGGGAGGTCTGCAGCAAAGCATTCCCAAACCTACAGAGGAATGATTACCTCTACGCTTGGCTTGTTGTTAATACAAGAACATTTTATTATGAATCGCCCAGCACGGCCTCAACCCCATGGCAGGATAGGTTAGCATTGGTGCCGGCAGCAGATTTGCTTAATCATGCCGATCGTGGGTGCAAAGTTTCGTTTTCATCAGATCAGTACACTATTACCTCGGACCGCTCCTACTCCGTTGGGGATGAAGTTTCGATTTGCTATGGAGAATACTGCAACGACTCTCTGCTTTCCGAGTATGGGTTCTATCCAGAGACCAACGTATGGGATAAGGTCTGTGTTAATGATTTGATCTTACCGCTGTTGAAACCCACGCAAAGAGTTGATCCAAACAGCGACGGATTCTCGAGCGAGCACATAATGCGAGGAATAGCAATGTGTCACAAGGCCCAGGATGCGGCGCAAATTCTGTGCAGCGTTCATAAGGAATGGGATAATCCGCTTAGTGGCTGGAATACGGAGCAAGATGCAGATGAAGAGACTGCACATTCGAAACGCCAACCCTTTATCAAGTTTTTCGAGGACATCCAGCGGAAAAGGAGCCAAATAGAACAACTCGAGGTCGGGAAAGGACTGCAGAAAATGATGCTAATCAACCGATGGAAACAAATTGCTGGGTTGTTGTCGCAATTCCTCAAAGTTAGCCAATAATTTTTATTATTTTGTCTCGAGTATTCGATGTGCACGCCGGTTTGAATCTGTGATAGAGGCAAAGCGATGTTGTAATTTTGTCAGATTCTCCACTCCGGGCAGAAGAAAACGCTATGCATTGCACCATTGTGCGCGGCCGGCCCTATACAATGAGGGTTGCATACATTTGCCGACCGAAGTCCAAGTCCAAGTGCCCGAAGTTCTAGACTTCTTCAGACAAGAGATGTTACGTCACTGTGGCTGGGCACTCCACGTGTCAGTGTGGGCTATGCTTATGGATATGCTTGGTGCACTACCTCTGAGCTGGCCTGTCCAAGCGCTGTGTTGCTATTCATACGGTGTTCAGCCACATCTTTTCTTCTTACCCCGCCGCTTCAACTGGGAATTTGGAGATCTTCACCGAAGCGCTTTGCACGACTATTCTCCGAAATCTGACATCTTCATCCGGATAAATTACGCGGGATCCCCTAAGGCGCGCTGGCTCCCGGCCAGTACGACATAACTGGCCCAACATGGCGCTGTTATGGAGACTTTGCAGAGTCCCTTACGTCAATAGGGGTAAACCGCTTCTGCTCATTGGGACCGCTTGCGCCATCATGTTCTTTCTATATTCTACGCTAGTGCCAACCACTGTCTCTTCCGCGCGTGGTCGGATCAACTTGGATGCACGATGCCTCGCTACAACACAGCACTTGAGCGATCCGCCATACGAAAATTACTTTTATTCAGACTGCAATGTAGATACCCAAACAGTCGTTACAAGCCCTCTTCCTGACAGCGACTTGGCCATCGTCAGTCCCCGACTCCTTTTTGCTTGGCCAGCGGGCAACAGCGGAATATGCACCTTTTTTCGGCCACAGACTGATAGAAATGGGGCACTAGCCGTTGAGTTAGTGAAGTCAACGCTAGGAGACCCTTTGGGTGGAGTTTGTCAAGAAGTCGCTTCCTCAGAGCACCCTTTTGTCGGTGTGCAAGGCGTCATCTCATTCAACACATCTGCTGAATTGACAACAGCCATACTTGGCAGCATCAGAACCATCCGAGACTTTGTGGAAGGGCCTGGCACTTTGCAGCCCATCATCCAAGATGCAATCCAAATCACGAGCTTTAAAGGAGCAGGAGTGCAAATTTCCCGTTTATGGTTGGATAAAGTGACCACCATGACGCTCAACTTTGTGCCACGGCAAAGCACAAACAGGGTGGATATTTCCAAGAAATCAGCCATTTTCCCCGCGGGCCAATATCATTTCTCGGCATCTTTTAATTATCCCCAGCCTCAACAACTGAGCCCCAGACAAGTTCTCAACAAGGATTCATGGACCTTGATTGATCAAAAACCGAATGAGACCCGCTCTCTCTCGTTCTTTTCATATACTGATAAACTTCTCGCGGGCGGGTGGAGATTCTTGACATATTTCGGACGTGATAGCATGATCTCTGCTTTACTTCTTGAGCCTGTTCTCAGTCGAGGCAAAAATTCAGCAATGGAGGCAGTTATAGGCGCAGTCTTGGAGCGCATCGACCGAAACGATGGGTCTGTTTGCCACGAAGAGACAATCGGAGACTATGCCACGTTTCTGAACCAACAAAAAGGGATTAAATCAACAGCGGCTGGTTTTGTATATCCAATGGTTGACACGGATTACTATCTCCCAATCCTGTTGGTAGAATACTTTAAATCCTCGCCAGAAAGGATCAAGCCCTTTTTGGACTCCAAAGCCGGAAGCATCAACGTCGCAAACGAGAATCTGACTTGGGGAGACCTCAACTACATCAATTCTCAAAAGATTATGAACATTACAAAGGCTTTCGGCGAGGATCAGACGCTCAAAAACCTGATCCATCTCAAAAAGGGTCAAGGCGTCGGACAATGGCGAGACTCTCCGTTCGGTCTTGCCAACGCTCGAATTCCTTTTGATGTCAACTGCGCGCTGGTTCCAGCAGCCCTCTACGCAATCGCTAAACTATCTGCGATGGCAGACGTATACCCAGAGTTTGCTACAAAGGACTGGGCTGCTGTGGCCGCCGCAAGGGCCAGAGTGTGGGAGGACACGACGCTTTCGTTCTTCGAGCACAGCATGACAGCAAGCCAAGCCATGGCACGGCTTGAAGACTATACAAGGAAAAGCATCTTTTACCATGGCTCAGCGAACGTCAACGCAGTCAAGGAGCACTCCAGCCCCGGTAAGATTATTGACTATGCTTTGGCAATCAAGAGCGACAAGTCACCAGAAAAGATCGGCATCATGCACACGGACACGGCCTTTCGGCTCTTTTTTCTCAACTCCACGGGCGCACAGCACACAACCTTTATCAATGCCACCGCAAATGCAATTCTCCGCCCGTTCCCTGCCGGCCTAAGTACACCTGTGGGGCTTGTCGTGGCAAATCCCGCCTTGTCGGGGAACGATGCCCTGATTGCCGGCTTCACCAACTCTGCATACCACGGCACTGTTGTGTGGAGTTGGCAGTTGGCTCTCATGGCCAAGGGTCTTGAGCGGCAGCTTGCACGGTGCTCGGTGTCAGATGCGCCAGAGTTTTGTCACGATCCGTATGTTCACGGGGCTGTGAGGAAGGCGTACAATGCATTGTGGGATGTGATTGAGGCAAACTCAGATCAACTTCAGTCTGAGGTTTGGAGTTGGACGTATAACACCGGCGATGACGGTTACAAACTCTCACCGCTCGGAGTGCTTCCTCCCCCACCGGGCGTGACCAGCGGAACAGAAAGTGACATACGGCAACTTTGGAGTTTGACGTTTCTAGCGGTGACGCGAAATGAGAATTACAGGTAGTCGGTGGCGTATTGGTCGTGTTCATGAAACCTGGAAGAAGACGCAACGGGTTTTCTCAACCACTTGAAAGTTGCATCTTGGGCACAAGCTATCTTCTTCCAAACAAATTTGCTTCATATTCGAAATGTATAATTACATACGGACCGACTTCGGAAACATCGGGTCTGTTCAAAATCCGCGACAAGCACTCGAAGCTCTACTCGCACCATCAACATAGCAGCTTGATTTATATCTTGGGCACCAAGGAATGGCCACCATCAAGCCGGATCGTGGCACCGTTGACCCACGCGCTGGAAAGGATTAGTTACCGTTCCTCTTAATACGAAGTTGTACTCACCCTGCTCTGCTTGACAAGAACAGACAGGTTCCACCAATATCCTCTGGCGATCCGACGCGACCTAGCGGGTTTGTCTCCTGGATCATTTCTCCAAAGTTATCGATCAAGGTCTTTGACATCTTGCTTGGGAACAGGCCGGGGCAAATAGTATTGCAGGTGATGCCCTTCGGGCCCAGCACCGTTGACAGGTGCTTGCCAAGATGGATCAGTCCCGCCTTGGCAGAGCTGTAGGCGTAGTTCTCCACCACGGGTACCCGCAGACCATCGATTGAGGCAATGTTGATGACTCGTGCCGGGTTGACGGCAACGCCGTCGCGTACCTCTGCTGCCGCCTCCAGCTGTGGCAAGAGGAGCTGGATAAGCGTGAAGACACGCTGGAGATTGAGGTTCAGAACCTTGGTCCATCCAGCATCAGGATACGTTTCCAGCTTATCTCCCCAGGTGGCACCGCTGTTGTTGACAACCACGTGCAGCTTCCCCTCTCGAGCAGCAAGCTCAGCGGCCAGAGCCTTGCAAGCGTCGAGGGATTGAAGATCAGCAGGAAGCGCGACTGCCGAGCCAAAACCTACTCTCAAGTCAGCACAAGCAGTCAAGAATTTTCAATTTCAAGATCCGATTCGATCCAAACACACACCGAAGTCACCAATTTGATGACCACTGGCGCGGATACGCGTCCTGGTGATGGCCGAGGCATCCGGATCAAGTCAAGACTCACCCAACGAATTAAACTCAGCCGCCGCCTTCTCACAAGCAGCAGCATCACGAGAGGAGATGTAAACCTTGGCCCCATTCCGAACAAAAGCGGATGTGATCATATGGCCGATGCCCTTTGCGCCGCCAGTCACGAGGACGACTTTGCCCTGCAGAGAGTCAGCCTTTGGCAGTCATCAAACAGCTTCTTCAGCTCACCTTGACATCGAAAAGAGTATTAACATCCATGTTGATCCCAGCTTTTGGTGATTTTAGTGATTTGGCGATAGTATGTGCTTGAATGTATCCGGAATGGTTTCAATAGATAGATGGCAATTAGGAGAAGACAGACAAATGTTTAGGGAAAGGTGGAGACGGGCCGAGGTGGAGTCATGTGGGCACAAGCCGAGGTTCTACTAAAGTCGGCTTAGTGAGCAGCCCAAGAAGGGAATTTATGGGTCATCATTTGGCCGCCGACCAAGATGGCTCTGTCTGTCCTACTATCCGGATCATCAACAAAAAAAAGCTTCCGAAAAGAGAATCATCATTGGATTCAAAGTTGCCTGCTTGCGGACAAGAATGTCCGGTAATGGAAAATGTACAAACACGTTCGACGCGCCTGTCTAATAAATTGCTTAGCAAATTCACGTGTTGGCCTTGCCCAACTGCACACAAGCTGTGCCCAGCTGTAAAGGCGCAAAAATGTTGTTGCTTGTGTTGCTCATGTTCCCCCACTCACTGATAGCACGCTAGACTTGACAGCCCCGCTTGGGGTCGAAGTGATAGACTTTGAGAAACGGCCATTGGGTAGATATGTTGCCTCCATGGGTCGCAAAATTGGTATAATGTAACGTGTCTGGAAAAGGGCCAGGTTAGCCTCGTTCGCCCTTCCAATTGTTGGCTGCTTCAACGCGCCATATCACATTCAAGCTAAAGGCCAGGGGTATTAGAATCCGGGCTTCTTTGGTGAGAGGTGAGAGGGTATCCTCAGGGAAGTGTATCGAACAAATCAGGGTCCATCTTCCAAGGAGGATTGGAGAGCATCAGCGTGCCAGTGTAGGCCAAGATGAACGGATTCAAGCAAGGCCCTAGTTGGATGGGATCCTGCAGAGACACGACAGCAAATGTATTTATTTTGTATAAGTTGTTGAAACTCCTCATGTACTTCAGAAGTGGGGTCTTATTGGGCCAAGCTTGACTAGCTTGTCTTTGGCCTCAGCCACAGCAGCTTCTGGATTTCAATAGTCTCTAAATATGGGTTGCTAGCGTGTCCGTATAGATGGTTGGAAGTCCAATAAGTATCATCTTGTGAGATCTGGACAGGACGGAGGGTCCATAGACATGCGGCGGACTTGCGTCGTGCCAATGCTGGTTACTCTAAGAGCAAAGATGCCAAGAAAAAAAAATCAGTCTGCGTTAAAAGACTGAATTTTGCAGGATCAACTAAGCGCCAATAACTAGCAACCCGACCAGGCTGTGGCTGCCTGGAAACGTGCCACAGGTGTCCTCCTCACACGCCTCGTCAAATCGGTAGTCGGAATTCTTTAGTCCGCTGCGGTCCTTTGTTCGGCAGGTGTTTCGAGGCCAACCGCCCCATTCTCGATGTTCTCAGCTGACAATTTCCAGGCAGCCACAACCCTCAACTAACAACCGCCACGGCACGAATTTGCCAATTTCGAGACAGCATACGTCACTAGTGCATGCGCAACCCCCAGAACCAGCGAACTAGCGTAAATTGGGAATCCCATGCATTATCTTACCGCCATTCTGGCTCGATTGGGTACGGATTTGCCGCTGAAGTGATATGACTGCATCTGACAAAGATTTTAGCCACTACAGCCAACAAGAGTCGAGCCTGTTAACAATATTTGTGGGCTGCTCCAGCAGCCCTCCCCTCCAAACACTCCATAGGGCTGTTAGGTTATTCCATTGGCATCTGGCTAAGCACAGACACGCCAATAAATCCACTTTGACCTGGGACCTGAGACTCTATGGTCCCAGTTAGGTGCCGGGTGACTATGCGCCCTTGCCTGCAGAGACACCCACGGGGTTAACACACTGTACCCTAATTCGCGGTACATTTTGTCATGTTGGCAAAATTTTTCAAGGAAGCTAATCCTCCATGGCACATGCGATGCTGAGTCTCAACCTTTGCCATTTTGCCTAATGGCTTTTGCCCATGATAATTGCTGATGCCCAGGATATGATCCGGGAACTCGGTATTTGCCACTTTTTCGTTTTTTGTCCGGGATTCGCTTCCGCTAGAATGCCGTCAGGATGACATGCTTCCGAAACAGTTGGTTGCGTTTGTGTTATAAACGCAAACCCAGACGAACCCATGCCGCAACCAAGTTCTGGCGCGCAACCCATTCCCAAACATCCAACCCGGACTCAGCACTCATGGATCCTCCCAAAAATGTCGGCCAGCGGCTTCTACCTGCTGTAGTGGACGAATTGGCACACAATGACCCCGAGCACATCTTGTACGTAATACCCAAGTCAGATCGACTCGAGGACGGACTCGATAGGGTATCGGCGCGCAGGTTCGCCAATGCTGTGAACAAAACTGCACATTGGCTAGAAGACCGGATTGGAAGAAGCAACTGCTTTCGCACTGTGGCTTACGTCGGCCCGCGTAAGATTCCTGGCCATGTCGTGAAGCAAATGCTGACCAAATTTAGATGACCTTCGCTATATTTTGCTGACTTTAGCATGCGTCAAAACTGGACACAAGGTATGTTTTCAGGAAAAGCCGTTCTGCATAAGCACACAACCTTCCATATTGGGCGAACTCGATTGACTCCATGGCTAGGTTTTGCTCCTCTCTCCTCGGAACAGCATAGAAGGGCAGCTCGGGCTTATGAAGGCTACTGATTGCACCACTCTGGTACTTCCCAGGGTACATTCAGCTTCATTAGCAAAGTTCATTGAAATAGGGTCGTTCAAGCTGCTGGAAATTCCAGAACAAAATGCCCTGCTCCTGGAAACTGCGACTCACGAGTATCCATACTTCAAAACCTTCAAGGAAGCCGAGCATGACCCATTATACATTGTGCACACCTCTGGATCTACTGGAATACCAAAACCACTGGTTTGCACCAACGGCCACCAGAGTGTCTGGGACTACACCACTGCGCGCATACCACCCGCCAGATACGATGGCGTCCAGGTGCGACATCGGTATAAGGCAAATTCACAAATATTTAATACGGCACCTCTTTTCCACGTATGTCCATGAAGATACTCATCTTGAATCCTCTGACAGAGTAATAGCAACTGGGGTTTGTATTCGGCATGACATTTGCCATTTGGAATCATTCTACGAGCATATTGGGACCCGCAAACCTGCCGCCTAACCTGGCATCCGTGGAATACATCCTGGATCATCTCAACATTACCGGCATGATTTTACCGCCACCTTTAGTTGATGAAGTTGCTCGTTCGGCTAGTGTTCTCGAAAAAGTAAAGAATTTGGACTTCATAGCTACTGGAGGAGGTATTTGTTCACAAAGGCTCTAACAGGGCACTGAACTAACATTCTGTAGGTCCGGTCTCGGAGGAAGGTGGTGTCAAGGTTGCCTCCCACACGAACCTACGCAATATTATCGGGGCATCCGAAACCTCCTCTCTGCAGTCCTGGGAGACGCCAGATTCCAAAGACTGGAAGTATTTTCGATGGCACCCTTCCATGGGTGTCGATATGCGCGAGGTGGCCCCGGGGTTATACGAGCAGTGGGTAGTCAGGAAACCGGGACATTCTCACACTCAGGCTATATTCCACCTCTACCCGGACCTAAACGAGTTTAATTTAAGAGACCTCTATTGTCGACATCCTGATCCAAACAAGGCCGATTATTGGTGCTACAGTGGGAGGTCTGACGACATCATCGTTCTGGGCAACGGAGAAAAGATTCAGCCGATCGAAATGGAGGCCATGATCAATAACAACCCAGAAGTCACGGGCAGCCTCGTGGTACGTGGTTTAATATCGTTTCGGGCAACCAGCTAACCTTTAGGAAGATTGGGAGCGGCCAATTCCAGGCTGCCGCTTTGATTGAGATTAAAAATATTCCAGCTGCCGAAGAGGCTCAGGAAAGTCTGATGGAAAGTCTAAGGCAAAGCGTTGAGCAAGCCAACTTGGTTGCTCCTTCGCATGCTCAAATTCACCCCGATTTCATCATGACTACGGACCCTCGGAAACCGCTTGTCAGAGCAGATAAGGGAAGTATCAAACGGCTTGCCACCATTGACAAGTTCAAGACAAACATCGCCCGCTTTTACGAGGAGCGCAAAAGCGACACTGGCGATATCCACATGGGCACGAACTATTCTACTCTTGAATCTACTCGCGACAGCATGCGCGATTTGATATCAAGGGTGTCGCGCATCAGTAACCTTCAAGATGACCAGAACCTGTTTTCTGCAGGTCTCGACTCGCTCATGGTACTCAGAATTTTGAAAGCCATTCAGAGTTCAATTAGAAACGTCGGCACGGCTACGGTTGATCTTAAGCCATCTATCGTTTACAGAAATCCATCCATATTGCTGCTTTCCGCGGCCTTGTTCGACGTTCTTGGACCAGACCGGAACTCTGAGAAGCTCGAGTGGCAAAACACACCACAGGCAGAGTCATCTAAAATCTTCAAGGCGCTCCTTGAAAGGTACACCGGGAGCCTCTCCAATGCAAAAGCTTCTCCCAGGTCGGCCAGGCGAAATCTAGGAGGCTGTGTCATCCTGACCGGTTCCACCGGATCACTTGGCTCCTATCTACTGCATATCCTTGCCAGCAGCCCCAAGGTTGATCGTGTGGTCTGTATAAACAGGAAGCCGGATGCAAAGTCGATTCAATTAAAGAATAGCTCAGCCCGAGGTTTGGGCACCAATTGGCCCGCAGACAAGGTGCAATTCCTACAAGGAGATGCCGCAATGCCCCAGCTTGGGTTGAGCGACGACATGTATGGCGAGCTAGTGCAAAATGCAACAATGATTATTCGTACGTATTCCCGTCCTTGGATGGACCTTCGAAGCTAATGGTTTAAAGATAATGCCTGGGCGGTGGATTTCAATTGGTCACTCTCTTCCTTTGAGCCGCAGGTTGCAGGAGTGAGGAATCTGGTGGACTTCTCCACTAAGAGCAGGTATTCAGCCCACATCCTTTTCATTTCCTCGGTATCGGCAGTGATGCACTCGAAGCACCACCAGTCAATTCCCGAGGACATCATGGACGATTTCACGGCGGCCGATGGAACCGGGTATGGAGCCTCCAAATTAGTTTCCGAACTCGTACTTGCAAAGGCTGCCGAAATTTCGGGCGTCAAGACAACGATATGTAGAGTTGGCCAAGTTGCTGGGCCGGTTCTGCAAGGCTTGACGGGTTCTTGGAACAAGCAAGAATGGCTTCCCACAGTAAGCGCCCCGTTGCGATGCGACGACCGGTTCCGACCGCTAACCGAAATCAGATTATCGCTGCGTCTCGCAAGCTAAAGCTGATTCCCAGAAGCCTTGGGGCAATGAGCCGCATCGACTGGATCCCAGTCGACTTGCTCTCCATCATCATATCGGAGCTAGTCGGCTTTGCCGGGAACGAGCCGATTCCGGAGTCCAAGACGATGAATCCGCTCAAAGTTTACAACCTCGTCAATCCCCAGACTGTCGCGTGGCAAGGGCTCGTGCCTGCTGTTGCGGACCATTTTGGCAACCTGTTCCGTCTCGTCTCCTGGTCCGAGTGGGTGGATGCGCTCCAGGAAAAATGCCAAATGGACGCGGTAGCAGCAACGCAGATGCCCGCCGTAAAACTGATGGATTTCTTTTTCTCTATGAAGCAGGAGGGCGAGAAGAGCAGGGCCTGTGATACGAATATTGCGATATCGGAAAGCAGCACATTGAAAACCCTACAGCCTGTAGGGCCTGGATGGATGCAACTGTGGTTACAGCAATGGAGCTTTTGAAAAATAGTGTTGCTGCAACGGGACCACCTGGTGACCCCCTTTTCTTTCCATATGCATACATATCCAACCTGTGAAGCGAGCAGATAAAAAAATAATTTCATGGCACAAACTAACTATTAAACCCCATTGGACGCCTTTATAGCCTTGATGGCCATGGCTGTGGTGACTCCTCGGTTTCCTAGGCTCTTGTTCAGTCTAGGAAAACAATACATCTTGCTTTCCTCCCAACCGCCATCATCCTTTTGCATTGACAGGAGCGTCTCCAGATCCTGCCGGTCAGATATGCCGACAGACGCGCACACAATCAGTCTCATGGCAAGGCACAGGGCATCACCGGGAGCACCGATGCGCTCTTGAATTCTGTCGTTCAAGAGTCCACCAAATTCCGTCTTCATTTCCGCATCCGTGGAATGGCGCATCAGGCGATCAATGTAAAACAGGAACCATTCGGCGGTGGTATAGTACAGTGTCCCGTCAACGTATGCCCGATGGATGAAGATGTCTCGAATCCAGTTGTAGGTTGTAGCCAGCTGATGGCCCCGCTGGCGGGAGTGAAACAGTGTCAAAATATTAATGGCAATTACTGGATCGACCCTCGGTCTGAAGTGGTCAAAATGTGTCTGAATGTCGTCAGCCAGTTTTCCCTTTGCATCCCAGGGATAACAAACCATAATGATGCCATCTTCGTCGCAGTAATTCAGCATCTCGTCCATTATCGTCTGGACGGCCTCTTCATTTTGGTCCAGATTAAGAAAGGCGAGAGAGGTGGTGTCCATGTCATCCGGGTAGGTCTTTGTGGTGAACATAGGGACACCTAGATACATTAGCTACTAACGACCAGGATGTATCCATCAACCCTTACCGCTAAAAAAGTTCCATTTCCCATTGTCCTTTGGGCCTTTGAAAACCACGAGATCCCTATGCAGATTAAGTCAGTTTGAGCAACAGTAACGGATGGGCATGTCTTACTTGTCGTCAGTCATCTCGTATATCAGAATCTGAGAATAAGCGTCGCCCACCTTGATTCCATCGTTGGTAATGGAAGAAAGCTTGCGGGCATTTTTGCTCAAAAAGGCTTGGCCGCGTTCGACGGTGTCGCAAAACGAGTTTTTGAGAATACGGATAGCGTCAGAGCCATCTGCGGGGGTAAACCCGCGGAATCCAAGAGACCGCGCAACAAGAGTGTTTTCCTTTTTTGCTTCGAGAAACACGGCATCCTGTGGATCGACGTTTGTCTCTTTGAGTACACGCCGGTAGTAGGTAAGGCTGGGCTTTCGCACTCCCATGGAGTTTGAAGTGAAGACTGAGCCGAAAAGCGACCAGAACTCGGAAGGCCACTCAGACTTTATCAACTCATACTCTTCCTCTGGTATGTTGAAGGTTCCAACCATGTTGAACTTGAACCCCAGCTCTTGTTGCGTCTTCAAGATTGCAGAATAGAGGCTCTGGTTGAAGCGAGTTGGGTCAAACCGCTCACTCACAAAGTCTGAAACCTCCTCGGATCCGACGCCGTACTCTTGGCTGATATCCTGGTAGCAGGTTTTGCGAGAAATCTTTGCTAGCTCGTACTGGAACCACGGATATGAAGCCATGATGCGCTCGATAGAAATGGACGATGGATCAGCACCACGAACATGCTGCGGGTCATCTTTGACGTAAAAGAAGTCAAGGTCTAGGAAAACAGTCTTCATGGTGATGGACTATTTGGTTTTTCACAATGGTTTACTCAAATAATGCTTCATTTCCATGTCAGAAGGCACCTTTAAGTAGCCAGGGACAATCGTTAGTGCAAATGGGTCCAGTTGCGGGACAGGATAACACACGGTACAATCCGAGCATGGACAAAACACTCCCGTTGACATGGTTGTCTATTTCGGAACCCGAGACAATGAAAATGTGCGCCACTAGCGTTGAGAAGATTTTTCCTTTTTTGTATAGCACAATAGCCTAAACAAGCCGCTCCAAGCATTCTGCTCTATCCATTGGATGCAAATCTGAGGTACCACTGGAATTAAAAGCTAGATCTTCGCGATCACGATCCATCACCAGCGCGAACGCAGGATTCCACCTGGCGCATCGACGGTGCAGGAGAGATCTACATGATCATGAGGCGCTATGAGCCGTTGTGGATACATGCCATTCCGTTTCACAGGCAAATAAAACACGTTTGTCGCATGGCAGATCGACATCGCCACCTGAGAAAAGGATGAACATCGCGCTTCGCTAATAGACGATCCAATGATCAGGCCCACCAAATCGCCGGCATCAGGGTCTTAGGACTCACATTACTCGATAGCGGCTCAACTGACACGTCATCACCAGCGGCTCACTCTCTCCCGCTCGTACTCTTCCTCGGAGTAGTTGTTCCACTGAGACTGCAGGCTATTGACGCTAGCGCTGCTTCTAGTGCCCTGGCCCGGGATGCGACGTCCGCTGAAGCTGATGGACATGTAGTCCAGCTTTCCCTCGATGCGTCCGTCGCCCAGAAAGGTGATGTGACCGTGGTTATTGCGGTACATGATGGGGCCGTCGACCTCCCGGCCGCGCCACACAAACGATACGGCATCGTTTGAAGATTGCATTGGGCGGTTCTCAAAATACATGATTCCCTCGACGATGCCCAAGTCGAATTTGCCCCAGAGAGCGGATCCGTGGAGTGTCAGGACCAGATCGAACGATGAACCGTATTGGGACCATCCACGCGTGACACAAGGGCTGGAAAGCGAATAGTTGCCATTAATCAAGCCAAGAGGCGCCAGGGCGGTGTCGTTTGAATATGAGTCGCCGTCGCTGTATTCCGAGTAGGGTGGAGGAGGGCTGTCGTCACTGTACCCGCCGCGATCGTCATCGTCATCGTCGTCGCCGTAGCCACCATAACGTTCATCTTCATCGCTGTACCCACCATAATGCTCATCCTTGTCGTCGTCGTCATCGTCTTCGAGATAGTTTGACTCTGGGGGGGCTTGAATCCTTCCACGTGCCACGAATGCGCCACTGCGACGGGCCATTCCGGGCCGAATGGGAGTTCCCGAAGACGAGGGCGCCGACGGTGCAGAGCGGCCTGGGCCTTGTGAGATGCCACCACGACGAGCAGTCTGCAACTTCCGAGTGGGTGCTGCCTCTTTTTTGGCGGGTGTCTTGGCGGGTGTCTTAGTAGCAGCTTTCTTTTTCGAAGCGGAAAACAAAGCGGAGGGCTCCTTGGGCTTGGCCGGAGTCTTGATGGTAGTCTTGGTCGTGGTCGTCTTGGTCGTTATCTTGGTTACGGTCTTGGTCGTAGTCCCAGTCGGAGTCTTTGTCTTCTTGGCCGCAGGCGTGCTCCCGGCCTTTGTATTGGCGGCGCCATCATCAACGGCCTTTCTCTTGGTCCCAGCTGTCGCCTTGGGCTTCGCCTGCGATGCAGCGGCATCCCTCAGGGCCTTTTTGGCGTCTCGGTCATTCTTGGTCCACTCCTTCTTCAGCTTGGCCTCGAGCTTGGACACGGCCGAGGGGACCGCCAGCGCGTTCGCCTTGACGGCATCAAAGAGCCGCATGCGGGCGACGGACTTTGTCTTGGAGGGCTGCAGGCCATAGTGGATCAGCTGGGCCTCGAACCAGTGGGCCGGATGGTCCTTCTCGGTGCCCTTGTCAAAGTGGTTCTTGAGCTCGCCGGGTGTCGCGCGGCGGTGCCGGTTGTGGTTGGACGACTCGGCGAAAAATTCACCGTTGGCAAAGGAGAAGCCGTTCTCGGTGACGGGAGGCGCACCGGTCCAGGGCGTTGAGGCCGCGGCGGTCGATGCGGAGGCCCGGGGCATCTTGCACGGCGCGACGGCGTCGGGATGAGGGGTGTTGTTGGTTGTCAGGCAGTGACACGTAAACGCGCAGTTGTGCGTCAGGTCTCCTGTACCCAAATACACGTGACTCTACCAATTGATGAACAGGTCGCTTTACAGGTCACAGCAGCTGTCGCCTGCTGGCGAGCATAAATTGACACTTGACTCCATCACCAATTCCCCAGTATGTGCACGGATGGGGAAATGCCATGTTTGTGGCGGGGGTCTGCGATCGCCCCGTTTATCTACCATGGAGCAAGACATGACTCTCGTGTCTTGTCACGGGTCTCTCAGCGTATCTTGAACTAACTCTATCCCCGCCCTTTTTTTTACTGATTTTTTTCGTCTGATTTTATATTTGCTTTTGGCAGGGAACCCTTCACCAACCAACCATGCCCGTGCGACGCTGGCCGCATTCGGACTTCGCTTTCTCGGCTTGGGCCTTATCGCGCCGATAAACACTCCAACGACTGGTGGAGACGGCCAAGATCCGGCCAACGTCCGGCCAATCGTGTCAAAATTGCTCAACCCTGCAAGGAAAGTGACGGCGACTCCAAGGCCATGCTCGGGGAAATGAAAGATGCCGTGTAGATGATAAAAGACCAAGCCCATCGTATCGTAGTTGATCCTGGACAAGTAACTGTATGATTGACGATTGATTCCGCATTCTCCGCCCAATAATGTCTTCTCAGAGAGTCGCTGTAAGCACCGACGGGGCCCCCAAGCCTCGCCCGGGCATCTACAACCAGGCCATCGTCGCAAATGGCTTCGTCTACACATCCGGCATGACGGCCAAAGATCCCACCACCGGTGTCATTATCGGTGGGCCTATTGAAGACCGCACTGTGAGCATTACAATACCTACCACAAACCGACACCTCCCTCTAACATGACATTCAGCACCGATGCATCCAAAGCCTGGGTGCAGTCCTCGAGGCAGCCGGATCGAGCCTGGAAAACGTCATCGAAGTCAATGTCTATCTGACAAACATTGAGGATTTCGATAGAGTAAATGCCGTGTACAAGACATACTGGGGCGAACTAAAGCCTGCTAGAACGTGAGACCGCATGCCTACCATTGCACTACCTGACCATCTACTGATATCTACCAGTTGCGTGGCCGTCAAGAGCCTCCCCGGTGACACCGATGTTGAAATCAAGTGTATCGGATTGGTCAATTCTCAGTGACTCTTGCAAATTTTCCATCATTAATTAATAAACAAAATCATAAATAAATCAAAATATATTCAGTCGAGCTTTATTTCGAGAAAAGCTGCACTATTCCTTCAGCATCCATATTTCCACCACTCAGAATGATACCAAAGTCCCAGCCCGCTTCTCCAGCCGTCTTTTCCACCATTGTTCTAAACTCTTCATTGAACAGGGCCACGGCAAGAGGCACCGCTGCAGCCGGCTCAACCACGACCTTGAGCCTTTCGAGAATGAGCTTGGTGGCCGCTCGAATCTCATCCTCGGACACGGCGTACATGCCGCTGACAAGCTTCCTCTCATACATAATCTCCCAAGGGAGAAGCCCGACGACGCCCACCAAGCCGTCGGCAATAGTCGTCGTCTTGACCTCTGTAATTCTGTTTCCTGTCAGGAACCCGCGCCTTCCATCATCTGCGCCTTCAAACTCGGGCTCTGCGCCAAAGACGCGAATGCCTGTGCCCTCGCAGCTGAGCGCAGTACCGGAGAGCAAGCCGCCGCCGCTGCAGGGGGAAATAATTGCATCCAAGCCTTTTGACCCAAGCTCCTTGACTTGATCTTGCATCTCCAAGCCAACCGTTCCTTGTCCAAGAATGATGTCGGGATGGTCGAACGGCGGAACCAGACGAGCGCCTGTTCGAGCGATGACCTCCTTAGCAACCTTTGGTCGGTCCTGCATGGTGTCGCAAAACACAACCTCGGCGCCGTAGCCCCTGGTGGCTTCGACCTTGTTGGGGCGAGTGGCCTTGGGCATGACGATGTAAGCCGGGATACCATTTTCTTGGGCAGCCAAGGCCAGGCCTTGAGCATGGTTGCCTGAAGAGCGTCAGCAAACGAAGCGCTGCAGCCGACGAGCGATTTGAATACCCGAACTAAACCCAACAACGCCCTTTTGCATGCCCCCGTTCTCGACCCAGCTCGGATCCTGCTTGAGCCGCTCAATGGCATGAAAGGCTCCTCGGATCTTGAAAGCGCCGATGCGCTGCAGATTTTCGCACTTGAACCAAAGTCGAATAACTGGCTTGGCGGGCCGCTTACCATCGGTTGACGCAGCGTCCCTCGGCGTGGATGCCATCTGAGAGAGAGCCCTGCTGGTAAGGACTGGCGTCTTGTGAATTTGAGATTTGATAACCTCGTGGGCTTTGATGACAGAGTCCCGGGTCAGGGGAAGACATGTTGATGGGTCCGCCATGTCCGATAAGTGCAAGTAGTGTCGCATAAACAGCTAGAACAACCATGATGATGATGCGAGTTTCATAGATTCGTGAGGAACATTTTATACTCAATATCTCCTGTCAGCGGGGGAGTCGCACGCCGAAACGGCCCACTATTGCCTTACTCGGCGTCGGATGCATTTGCCGATGCGGCATGGCTAAACCAAGCCGGGCTATCCTCGTTGGTAAATTAGAAACAAGCCAACGGTGGGTTTCAGCCATCGCCACTTTTACCCGCGAACTGCCAAGACATGTCCAAAAAATCAGGCATTCAGGACTGCGAGCTGCTGGTTTGTAGCGGCCAAGTTTACGCTCTTTTGGGGATTTCTTTCTTCTTCTTCTTTGGTATGTCTATAGAGACAGCCGCTATGAACATGAAGCGGTTTTCAGGATCCTGTGACCTCCACAATTCGTATAGACGTCGAAAATATTCCCATCAACTGGGCATGAAGTACCCCAGGGTCCAGGCACCAACGTCAAAATCGCCCTTCACCACCCAATAACCGGAGTCGTCTCCGTATCCCCCTCTCTCCTTGCGCGCCAGAGATGGGGGCTGTGGGTAGGTGCTCCCGGGATACACGGTGAAGAACTGGCCGTGCCCGCTGCTGCCGACGGGGCGCCATATTTGCTCGTAGACAAACGCCGTGTCCATCTGCGTCTCGCGCCACTCGCGGATGAAGTCGTCTATGTTTTTGCACTTGGATCTCGCCACGCCAAACGCCGCGTGCGGAAGCGCAAAGGTGCACTTGGTCGCGGGGCCCAGCTCCGAGGCCAGCTGGTCGAGCTGGCCCAGTATGTGGTCGTCGTCCATCTTGTGCACCTCGGAGAACCTCTCGGCCTGCTTTCGGAACGAAACGTACAGCTGGCGGAGATTGGGGAAGACGGAAGGGACGAACTTTCGAAGCTCCTCCAGGCTTCCTTCGTGCCTCGGGGCATTTGCAGATTCGTTAAAGTATTCCATGGGCCACTCGAATTGAACAGAGGTAATGGCCGCGAGTCGGTGTGGTAATAGAAGCCGTGGAAGATCCGTCAAAACGCCACTGCACGTGAAGTGAAACTTATTTGTCTCGTATAATATCCCAATACCCTCTTCATACCTAAGCACAAAATCATAAGCTAAGAACGGCTGGGCTTTTTCAGGGGGTTTTCTGAACACTCACGCCTGCCTACAGGACAGCAGCCAGCCCATGGCTCCCACTTGGGGGTTACCGTCAAAGTGATATTTGTGGCACATCATACAGCATACATAGTCCCAGGTACCTTTGGGTTCGTGGAAGGCGAGGTTACCCATTTTCTCCACGTCAGCGGCTTCCAATGGTGGCCTGTCGCACTCGGCACTCCACCACTGCCAGTCCCTCGACGGGTGCTTCCGCGGGCCCAGCGGCGTGTCGGCACACTCCAAAATTAGGCCCAGATGAAAGAGGCGGCTGCCAAAGGCGTGCAAGAGGATGCACCTCCGCACTTCGTAGGGCAGCCGGGTGAAGAGGAGGCATGACGGCGGTTGGTGCAGCGCCTGCTGGGACCCGGCCGGCGTTAGCGCCCGTGTGCGGCGGGTCGGAAGATATGGGAGCTGTTGTTGGCCCGCCTTCTCCTTCTTCCTCTTGAGCTTGCGGAGCTTGCCTCGCAGCCAGTTTATCAGCTTCAGTTTCATAGTTTGCGGGACGGGATAAATTGGAAACCACCCCTCGATCGAAACGCGAGGGCGGCGACGACGTCAGTCAATCGATGGCTAGCTCGGGTTGTGGGGAAACGCCGAGATAAATGATGAAATTGATCAAACTAAGCTTTGCGGCACGTATCAAAGCGAGAGGCTGGGTGCGCTTAGTCATCTTGAGCAGCACCGTTTTGCTTTGAGAATGCGATAAGCGTCGGTTTCGTCATCGCAAAACATGGTACGAGCGCCCGAGGTTGCATTCTCCTTTGGGTCGTATCCGAGGGTGCGATCGAGAGACTTGGCATCCACGGGGGGGGGGGGGCAGTGCAAGACGCGCGTAAAGCGATCAGGCATTTAAGCTTTCACAACAAAACCGGCTGAGCCCTATCAACCAGAAGGGGGCAATTGGATGCCCAAAGTAAAATCAAAACAAACCAAACATTTACATGGCTCCTTGGCCATGTTAATGCTCACAAAAACTATAGGTTACACGGTCCCATCCCTTTCTCGCATTGTCTTGGAAATTGGTCCGCACATCCATCAGCTTGAGCCGGTGCTCCTTTGCCTCCTCCAAGCTCATAGGAACAGAGTCTCCAAGTTCGTCCTTGACCATCTGCAGCAGCTCTTGGGGCAAGTCCTTGCGGCCCTTGACGGCTGCATCCAAACCGGGGTGGCCCGGGGCCCTGCTAGCGATAAGCTCAGCGATGGCCTGGGGCACTTTTTGGGCGTTGGATTCGTCCAGCCCGTCAAAGGATCGTTCCATCCACCAGCTCTGCTGCTGAGGGGGCACATTGGCCGTGCTGATAATGGGCGTCAACGGGTCCACGAGCCAAAGAGCTATGAAGCGGCGGTGTCCGGGCTTGGCCATGTCCTCGAGCTCAAAGGGAGAAACGCGGTGGTGGAACACGTTTGGGAAAGCGAGCAGTCGTCCCTGTTTGGTTTCGACGCTGCCGTAGTTTTGCAAGCAAGGCGCGCGACTTCCGCAACCCAGAAGCGTGCCGTATACCCTCTCCATCCAGTGGTAGGAATCTTGGCCAACGTTCCAATCATCCTGGTAGCTACTGGTATGCGTGCGGAAGGCGAGTTGGCTCGGAGTGACATTCTCCGAGTCAAGGTAGTAAAGGGCCGTCCCGACAATGTGCTCGTTCATTTGACCCTCAACATGCCAGCCACCACCGGGAAAGTAGGGGTTCTCGGGCGTCAGCTCAATGGAGGCCATTTTGACAATAATTTGAAGGTTCTTAAACTGCTCCCTCAGTGAATTGCCGGGCTTGACACCATAGTCCCAGGCTTCGAATGGAGGAGGCTGTGGCTGAACGGGTTCGCGAATCTTCTTCCACGCGACGTCCTGGTGTGTTCCGGAGTAGTAATTTCCATCCTCGGGGTCCCGCTCCTCAATATATTCTTCTTCCTCTTCGCTTTCGTCACCAGAGTCATCGCCAGAGACCTCGGCCTCATCGTCTGGATTCCTTTCGGGCTTCGGGACTTCCACTTCATCAATCCTCGGAGTCCAATTTTCCTCAGTCTCGTCACTGAATTCATGGTATTAACCTCAGATATACTAGCGACGTAGAGGATGAAGACTTACTCTGGATGCGCTGGTCGAGGGAAACGCGGCTTCGTTCTCCCAGCTCCAACCAGCTGAAAGTGGCGAAGCTGCGGTATGCACAGATCCCAGGCGGGCAAAGCCTTCTCAATGAGCTTTTCTATGGTATTGTAGATATCGCGATGCTTGTTGGGGTGGAGGTTGTTGATGTAGCTGGTGAATTTGACGCTACCGTCGTCTTCGAATTTGACATTGGATGGGAGCCACTGATATTTGGCAGACCAGAACGAATCTTCGACCCTCCCGCCACCAATCCCGGTCCCCAAATCCCAACCTCTTCTTCTTGATTGAGGTTCGGGGTCAGATTCAGTCTGAGGTATCACGTCGCCTTTTCCGGCCCACTTGTCAATGGCATCCTCTACACCGACCACCTCATCAGCAAGCACTCTTGTCTTGCCATAGACAAGAGGGTACAGAGATGGATGGACAAGATCCTGGACTTGATTGGCGGTGCCAGGGTGCCAATCAGGGTTTTCCTTTTGGTCATCCTGGAGCTTCGAAAAGGCGTTTTGAAGAGCACTGTGAAGCGGCTCATCAATCAATGAATCAGACTTGGCCACAGATGCATTGGCATCAAGTGTTGGGATGAGGCCAGTTTTCTCAAAGAATTTAGCCTTTTCACGCATTTCTTGGATACACTAACACAGAGTTAGCCAACAAGAGGGATCGGAACAAATCTAGGAATATCAGTACATAGTCTAGGCATTTTCTGTCAAGTATCGTCTTAAGTTCTTTAGGACCACGGCTGTGTTTTTCCATGACAATCTCGTTATACATTGGGCCGACAGGGAGCGCAAGGGCCTCTTCAATCCACTTTTCAGTAATGGCATCGTCAAAGACCTTGACGTGCCAGTCGGGCTTGTCAGTGAGGCGATCCATGACAATCATCATGGCAACTTCTCGAATGAGAATCATATCCGAGTCGGAACCATAGCAATTGGGATGGATTCCCATCGGGTATAGTTGCGCCTTGGCCTCGCTATCATTCTGGGCATGGTAGCGGAGCTCACGGCCAAGGCCTGGATAGACAGGCATTTTGAGGCAGGAGTGGAGTTGAGGAATTTCTGGAGAAGGGCGATCTTTCTTTGTGGAAGCAATTGAAACAATCATCCACATCGATTGCGGCAGACGTTGACTTTAAGTCTTTTCACAGGCCCGGCTATTTCCTGAATTGCACCGTCAAACGAAATGGGGTGTCACGTGTGCCGTGGGTTATTCAGGCAGCCAACCACTCCACAACGTGTTGGGGTGGCCAGGTTTCCAGGCAACCAACGGGGCATGGCCATCAATGGAATTTAGCGCTAATCTGTTGCCAGCAAAGCAAATTAGCCATGTGAAAAACTTCACCGGTTATACCAGTTACAGGTGTCGAGATCGTGAATAAAGCACTGCTATCGGTTCAAAGATGGCGGACGAGATGCCTTACCCACAGGCAGCGTGCTCAGCAGGCCCGGATAAATATTGGTCCGATGTCCGAATAGAATAGCTGCTCAATTCACCTTGCTACTTTTTGCCATTTTTACTGCTCTTACCCTAATGGGCTAGCCATAATATCACTCTACTAATTGCCATTGCCTGAGCCAGAAGAATTCACCACTCTATACCATCCTTGACCTCTTACTAAGAATAAAAAAGATCCACGTTTTCCCCTCATTACCAGACAACAACAAGAATCACGTGATCATAATAGAGGCCGCCTCCGTTCATCTGACGATTGGCAACAGTTTTCCTTTCTCATCACACAGAAGATCCTAGTTTAATCTTGCTGGCTTCGATAATCTTTATACAACAAAGCATCAATATGAAGACCATTACAACTGTATCGCCTAAAAATCTCCCACGAGGCTTATCGGTCGAATTTAAATCCTCGTCTTTCTTTTCCCGTAACTCCCCTAACGCAAAGCTCCCTACCCCGTCCCAGGTAGTGGCTCAACGAGATATACAACATGTACAGCATAAAGGAACTTCTGTGCACCTACCGGTGGTATTTGAGGATCTTGGACTACTGGTCAAATACGGCGAGGATCCCCATGTGACAGTCGCCGAAGGGCAGTGTCTCTGGGCCCTTCGTCAATTGTTACCTCAAGTACCTACTCCTGAGATATACGGATGGACAAAAGAAGGAGAATTCATCTTCCTATACATGGAACTTATACCGGGAGTGACTTTGGAGAAGCGGTGGGATACTCTGTCACAGGACGAAAAGATTGGCATATGTCATCAATTGAAACAAACCGTTGCCGACCTTCATTTGATGCGTCAAGAGCCAAACGAGCCATTCATCAGCAAGTATTGTGATTCATGAATTTATTTTTCATCAGCTAACAGATCAGGCGATATAAACGGGGGCCCACTCGGTGATATTGTCTTCACAAATGGGGTGATGCCCCGTGCTGGCCCTTTTTCTTCTGTTCCAGAATTTCACAATTGGCTTTCAGAGATGGTCAAACGACCGGCATTATATCACCAACCGGGAGTTCCTCTGTCCGAACTCTTTGACCCATACCGGGAAATGGTCCCAGATGACTCTCCAATAACCTTCACACACGCAGATCTGAACCCAGTTAATATTATGGTGTCTGAAGATTCGCCGTGCCGCGTACTTGCGATCATAGACTGGCAGCAATCAGGTTGGTATCCAGCATATTGGGAATACTGTAAGGCTGAATATACTGTCAAATATGGAGGGGAGTGGCAGGCCGAGTATCTACATCGATTTTTAAAGGAGCAGAGTCGCATAAAAAGCTTTGATAGTTATGCACGTGCGTTTGGGCATTGATTTATTTGTCTACAAATTCGCAGAGTACTACAGTCATGGAGATGCAAATTCCAGCTCATCAATCTCATATGTGACATCACGAGGACTTGGGCCGAAGTGATAGTTTTGAGCAATAGATTTGGTTTCTAGTTAAACAAAAAGTGTGTGAGCTCAATCTAACTGGAGTTTTTAAGGGCACGTACGCCACAAGGCTGGCAGATCCAATCATGATTCAACCAGATCTTCGTATCCCAATATATTAGAGCTCCAAAAAGAACGGCTGCTCCTGTAGCTTTAGATACAGTCAGCATACCTAATTCAATATTCGTATTTTAATATTTTTCCTGACCAAAGGAACAATCAACTTGACCTTCCGTACGCACAATCGCGAGAGAAAAATATTCTCAGCAAATCCGAGTGCAGCATATAAAAAGTGGTAGCAATTGATGTACGATCTGCCGACCGCGCCCTAGCAGGCCATCTGGAGACCGAATACGAAACAGGGTAATCCGCAGACAATATTGGATCGCTACCTCACGGAAACCCGCGCTCATATTATCTTGATCAATATCGCATCTGACTCACAAGGCATACAACCGATCGGACCCGGTTTCACTTCACCTAATTACAATTCTCCAGGAGCATTTCAACGCGATAAAAGATGTCATCTGTTTGTGTAGATGAAATACTATCTTAATATATTGCTGAAATTGTGATGTAAATCCAACTCGTTGTGTTTCAGTGACCTTCAATGTGGGCCGATTGCTGCAGGGTAGGTCCAGCGAGTGAGCAGCATTGTAGACAGAAACTTCCAAAGGATCAAAGCGATGGGAGAACGATTGCATCGGATGGGATTACATTGGTAGGTGGGTTTGGCCTTGGGGAATTTGATAAATAAATTGTCTCGTTCGTAGCAACTGGGATATAGTTTTCGGAAATAAAAGGCAATCGAATTTAAACATGACTAAGATAAAGCTAAAAGGGTATTTCTTAAAAATAAATCCACCCTGATTGATTGGCTGTGGAGAAATTCAACTCATTGTGTACTTGATAGTCATAGTCTGCGGCATTGGCGAGACTGATAAGCTTCGGGCATCCTTACATCTAAGATTTTGGGAGACAATCGGGGTTGGCAGCATTGCTAATCATTTCCTACTGTGGCTTGAAAATACGACACTTCAGTTTTACAGCGAGATTTTTCATCCCTTCAATCTGTATTTGTCTCATCCATGTGTACAATTTGCACGAAGCATAGGCCCGGGATGAACCTGGTCAATCAAGGGGAGACCCATCGAGGATGAACTCCCTCCGTGCGCCACGAGGCCACTGCACCATACCGTATGCAATGATAAATACTATATACCAAATAGCATTTTTTGCACTTGTGGGCCAGTGTGTTCACTCTCTCCATCACTCTCTCCACGTTGGTCAGTTGGCTGACCTGGACCTCCCTGGCGGCTAGCTACCCGGGAGCCACTCACACCTATCGCAAAAATTTCAAGTGCCACACTCTATTCATCACAATCCTAGACATGGATCGCCGCAGATCAACTTAATTCGTGTATTTAGGTCTCAGTCCGTGAATCAACAGCAGGGCGGCGAATCGCCGGTCCTTCACCGCCTCGAAGGATGGTCAGTCACAAAACAAAACACTGGTGGGGTTGTGTCGCTTATCCCGCCCAGGGCAACATGTCTTGGTTGGAGGCATTGACCCAACTGCCTCGGCCAATGGTGCGCTAGCGAGATGGCAATCGGACGCGTGTTTGGTTGACGCTCCATAGTTGAGAAAATTAGTAGCTGGCGATCACAGGGCGGCAGAGGACCCTGGTCAGAACCCGCAGCGAATTTTCAGTTGGACCCTGGGCCCTGCATAAGCATGCATGCACAACTGTGAAATATGTGATAATATTGTGTCGGTGAAATAATTGGGCACCGGTGAGGAGGACAGAAGATGCAACATGCTGTCGCAATCATGGCATAAACAGGAGAAAAACGGGCGCGTCTCGCGTAGCATTGCAGCTGAGAATCCGTACATAGTCGGCATAGGTGCAAAGGGCCCAACTATGGAGAGGATGCTTCGTCATTGCAGGGTTAGTGTTCGGTCTAAGGAACCGAAAGGATGCACTTTGTTGCTTGGGCACCGATCTGGGTGGCAACGCGCGGGCTCTCTCGCGTGTGGGAACGGCAGAGGACGTAGATTGAAACAATCTCTGCCTATTTGGTATGGGCTTTGGCATCCCGCGTCGATCCTTTTCTCGGTCGAGTCGAAGCGACGAGGCAGCAAACGCACGGCATGACGGCCGTCGAATGATTTCCCTTGCCAGCGCTAGAGATGCCGCCACAGCGGAGCAACATGTACCAGATGGCGCCCGCAGTTCACATGCCTGAGGGCGCTCGAATTGCAAGTTTGGGCCAAGGTTCCAGGTGATTCGCAGCGGGTGCATGTTAAAAGTCGTGGTAATCTTGTCCAGAGTGACATTTGGACGTATCGCGGAGGCGGCCAGGTAAGCCTCAGCTCCGCCAGGCCGAACTATCGAAGACTAGCCTGGCGGTCCAGCTGCTTAGCCTGCAGGTGGCTTGCGTTTTGAGGTAATAGCTCGCCAGCCGCGAAACCAAATCTGGCCTAATTGACTCAAGTGTGGGTGACACTTGTGCCGCGAGGCCGAGTGCATGGAGACTAGCCCCGGAAGCTAGCAGGAAAAGCAATTGCTGTGGCGGGAAGCCATTGACCTGTCTGAAAAGCTGGAGCTGCTTAATAGCTGGGGTTAAAAGGGATGGGATGCTGGTGTGACACCCCTTGTCGGGCTTGCTCTTTATTTACCAGGTGAATGCTCTAAAAATTTATTCATGCCGCCTTTTCGATCGCTGAACTCTGTCTTGGGATCACCAAAGTCACCAAAGTCACCAAAGCCGTCGAATTTGAGGAATATGGAGCTTCCCGACAGTGTTGAAGCCAATGGCACCCGGCTCCGAGCTGACAGCAAGGGCCTGATGAGTCCCCCGCTCGTTGATGAGATGGAATACTACCCTCGTCCCAGCAGCCCAGCCGGCTCCGTCATGAGCTCCTTCAGCACCTCCCGTCGCCGTGTGAGCCGGCGGTTCAGCGGCGGCGGCGCTGCTGGCTTCGTGCGAGGCCGCCACTCCTCGGCCGTGTCCAAGGAGCTCACAGCCCAGGCCGAGGGCGAGTTCTTTGCTCTCATGGAGCTCATGACCAGCATCTCCCGACGGAGCATGTCCCTCAAGGAGGTGTGGACCAAGATCATCTCGGAGCGCGAGTCCTGCATCACCGAGATGGAGAGGATGTACGAGCAGTTTGACGAATTCACCGAGACCATCGAGCGCAAGGAGAAGGAGCACCGCCACAACACGCACGACCACGAGCTGAGGAAGAAGGAGACGGCCAAGCTCCGCATCGAGCTCTCCGCCGCCCTCGCCAGCGTCGCCGAATACAAGAGGAAGTTCTCGGATCGGGAGGGCGAGCTCGGCCACGTCCGCCGCGAGCTGCGAGAGTACAAGGAAACCACCAACCGCGTGCGCGAGGAGCACGACGAGACCAAGAAGCTGCTGGAGGAGACGCAGCTGAAGCTCACGCTGTGCGAGGAGGAGCGCCACCACGCCCGCGAGGACGCCAAGAAGCACCACGGAGAGCTCCGCAGCCTGACGCAGCGCTTCACCGAGCTGCAGACCAGCCACACTGACCTGGTCGCCAGGCACGAGTCCACCCACAAGGACCTCGTGTCCATCAGGGAGCTGGCGTCGACGCTCAAGAAGGAGAAGCACGAGTGGCTGCACGAGAAGGGCGAGTTTGAGGAGTCGATCCGCAAGTGCAACCACAAGTGCGACGATGTGTCCCGCAAGCTCGAGGAGATGACGGAGAAGTACGAGAAGAAGGTGCGCGAGGTGCACATCCTCAAGGAGTCGGTGTCCAAGTTCGAGTACGAGCGGGAGGACCTGCACCAGAGGATCGAGGAGCTCAAGCGCAGGCTCGACGAGAAGCACGCCAAGTGGGAAGACTCCGAGGACCGCTGCGGCAAGTGGAAGCTCAAGTGGGAGCACTCGGAGCGCGAGATTGTGTCCATCCGGGAGGAGATCCGCGTTCTCGAGAGCCACAAGTCGGAGCTCCAGCACACCGTCACCAAGATCCGCGAGGAGATTCGCGTTCTTATTGTCGACAAGGAGCGCCTCAGCGACGACTACCACCACGAGTGCAAGAAGTCTGAGGAGCACCACCGCAAGATCCTCACGCTGCAGGAGTCGCTGCGCCGCCTCGAGTCGTCCATCAAGGAGAAGACGGAGACGGTGCACACGCTGCACGAGCGCATCGAGCGGGTCGAGAGCGAGAGGGACGAGGCCCGCGGCAAGTGCGGCAACCTCGCCATCGAGATTGAGCAGCTCCAGAGCAGCGTGGCCAGCCTCAAGGCTGAGATCGCCATCACGGCCGAGAGGCACGACGAAGCCGTCGCCAAGCTGCACGAGTGCGAGGGCCGCTACGAGGAGGTCATGGAGTCCATCACCGAGTACCAGGGCGGCCACAGCGAGTTCGAGTACGAGATCACCACGCTGCGCACCATGCTCCGCGAGGCCCGCGAGCAGAAGGAGAAGGCCATCGCCGCCCGCCACCAGGCCGACCGCGAGCGCGACGAGTCCATTGCCCGCTACGAGGAGAAGTGCCGCGAGCTCGAGCGCTTCGAGGAGCAGATGTCTCACCAGTTCCACGCCCACAACCACAACAAGTCTGAGGTCGGCCGACGCATCGTCTCCCGAAGCCTGCGCCGCGTCACCTCCGATCACGAGGGAGGCAGCAGCGTGGGTGATTACTAGAGAGGGGCGGAAGTGGAAAGTTGGCTACGGACCGGGGCCGCAGCATCATAGTGTGATGGTGCGTTGCATCGCCCATCTTGTTTTCTGAGTGTATTCATGGGTAATGGGAATTTAGCGGACATTCCCGGCAGAACATCAACGGGATGCCTATAGAAGGCTTGTGTTTTTTTTTATTACTTAGTTCACTGTATCGGAGCTGTGCAGCTTTTCCTCTATGTTTAAGTCGTATATCTTAAAATTGAACCCTTGATTCTCTAGTCCACTTGCAAAAAGAAAAAATGAAACCGCTCCCACGCTATTGGCAAACCAATTTCAAAGTGATTCGATGTAATCTGCGACGGTTAATTGGTGGCTTATCGAACCATGGTGTCGCGTGGTCGCATTTTTCATTTTCAAGGGTCTAGATGTTTCCTCGGACCGGAAGCTGAGCATTAGGCACCACTCAACTCGTTTGTTTGTGGCTTGGTGAAGAGAAACGGCTCGAGGAACGTGGGAGCTGACGATACGCTCCAACGCTGTGGCTTGCAGTTCGCAGCACCACCCTGTGCCGCTCCGCGTCAGGCATTTCTTCAGGCTGGCGAACGCCTTGGGCTGGCCTCGGCCTCAGATTGACTAGGCCCGAGCGAAATATGGGCAGGCAGCGCGACGCCGCGCAGCACCGATAGGCTGAGAGAGCTTGAACATCCAACAGCACTCCAAAAACGCCTCGGTGAGACACGGCGGCAGCGCATGTTGACGCCAACTTGACATACCGGTGAGCGCCTCCACCCGAGTGCGACCCGTCATGCGAACGCAATGGGTCCGGCTAGTGATCATCTCGCCTAGTCGCTGTAGCCGCTGCTATGGAGCAGCATTTCGCTTCGTAGGCTTCGGCGTTGGTGACTAGGCGCAGCACTCTGACGAAAATCGTAAGCCTGCGTGTGCACATATTGTGCATATATCTAGCACTAAACTATGAGTATAATGCAGATTGATTTTCCATTACATCATCATTCCTTTTTATAGCTTCCTAATCATAGAAAAATCCATGTCATCGTTAGTATTAACCCAGTCCTCTCGCTATTGACATATGCGACTGTCACCGACGAAAATCAATGCTTTTTTATGGGATGATGGCATAAGTGACGACTGTGGGGTAAATATAGATGTTAATAATGAATTAAGTGCGGTTGAATATCTTTGACATGTTTGCTGGAGGGCCGCCATCTGGCCCCGGCTTTTGACACACCTTCCCGAATCCGACTCCACCGCTTTAGCTTGGAGGTGGTGATGGTGTCATCGGCTCGCTGTCGGTTTCCAGGGCCTGTAGATGCAAACCAAAGCGAAGAGGGAATTTTAGGGACCAAAGTTTGAAGAGTGCAATCCTTGCGAACAGAAGAAGACTGAAGTGCTTAAAAAGGGTTCCTGTTCCATTCACCGATTGAATATGCGTTTGCAAAGTGACTCGGTAATTCTAAATTCATTTTGCCGTTGTTCATTTGCCAGGGCTCGGCTCGAACTGCGAATTTCATATGTGCATCTTGGCCGAATGAACGCTTCTCTTGCGATTATGAAATGCGATATACAAACAGCTAGAGCGGTGAATTAAATAACTGTTGTTGAGGTAGCCATCGAATTAATCCTACTCTCTCAGAATACATTCTAGCTAGCATTCTGTTGCTGCATCTCAGCTCCACGGTTGGTGGTCTGGTTTAGTTTCTTTCTGAAATCTCGTATAAGCTAAGCCATCAAATGTATTTTGTCCAGAATCGGGAATATTCTCCGGACCATCCATCAAGAGCCTGAATACCCAAAGTCTTCAAAGTGTCCAGAGTCCCGTGGAGCACCCTGTGGCTTGCCACCGGCGAAATTGGACCGGCTGCTGTTACTGGCTTGCGCCTCGCCCAACTGAACATTGATATGTTTCATTTCGTAATTTTCTTCGAGGTTAGAATCCCTGTCCAGTTGGCATTTGCGACTGCCTGTTGCTGCGAAAACTGGCGCGCTGGGTTCGTCGCTGGATGTTTCGTCGAGGCTAAAATATGGTCCCAAGGTAGGTAAACACGATGTAATGAGTCCGAGGTTCCCTTCAAGGGCGTTCCATAAAACTGGGCCTGCGTTAGCTCCATGGGTTTGATCAATGTTGCAATTTGAATGGTAGATTTACTGGCTGTGCTTAAAGGGACCGCGTCTCCCACCTGTGCCTTGTAGATTTGGACAAGACGCATCAAAGCGAATGAAATTGTGACGATACCGAGAAGAAAGGTCCCGTAGATTGCAAGTTTGACATGTCTCCTCACGTTTATCCCCGGCAAGACCAACCACGGCAAAATAAACACTTTCGCAAAAGTTAGTAAGTGCTCATTGCCAAGGCCTAGGTTACTCGCCCAATACATCCCCAAAGGTGCTAAGCGACCAAGAAATATAGAATACAGTTCTTCCTTTATAAGAAGGACATCTGTCCTCAGGATTTGTATCCCTGGCTCACAAATATTAAACAGGGCACCATTGCATCGATGGCGACAGCACTCACCATAGTTCGGCTGTGGGCCAGCAGATGAAAAATAAGGTCAGCATACTTGCGACATATGCAAGCACAGTGTACCAAATGGTGACATACAAAACCGTCCTCCTTTTGCGCATATATTGCGGAAAGATGTTCCAATATATAGAGAGCAGAGTTGCTCGACACAAATACAATTCCAGGTGATATGGAACAAGATTCAGCCAGAACAACTTGCCAGTGATCCGTTAGCTTGAACATTTCTTGTTTCCATGGAATTATTTCAGCGGAGGGCCATTTACCTTGAGAATTTTGGCTATGTTCGCGGGGTCTCCCTTGAAACCAGCTAGCGTGGTCCCAACCCCTTTATCCAATGCACCAAGCTTTGCCAAGGCGATTGATAAGCTCGTTGATATACAGCCGCTGAGCCAAGCGAGGACCATCAAAACGTCGCTAAGCAGCAACTTTCGTTTCTGGATTGCAAGACGCAGATGGAGCCGAGCAGTGATGACAATAGTGGCGATGGCAATCAAGAACCATCCACCTGCCTGGCATCGCAGTTAGCGCAGAAGCCAGTGGCCATCTGGGGTCTCGCACCAGAACGGGTTTTGGCCCTGTCCCACCAAAGCCCATCTCCAACGGGTTTACCTGTCCGGTGTCTCGGAGTCGCGTTGCAGCATGGTCGCAAGAGTGCAAATGGCGTCTGGCGCTGTGGCGTTGAAATCACAAATCCCAGTCGCTCAAACGGACCGACGCGCAGGGGGATAAAAAAAAAAGCTGCCACCTTCATTCCACTGCTCGCTGGTGAGGGCGGTGGTTGCTTATATGCCCAAGCAGCTGATGGCATTCCGGACGAGAAGTGGCTTCGGTAAGTTCTTATCTAGGCTGAATGGTCTAAAACACTGAACCCTTTGGACAAATAGGGATGATTCCGAATCCACTTTGAGCCGCTTTGCTTTCAGCCTTTCCTGCACATTTTCTCGAGAATGTACTAGCGCCCTTGACCAATTCCCCTTAGCGAAAAATCAACGATCGCATTTGCTTTTTTTTTATTTTTTTACACGTATGCTGGGGCTTGTTGGTTCACCCCGGGATGTAAGAGATTCCCAACACGTACTAGGATCATAGGCCCTGCAAGGTGGCTCCTGAATCTAGTGCTACCGGAGAAATGCCATGATAAAGATCTTCACCTTTGTTGCAAATGCCACTTTGCTGAGCCCACTCAAGTATTCTTCGGAGTTTAGGGTAGCGTAATCTCATGACGTTGGGATGGACCCAGGGCCGAGAACCACTAGGAAAGTCTCCCATCGAGTATCCACGAAAAAAGAATGCCTCTAATAGAATCAAGCCATTTCCGGTTTAGTCTACGATTCCGGCCTATCCCCGGCAGACTGTCCTCAAAATGCTGAAGAAGAAGAATTTTTGTAGCCGCCGACTTGTCATTTTTGTGTTTTAAAGCACGTTTAATGTTGATTGTAAGGCTGGTCGGGTCCAGCCTAATACTGGTTATCACACTTGCCTTTTGTCTGTTTTTGTTCGTAGTATGTCTATTAGTTAACTTAAAAACCGCGATAAGATTTCAGGTCTGGGACTGGGTGGATATGGATATGTAGCTGTGGTGTGCGATTTTGCTGCGGTATATCTCATCAACTCTCTGCTCCATGTTTTCGCCGTCAGCCGTTTGGAGAGGGGATAAAAAGACAGAATTGATTTCCGATGATCTGTGGTTTCTTGTGAGTAAAATGACCTGGGCATGGGAGTAGCTAGCTTTCTTTTCGTCTGTAACGGTACCCCATAGAGCAAGTAAAAGTATTGCGCAAATTAGATGCTGATCGTCGACTTTACGGGGTTGTGCAGAGTCCGAAATCCTATCGCACTTGTCAACTTCCCGATATCCGCTCCAACCTGCATACTTGGTTTCACCGAAATTGTCACGTGGCCAGGGTCCTACAAGATGCCTCTTCGAATTTTTCATCGGATACCCCGGGCCTTAACTTTACGTGGCCTGAGGTAACCAGGTTTCAAAGAAACCCACTGGTGACTTGACAAAGATCACGTTGTGGGCGGTGAAAGACTAAGATTAGCACCTGGGGTCTGTCACGAGAATAAGGTTTGCGAGCTGCCGATGGCCGACCCGACATATCCGATAAAGTGGCAATTGAACAAGGCGCCATGAATACGATGAGAGGACGGGAGCAGCCGCTTCGGCCGTTCCTCATGCAACTAAGAAAGGCTCCGAACAGAAACGAGAAAGTTAGCAGGAACCGGGATGCTGCTGAGGATCTCGGAAGCCGCAGACCCACGCGGTCCCTCGGCCTCTTCGATTTCAATGGCGCGCGTCACCCACCTATTGTAGCTTGATCCCTGTCCGAGCGCGGAGAGCAAAGCTGCATGATCCGGCAGTGAAGGGGCAAGAATAAACCTGGCAAGACGGCATGTTTCCTGATTTGCTCCAGTTGGAGGCGCAAAAAAACATGTTTATTCTTAATTTGTAGGACGGTTTTCGTGGTCAATTTTGCGTGTTGCCTTGTCTAGGTATTTCCACTATTCCCCCAAAGAGAACATGACCTCTCGTAAATTCACCAAAGACCATAACTTACCGCAATATGTCAGCTAACATCTTAATGGGAGCGCTTTTCGTGTTTCACGGAAGCCTCGCGTGTCGATTAATTAGTTGGATACGCTAATAGCATGGCACTGATCCGCAAAAGCCAGTGCATCGCTTTGAGTGGGTCAGCTGGATCGAGTCGAGTCCATTCTGGTAAAGTCTGTACATAATGAAAACTACACCGGCACTACATATGCCGTCTCCAACAATACCTTGGGAAGGCGATGACGCCAGTAAAGCGGGAACGGCATCGGGTGCCGAAATCCGTATACTAGGAATTGAAATTGGTCTTCTTCCGACAGCGCATTGTAAAGTAGGCTCTATAAACTGTATAAAAGAAATGCTTGTCGCCTTGGGGTTTCTAGTCTCCCTTTCGAGCATTCATTTTTCACCTTGAGAAAGTATTCATTCACATTAAAAGCCCATTCTATTATTTCAACATGCCAGAGTACGAGTACAAGACCCAGCTCTCCGGTATTGTCAGCCGTGCCCAAGAACATCCATCATTGCCGGCTTTCAAAATACCTGACTGGAGTTCAGATGGGCTCCATTTCAGGGGTTGGAAGTCGATTTCCTATTTTCAGTTTTTGAGCGATGTGGAGAAAGCAGCTCGTTACTGGGCCCACGAGCTCCTTGGTAAGGGACTAAGCAGACGCGATGTGGTAGGGATCTGGTATGAAAGAAAACAGGACATCAAATGAGTTTCGCTGAGCAAAGTTTTAGGGCCAAAGGATACTCGTATCTGGATGTAGTGCACATTTGGGGAATTGCCCGTGCTGGCTTTATCCCTCAACTTGCTTCTCTCAAGTTGACAAATGTCGAGGTTGTATATCAGTTGCTTCGAAACGCAAAGGCTAAGGCTCTGGTATTTGAGCCAACATATCAACCCCAAATAGCCGGTGAAATTCTTAGCCTACCATTGGTTAATGTGCTCCCGCAAGACTTGAGCCATTTGACACTTCCCGATTTGTGGAAGCCATCTTTTGATGACGATGTCATCATGATTTTTCACTCCTCTGGATCGACTTCAGGATTGCCAAAGCTGGTCCCTCTCACAGCCAGGTGGCTGGATTTTACAATCAGAAAAATGAAGCCTCTTTTTGCAAAATCACCAGCAACCGCGGACAAACAAGTAGCTGTGATCTTGGGGTGAGACAAGCCACCATTCTCCTCTTGAACTGACTGACATCCAATTTCTACTATAGCGGAAGCTTTTGCCACCTTGGAGGAAACCTATGCCCTGTCAGCTTTCTGGAAGAATCAGCGTGTTCAGTGCTCCCGACAGAGATTCCTTATTCCACCCAGGAGCTCAAGAGGATAACCAAAGAGTGTGGTGCTACCATTCTGTTCATGTTCTCCGCGTCCCTGGGAGAAACAATCCGTGCAGCTCAAAGAGACCAGGAATTACTGTCCATTATGAAGGGATACACCTCCATCTTGCATGGAGGAATGGCTCTCGGAACTGACGAGGGTATATGGGGTCGAGAGCAGGGTATGGCATTGACAAACATCTTTGGCAGCACTGAGGTTGGTCTCATGATGCAAGCTGTTCAAGGCAATGGTCCCGATTCCTGCCTTCTCAAGCCATTCCCAGGAACCAGGTACAAGTTTGTGCCCATGGTTGACTCTGGCGACTCGGATGCAAGTGGCGCGGGCGAAAGGCTGTTTGAGCTTGTGGTGCCCCCGAAATCCCACGACATTCCGCACGAGTCTCTTCGCAACAAGGAAACGGGCATGTTTCACACGGGCGATTTGTTCGCGGAGATGATGCCTGGCCTTTATGAATCAAGGGGCCGAAATGATGATTGGATCAAGATGGCCACAGCGCTCCGATGCGATACGAAATCCATTGAGCAAAATGCCATGGAAACTTGCGGAGACGACCTTGTCAGCGCCGCTGTTGTGGTGGGAACAGGATGCCCGTCTCCAGCCCTCTTCATTGAGCCGAGGGAGTGCATCTCCTTTGATGACTGTACTGCTATCACGTCATTGAAAGACGAGGTGCTGCGTCGGATTGCACCGTTTCATGGAATGCGGTACATTCATGAGCGTATTGACGACCAACGTCTTATTTTCGTTGTACCTCAAGGTTCTTTGCCAAGGACAGGAAAAGGAAGCATTCAACGCAAGATGGTGCAGACCAGTTTCGAAAACGACTTGAACCAGGCCTATGCTGCTATTGGGGCTTAGTCGATGGTGCTAATATTATTCTGATGCCATACTCGTGGAACGCGGCCCGCACCATCAGGTTGCAATCTGATTCTCACCTGCTAGATTAATACAACAGATAGTGGCAATTGAAAAATTATAATTCAATAAAATATTACTATATCGCTGGTATTGCGTCCCGGCTTAGGGAAGCCGCTCACCTATTTTGGAATACTGTTGGATTGGTTGCTGGAACCTAGGCAGAGATGCTGATCGCAGCAAGGTAAGAAATGTTGATTGGCTGAATTCTGGAGAGTATGGCGAGAACAACTGTGGGATAATTTAAAAATGACACGATTCTCGTCAAACTATCAGGGCCAGTATGCAAGAAACACCACTGCTCTTGCACGCAATATATAGATGTTGTGACCGGGTTGATAACTGAACATTTTGTGATGAATTTAAATATGGAGTTCTATTAGAATTGTCCTGCCTGACATTTGGCAGGAAGGCAAAAGTCAGAAACACGCCCACTTTAATGACTCTCGCAGCCCGGTTCCTTGCTGCCTTTATCGTCTTTGTGCATGCTAGCAACGCCAATAGATAAAAAAGCCTTGGTGTTTGCCCATATACCATTTTTAATTTCCAAGGGTAATGCCATATCTGGTATTATGCTGTATGTGAGAAATGAATTATGTTCTTGAAATTTTCAGTCAAGCCCAACCCAATTGCTATGTATTTTTGACCAATGTGCTTTTCCTTCCTGTGATGGGTTAGTAATCATCGATGGCGTGTTCATTACAACTTTGATCCCAATATCAAACGGGGTATCAGCATGGATTAGTAGTCAGTGGGTCCATATGCGACTGACAACACTCTGCTCCCTCTCAATCAACGCGAATCTCCACGTAGTCAGGGTCACTGTGTTGGCAGTGGAGGCAGCGGCTTCATTAGATGATGATAATTGTAAGAAGCACGCCGTGAGTATATAATCACTGCACCCTTGTCATGCCCCAACATGGCAAAGTTGTCGGGCTGAGTAGTCCCTCTTCTCACGCTTTTGATCGTATTCAAGGGTATACTGGAGCGGCCTAAGCGCGAGCTTCGCTTCCACTTCGTGGCCCAGCCTTTGGAGGGGTTGTAGTTCCGCCATTTTCGAGGAACAAAGGTTTCGCACATCTTGGACCGACAACCCGCTGTGGTGCCAAAGACGATGAAGAGGAAGATGCCTGCTGTGGTGCCTGGAATGAAGAGAAAGAAAGTCGACTTTGCACGCTCGACACTAAAATCCGGCTGTTCGATCTTGCTATTCGTTCTGGCGTTTTTGACAGATTGCATTTGGAATAGAATATTTGTGACCTCGAAGCATCTAAATTATTGTCAAAAGTTGTGTCGTAAAGCTTAGATTATACAGACCTACACCAGGATGAAGAATGAGACAAGGAAGCGCACCATCAACCAACGGTCGTGCATGTTTTGTTTCTTCGGAGTGGGTGCCCGGGACCCAGCATTCGCGCTGTTGAGGGGTGATCTGTCCGTGTATGGAGTTGAAGTGTTGATGCTCCTGGACGGCTTTTGCGCCGGTGTCCAGTGCGTTATGCTCTTCTTGGTTTTGACGTATCGAGAGAGAATGGCAATCATCAAAGTGCTGCCTAGCGCCAAGCTTATCATCACTTCAGCGCCGTACTCTGTCAAATTTTAGATTCCTAGAAGTAATGGACCAGTACGTACATGGAAGATCTGCGATGAGCAAGAAAACGATAAAATGCCTCTTTATGGCCGGCGCGCGAAGGAGTAGAATCGTTATAAGGGGGAATATGATGGACACGGCTTTCCCCGCCAAATTCACCTTTCGAAGAATCCTCTGCATCCTCGGTTTTGCGTTGAGGCCGTATACGCTCTGTGCCAATTCACCAGTCCTGCAAGTCTCGTCGTCAGCGTGTTCGGTCTGGTGATAGCTGCTGGAGAAGCTTTGGCTTGATTGCATACCAAAACATGACGAAAAGCGCTTGTACATTGTAGGAATAGTATTCTATACATAATTTAGAAACAGTATTTCGAGGAATGATGTCGGCTGTATGACGTACGGAAGTAGAACAAGACAAGATCCAACCCAAAGGAACCATTTGCAATGGCCAACTCTGGGTTATGGAAGACGTCGGCCTTCCTGGCAAACTGCCCTCGCAAGACATCCTCGTAGAAGGTAATGTCATTGATCTGCTGGGCAATAGAAGCAATTGTGCTGAGGCCAGTGCTGCCGGCGAGAAGGCAGATGTCTGTGGTTAGGAAGGCTCAGTAATGGCCTTGAGCTGGTTGGCTACTGAGATGCACTTACACGACCACCCTTCCCGATGGGCTATGTTCAGCCACAGCAGCATGCAGCTGCAGGACAGACTGACAAGGGCATATATCAATGAGAAAGCCGCAGCGCCCTCAGCACCCACTGGTAATTGGTTTGACCCGGGCATCGCAGTCGAGCCCGCCCACTGCCAATCAAAGCCCTGTGCAGGCGAGCGTAGTCACTTTGGGCCAAGAATAAGCGAGTTTTGCAAAAGGGACACATGGAACAGGTTGTCATGGGGATGTAAGATCTATTTAAGCCCTCCCGTTGGATAAAGTAGCTTGGCAGAAAAAAGAAAAAAAGAACGCTGCACGAATAGAATCGCCGCACTTGGAAACAAGGTGAAGAGGACGGGGGTGGCTGGGGTCAAGACTTAATTGGAAGGCGTCTTGGAGTGATATGTTCTGCAACGGCATGAGGAGTCGCTGCTTGAGGAAGTAAGGCCAAGTCCTGCAGACGGCTGCGGTCCACCTTGGTCGTGTCAGACCTTGGCAGTAGCTGCATTAGCCGTGATGCTGAGAGTTGGGATGACCACATTGGGAAGCTGTGCAACAGAGTCTGCGATCTGTTGACTTTCTGCGAACAGGTTCCGCGCATCGTATGTGCCCTTTTGATAGCCGAGAGGCTTCGTGCATCGGGAGTTGGGCCGCAATAGGTCAATCATGCAACTCGTGCAGCCTGTATATCTTCAATAAAAGTTGCATGCACTAGCCGGTCTCGGTTTGGTTGTCCGCCATCAATGTCCTCGAATAGGAAGCCATACCCGTTTTGGTGTTATCTCCGGTGTCTGACAACTGAAGCTTGGAGTTTTACCTCCCCCCCGCATCAGCACCCTTTCACAATAGCACGTTGGACAATCCGAGGTTTTGATACGGACGGCATTCATTACACCCAGAGTTTTGGGCATCCGGCACATGATACACTCGCGGGCGTGTCGGAGCCGGCGCATCGGCCCGAGGTGGCCTTTATTCAGAGTGCTTACCTGGCGATGCAGCTTCCCGGCACTCTTTGCTTGCGAGTCACTCAATTTCTCGGAAGTTTTGACTCCCGAAAATCGATGAATCTGCGATGAAACAGTGTAAGGGTGCTAAAACAAAAATGCGAGGACCCGCTTGTCTCGCGAAGCTCACCAGTGACCTCGGCCCCTTTGTAATCAGAGCACTTGCGTTCAACATCTTGGCCTGAAATGGAATGTCTTGGCTGTGGATGAGAAGAAGATCATAATGGAACTTCAACCAACCGTTTATTCAATATTGACAGGGCATTGGATCATCAATTGATCCATTCAGATGTCTGCACGTTCGATATTAGGACTGTGAGTATAGAATTGCTGGCCTGGCAGGATATGAAGGTTCTAAAGTAGGAAAAACATAACCAACCAAACGAACTGGCGAGATGACGACTACAGCATGCATTATTCCTCTTGAGTGTGCAAGGCGAGGGGCGGAGGCGTGTCCATTTTGGATTGCTTGGTAGAGCAACATGCTTGACGGCTCTTGAGCTGTGATGAAGAAAGAAAGTGGTGTGCGAGGGTAAGAGCGCACCAAAGCCACCAATAGTTTACCTTTGGACCATTCTTATACCAGATGCGTGCATGTGATGGATGCGACGCTGGCGGTGGGGGAGCGGAGTTGTGATTGGAGCGGGACAAGGGTTAGAAAATCTGAGACGCTGAATAGCCAGGGGTGGTCGCCTGTAAGATGAAATGATTGATTATGAAGCACTTATGAAGCATTTGAAACCGGTTGTGCTGCATCAATTTATTTCCATCAAACGCCAAAGCTAAAGCATGAATGCATGTTCTCGCAATAGATAGTATTAACCAACTCCCAGACCGAATCATACATAATATACGGTGGCGGAACTATGCCATAGTACGGCAAATCCTGCATTTTGGCAACACCCTCCTGATAAAAACCCTCATAAACCTCCATAATATTCACACCAAAGCTATTCATAAAGAGGGAATTGGCAGAAAACAAACCATGTTGGGACCACTCAAGTTCGGAGCCTATGCTTGCGCGGAGGATATGAGTAGGTGGAATAGGGGAATTGCAACTGATGTAATGAATACCAATGAATAAATACTGCATTGATTCCATTCAGCAAACTTCTCTCAACTGAATCATGTAGACGGGAACGACAATGCATGGCAACTTAATGAGACTTACATACCAATAGCCGCCTATTAGACCCTACATCTCGGTTCTAAGCGCCATGGTTACCTTCATTTCTGTTTGCCTTGTTTGTTTACTTACATCCGCACCCTCCTTCGTGCAACCAACTTTGAGTCTCGATATTGATACTCCTTGGGTGACTGCTTGAACCCCCTCGCTGCGAAATTCCCCTTTGTCGATCATAGAAAAAACATTTACAGGCATTGCCATAAATGCTAGAGAAGAAGACATGATACCGACGACGAGTTGAGGCAATGGGGCCGGGATTCTCCAAAATCAAGATTCGCATCAAACTCAAGTCCACATTCAATATTTGCAAATTGGCAACTGCATTAAGCCACACTGACTGAAATCTAGTCTAATTTCAGCTTTTAAAATGGTAATCTTGCACAAGTGACAATTATAGCTGATTCTTGACCTTGACTGTACCCCCATCAGCTGCCACCACCTCGGCACCATCATCCGACACTACGTCGTCACTGCCTTTTGCAAGCAACTTGTTCTGGTTCCAGTAGTAAAATATCATCCCGGCCACAATCACAATGCTCGCTCCATAGATACACAGAATCTTGAGAAATCCATTTGGGTAATAGGGCGCATCACTTTTGAGAAAGATGTTTTGCCCGGAAAGTCCTCCCAGATTGGACCCGGCAACCGCCAGTGCTAGTCCGATGCACCTTTCCTGTGGATCTGGCGTGTTGACGCTAAACCATGCATCATTAATGCCCTGTGATACGGCCGTTCCCGAATTGAAAACCGTGAGGATCGCATACTTGAGCCACGCGTCCTTGCTGCGAACAATCGAATACTGCACTCCCGCAAAGACGAGCGAGTAGATGCCGCACAATAAGCATAGAGGCCCCCGCGACGACGTCTTGTCGCTGACCCATGCGACAGCAAGGGCAAATATGCAAACTCCAAAATTGCTCACTGATGACAGGTTGCTGGCTGTGATGGGACTGAAGCCCAGGTTTTTAATTATTGTGGGCGCGTACGTCGCCAACCCTCCCTTTGGGGTCAAGGAAACGAGGTTGATGGAGAAATGACCCCAAATCCGAAGGTTGGTCAACAAGATGCGCGCCACCTTTTTGAAACCGATACTAGAGAGGCCAACCGCCTTTCGTGGATCGTCTAGGATGACTCTATTGGCTAGCAAGCGACGCTCATCATCGTTAAAAAAGTCCAAACGGTTGAGACCGCAAAGGGGGACCGTGTTGGTGGTGGATCTTGGCATCAAGAAGATAAATAAGATACCGATTGCAAGAGTAAAGAGCCCGTCGATTAGGAACAGCCACTGCAACATGGTTAGTACGCCGTTGTGATATGCACTGGCCTACTCGCCTGCCACTTCTTCAGTCCGCTAGACTCTGGAATGTGAAAAATAGCACCGGCAATCAGTCCTCCCATTCCAGCCGAAAAGTAGTTACCAATGTAGACGAGTGTCACTCTCATAGCCATCTCCTTTCTCGTATAAAAGGACGCAAGGATGGTGAGGGATGCCGCAAGATAGCCAGCCTCCCACGTTCCAAGGAGAAATCTAGTGGCGTAAAATCCCGAGAGGTTTTTGATGGCTGTCTGGGCGGTTGCGATAGTACCCCACGCCAAAATCTGAATCGTCAACCATTTAGCCGGCCCAATTCTCGACAACACCATGTTGAACGGTATTTCAAATATCACAATACCGGCCAGCATGAGCTGGTTGCCGTAGTTAACGTTATTGGTGCTGATGCCGAGGTCCTTGGTAAAGTTTGTAGTCATTGCATAAGAAACATTTCCTTTGTCAAGCTGGAGCGCGAATAGGCCAACCATAAGCAGAGGGAGGATTGTAAAGTCAAGCCTATCAGGTCAGAGCTAGTCCATCCTATGATGCTGGATTTCGTACTTTCTTCTTAGTTTTGTCTCCTCCTCTGTCGACCAGTCCGAGACGATCAATTCTTCTGTCGGCGCTTTTTCGTCGGGTACTTTTTCGGAGTCATGGTTGACATGCGTTTCAAGGATCGTTATAGGTGCTGCGGGTGACATAACGAAGATGGAGTCCGTATTAAGCAGGAGGATATTGGAATGTTTATTTCCATTTGAAAATGCATTGTGGGTGGTATATAAAGAACTACATATTTCCCCGAATGCACCATTGATGTATAACGCTGCCCTTTCGTGCTGGATTAACATGAAGAAGCTGACTTGGCAGTTTCTCCACTCGGGAATTTCCTTCGGTCGTAGGAATGAAGTGTCTTCATTTCCGATGGCCGACAATGCGGTCAAAGGATAAATTTATTGGGGTAATGGCGACAGCGCCTTTGTCCAGCACGCCATTTAGAATGGGCCAATCAGATCGGAGGAAATAGGACCAACACGACACAAGTACTATCCTAGGCTAGTTCATACCGTGTCCATTTTGCTTGCACACAACTCCAAGTCTATTACTTTATTGAAGAGGCCCCTAATATTATGATAGGCACGAGATCTGGCAATATACAAATTGCCACTTAAGCCAATCCAATAAAGACGCATCGATAAAGCTAGCCCGAACCTAAATATTGATCCGGCGATGTCAGAACATCTTCACTGAAATTTTCAAGAAAATCGAGGACGTTCCATTGGCCATGATCCAGCAACCCTTCGAGGGATATACCTGGTAGTTGTCTGTTTGGCGTCAAATTATTGTTTGCATCGTCAGACTTGGTCCTGTAAGTTGGGTATGACTGAGACGGAAATTCAAATTTTGATTCACGCAGCGTGTGACCCAGTTTCTCAAATGCCTCCTGAGGGCTTGAAGCATCTCCAGACACAGTTGCGCTATCAAAGCCTTCACCGCTCAGCATGTCGGCAGAGTTTGTGATTTGTTCCACATGTTCCATCACAGCGTCAATGATGGTTTCTAATACATCACAATACTTTCGTACAGCACTATTTCTCTCCGCTGCAGCAAATAGAGTGGATGAACAAGCTCGTAAATGATTTGACCGGGCTGGAGTCCAAAGCCTTGGGTGCTTGAAAATAATGTAACTGATTTGGATTAGCTACTGGCCGCAATCTTGGTTTCTGTTTCTTACCAAATAGTCAAGCCGGCAACAAATACCGAGTTGAGCATTGTGAAGGAATACCCGAGACTTCTATTTAGTCTGAGACGCTTAAAAAGCTGACAGACGCTGCCGCATGCCTCGAGGCATGTCATTATCAGAGGGTCAGATGGTTCAAAGCTACTGAGCAATGGCTCAACAACTATTCGTATCGCGTTTTTCGTATGAAGCCTTAGGAAATCATCATCTGGTGCACTGCAATCTGGCAATGATGATTCAAAATGCCGAATCCTGTCCAGCAAGAGTGGAATTTGCTCCCTGCAAAAAGTTTGATTGACGTGGTAGATCTGGCCGTACGCTTGGGAATTGAGACGACTGAGCCGGATTGTAGCAACGAAGACTTTATAATCGACAGGCCTCTGATGACCGCCAAGACTATCTGGTTCCGTTTGATGAAGTATCGGTGATGGAAGATCAGTATCAATGTCCTGGTCAGCCAGGCTAAAAGGACGCTTCATGGCCCAGCAAATATTCCTCTCGATTACATAAACGGCCCAAAACAGGCAACGCCGGGTGTTTGCCTCCGCGGGATCCAAATGTGCGTAGGAATGCTTTCGATGAAGACCAGCTTCAACTGCTGTCCTGACAGCCAGACCAATCGTGTACCAGACGTCTGATGAGAATGACGAACGAAGTTTATACAGAACGCTCCACAATAATACCTCTGTTTCTTCTGTTAGTTTGGACTTATTCATGGACTCTCTAATTTGAGAAGCTTTTGTAAAGTACTTGTCGGCGTGCAGTGATGCTGATGTGCCGGTCAGCTGTCTGATTGTCGCGCCAATAGCACAAGCCATGTAAAGGCGAAAAAGTGCCATTTTCCGGGGTTTTGTATGCGCACGCAGAGCCGAAAGAAGCTCCGAATAGTCACAAAACGGGACGCGTCGATGCATGCTTTCCAGATAAGTAGCTAAAAGCCCCTGCCCTGTGTCTTCATCAATGTCGAGACCATCATCGGGGTCGTCCGTTGGTTCGGTTAATTGATGTTCATTTGCTTCCCCGATCTGAATGGTTTCATGGTAGACATCATTGGTAGATTCCGGAGAAGCCCGATCATTTTCGATTACTTGTTCATCCACGTCAAGAAAGTGAAATACAGGTTCGTCATTGCCGCTTGCTCGTGTTGAGAGAACGGAGCATGTTGAAATAGCAGACGGCCGACGTCCAGCTGACTGTGAAGGTGACGGCTGAATATTATTGCCTGCAGCTGATAGTTTTTGCTCTAGTGCTTCAATCTTGTTGATGAGGTCTTCTTTGGAGAGTCCCGCCAGCCGTCGCATCGAGGGAGTGGAGTCGCGACTGCATGGGATGTTGGCCGCGCGGCAATTTGTGCATGCAGGAAAGCCCACGCATCGCTGTTTACGTCGGTGACAGCGGAGGCATGCTTTGATAGTGGACTTTCTCTGCTTCTGTATCCCGGCTGATTCCATTGGAGGCAATCAGTACTTGCAATCAATATTCAACGATGCAATGTTACAAGCGACGTAGCTATCGATGCGAAACTGTTCATTGCGTTAGGTTTAGCTTGGATGGCGTGCTTGACACCCCTGTCAGCTTGACCTCGCCAGGCTCACAGAACGAGAACTTAAGTTTCAATATAATAGGTATCGTTCTTCAAATTTTTTTTCCTTAAAAAAATAATTCACATAAATTGCACATGAATTTGATTTCATTTTGAGATTGAATACGTCAAGTTAATACCTGTATAATAGAGCGTTCTTAGGTGGACCCAATTTTTACCACCTTGTGATGGACCACCACTCTGCTCGTCATCGGGACCGGGTAACGATTTCCTGAAATCTCTCCTCTAGCCTTCAAATCCAATCAGTTGATTACAATGATTTTTCCTTGATAGATATTGTGAAAACCAATGCTGCCATAACAAAACCAACTGACAAAACTATACGTTATCAGCTCGGAGGCTTTTCACTGGGATGCTCTGTAACTTACGATGTGAGGAAAGGAGAGAAGTCACATATGCTTCCGAAACCAACTCTCTGACTGCGTCTGGTAATTTCGCGACATATCCTACATTCGACATGACATGTTTGATGATCTACGAGGGTCAGCTAAATCACAATTGATAGAAAGGGGAAAAAATGCACGAAAGAGAAAATGGCAAATGGGTGCATGTCTCACCTGATTTTTGCCATCCAGTTCCCTCAAGAGGTTCTCCAATCTCATTTTGAGAACTCGATTGATCAAAGCAGTGGACAAGCTGGCACCAAGCAGCACGCCTAGATTTTGTCCAACGAACCAGACCGAGCTTGCAATGGCGATTTCGGAATGATCCAGACTCGCCGCCAGGTGGATGAATGTGGCAGATTGAATAATGCCCATGCCAGTACCTGGCAAAGCCACAAACAAGGACTCGAACCACCCGATATTTCCATGCCAGCGAAGTAGTATCAATGTAAACCCAGTGATGCCTGCTAAATTCCCAAAAGCTGTCAAAGTTTTGTACTTTTTGAACTTTGTGATCAGTTTACCGCTTAGAATCGTACCCAGTGCATTCCCGACGACGACTGGAACAATTCTTGTGCTTGCTGATGATATGGACTCCCGCCCAACCACTTGAAAATAAATGGGGATGGAATATAGAAGCTGCAATATTTAGCAGAGGTTAAATCGTTTTGAGGCTATACTGACACCAAATTGCCCTGCTGATTGGAAACCCACGATCAGATAAGATTGCAGGACGTCCTTTCTCGAGACTAGATCAAGAGGTAAGATGGGTTCCTTGGCGTAGCTCCTTTCTACGAGTACAAACAGAACCGAAAACACGACAAATGCTGCAGCAAACCCACCAGAAATCACGGTTAGGCCTTGTTTGGTTGCGAGATCCAGAACCAAGAGCCCAGAAAGAATCGTGCTGACCAGTGTTGTTGCTCCTGCAAAGTCAACTCTAGATAGCTTGGATGCACTAGGTGCGTTTTCGAGATCTAGCTGGGAGCGAATTCGGTTAGGTTCTGGCAGCTTCCAAAGGACAAGTGCCAATCCAACCAGAGCCACTGGAAATTGAACAAGAAAACACCTATTGGATCAGTGAACATCCTAAGTTTGGGGTTTCATCGACCTACCAGCGCCAGCCGACAGTTCCAGCCAGCCAACCGCCGATGGGCCCCCCAACGGAGCGCGCAATAGTCGCTGTTAGATTGACATAGGCCCGGTATTTTGCAACATGACGAAGTGGAACAAGGTCTAGAATGGTCAGTAGTGCCACGGCGACACCGAGCAGAGCTCATACCAGCAACCACAATCGAAGTCAGTGCAATTTTGCCTGCGCTGCCCACGCCGCTGATGGCGCGCCCGAGTATTACCTGCCAGTAAGTTTTACCAAGAGCACTAGAAAGGTTAGTAGCGCAAAAGAAAAGAAAAGAAAAGAATAGGCCGCTTACACAAGTAGACAGCCTAACCCAAAGACTGTCCAGCAAAAGATGAGACAACTCCTTCTCCCATAAATGTCACTCAGCTTGCCATACTAATATAAATTAGCAATTGATGCGGCTAAACAGACCATTTTCCATACCAATGGCTGGCTTGCAGACTGTGCTAGAGTGTATGCCGTCAAAAGCCATGCAGCAGATGCCAAAGCGTTGAATTCAGAGGAAATCTGTTGGTTGGTCGCTATCACGACTGACGAGACGGCATTTGACAAAAATATACCTGGAATAATCCTTTAGAGAGACTCCTTTTATATCATGTGCGGAATATCTTAATACCAGCAAGGAGGATAGGAAACACCATCCATACAACCACACCTGATACACCTTCGTCCTCTTTTGGATCACGACCTAACAAAGACTGTTAGTGAGTTGCACTTTTCATAACTTGACTTCTTTTACCACTATTCAGCTGGGCATTTAATAATGGGGCGTTTTCATCCGCCTCCACGGGCTGTATTTCGTTTCGCAGTGTCATGGCGTACAAATCGTTTGGGCAATGTTTACATGAAGTGTGGTAAACTGGTCTGGCGGCACAACGGAATGAGTGCGCCTCCAATTAGTCCAACGTCCGTTCTCGGTTCTCAATCAATTATTCCGAAGACAGTCTAACTTAACACACTATCTGATTTTTTTCGCCTTTTTTTTTCGCTAAGCGAAGTCGATATCCCGAAATGAGTGGACGTGGATTTGCAAATCCGAAGGTTCGGGCTGGGGCTTCGGCCATCGGCTCATCGGCGATCGGAAATTCACGTTCGGCGATCGGACAACCATGACCCACAGGCGTGCACACTACAATAAACATATCACGCGGACTCATATTACAATTGGGTATCAGTGAATCGTCACCCATTCCAGAATACATTGATTGGGCTTTCTCACATCAATCATGTTGCTCTGGGCTGTGGCGTTGCTGTTGCTCAGCCCTTTGGCATCATGCCGGCGCCCAAACATCCTGTTCATTTTGACAGATGATCAGGATCTCCATATGGAAAGCGTTGATCATATGCTACATCTCAAGGTCAGGGCTAGTTTCAACGATCAATTGGCATTAACCTAAAGTCTTGGTAGAGTTTAATTGTCAACGAGGGTACCACTTACACTCAACATTACTGTACAGTTGCCTTGTGCTGCCCATCTCGAGCCTCGCTGTGGACAGGCAAGGCTGCTCACAATCATAACGTGACCAATGTATCTCCTCCACACGGTGGATACCCAAAGGTAGTTGACCAAGGAATCAACGACGATAACCTCTTTTTGTGGATGCAAGAAGCTGGCTTTAACACTTACTATGTCGGCAAATTGTGGAACTTCCACTCGGTTGACAACTTCAATCGCCCCTTTGCTAGAGGCTTCAACGGATCCGACTTTTTGCTGGATCCGTACACCTATCAATACTGGAATGCAAGGATCACACACAATGGCGAAGAGCCAGTGAGTTATGCAGGTCAATATTCGACCGATGTCATTTCGCAAAAGGCTAGTGCTTGGCTGGACGAGGCCTTGAAAGAGGAACAGCCTTTTTTTCTCACTGTGTCTCCCATTGCTCCGCACTCCAATTGGGTTATTGATGTAGAAAGCGACATCTCTTATCTCGAGGAGCCCAAGGCCGCGCCAAGGCACCAGCACCTATTTAAAGACTATAGGATACCTCGGGATGAAAGCTTTAATGCTGCCATTAGCGGGGGTGCCAGTTGGGTCAAGGGTCTCGCCCCGCTAAATGACTCTGTTCTTTGGTATAATGATCACTACCAGCGTCAAAGACTGCGAGCTCTCCAAGCTGTGGATGAAATGCTAGCTGAGCTCATTGGCAAGCTTGAGAAGTCCGGGGAACTTGACAACACGTACATATTTTACACTACCGATAACGGCTATCACATCAGCCAACATCGCATGCACCCAGGCAAGGAGTGTGGATACGGTAAGGATATTGGAGCTGCTGCGGACCTGAGACTGATTGCATTGCAGATACTGATATTCATATCCCGTTTTTCGTTCGCGGGCCGGGCATTGCTCGCCGAGGCACTATTGGCGCCATAACCACCCACACAGATGTCAGCTCCACTCTACTTGAGATTGCTGGGATCCATAAAGAGCTTGATGGAGTAGCAATGCCTCTGCATGCACCGTTTACCTCAAATGAGAGGCAAGAGCACGTGCATGTAGAATATTGGGGAGCAGTAAGTTTTGCCGCTATGACGCGAATCTCACTCTAATTCTTTCAGGCGGTCCCAGAGGGTCTTAACGGAGGGCGCAGTGACAAACACAGAGAGGCTGGTGTCTGGGAAAATATTTACCCTAACAACACATACAAGGGCTTAAGAATTGTTTCTGAAGATTACAGCCTATATTATTCAGTTTGGTGCACCAACGAGACCGAATTCTTTGACCTCAAGGTGCGTCAAGTCAAAATGGTCCTGAGGAATCATACTGACATTTGCAGTCTGATCAATTCCAAACAAAGAACCTGGCCGACCCTGGAAATTATTCCTTCCAATTCCGGATTGCTGGGCGACCTCTCCATCAAATCTTCACTCGACTCAACGCCTTGATCATGGTGCTGAAGACGTGCGAGAAGAGGGCTTGTACGCATCCATGGGAAGTCCTGCATCCCGAGGATCGCGTAAGAAGCCTGAAGGGGGCACTCGATGCAAGATTTGATGAATTTTATGAAAGCCAGCCGCAGATGTGGTTTTCGGAATGCCCGACGGGGTATTTTGCTGGAGTGGAAAATCAGGAGCCGATCAAACCATACATGGCAGGGTTAAAAGAGCAAGGTTTCAATTGGGCGAACCACTGGCAGCATTTTACCTGATTCTGCAGTCGATGAGTAAGTGGAAAATTGTAAACTGGAGTATGCACGAATAGAGACGTAGCCAAGTGATAAAGTCTTGCAAAGGCCGCATCCGGACATGAATGGGTTTTGATATCCACATCTAACATTGCTGGGCGAAATGGCTTTCTCAGCGTGGAGTGAACAACCGGAATGAGCAATCATTGTTTTGCAAATGGAATGCATTGGCCTTGTTTTAATATTGCCACAACTCGATCTGGTCGCTGCTCGTTCCGGCTTCTGGCTGATGGCAGCCTTTGTATTCCACGTGTGGTGGGGTTATTGTCGTCTTGCCCCATTAAAACTCATTTCGCCAAGATCGAAAATGGACACCTAAATACCAATAATGCAGCTGAATGTGTTTAGGGTATGACCGAATGCCCATCCGGGCTACGTTGAGATGACCACCACGACAACACAGCAAACACAAGACCCTGTCAATTTATGTACATTTTCCGGAAATGAAGTACCAGATAAAGCCACCGAGTTCTGACTTGAAATTTGATAGCTGGTGTATTGATGAATAGGTATGATATGGGACGTCGGCGGTACCGTCGCGAGTTCCACAGCCTTCAAATAGCCTTTGTGTGGTCTTTCTTCGCCGTTGAACGGCACCTCACCTCATAGGCTGGGTGAGGCTGAAGAGGCCCTTTTTGGCTTCTGAAAATGCCTTACAATGGTCGTTGGTTGTGTCCAGACCCCTCCCGACGCCCCCAAGGTTTGGTCTGGGCGGCTAAGCTGGGAAAATCTAGTCGGAATTTTGCAAATTGGTGGAATGTCAAGACGTAATACTGATATTGTTCGATATCCCACGTGTGTTGGAGAAGATAAATAGAGGATTTACCCTCATCTTATCCAGCTCAGCATCAACAGACCATCATCACAGCTTAGCTACCAATTCACTGCAACACACAGCCCACACACCTACATATTCGACATCATGCAATTCTCATCATTCCTTCTCTTGCTCTCTGGCCTTATCGCTGGAGCAACAGCATGTGGCGACATCGGGTCACAGTGCCGAATCGCAGACATCAAAGATTCTGCTGCCACGGACGAAGTTTGCGCCGCCATCGGGAAGCAGACGTGCTGGTGCTGGCACAAGATGGCCTATTACTGCGATGTGGGACTGAACACACAGGCCTTTGACGAAGTCTGTGCGCAGAAAGGTGGCAAGGTTTTGGAAGAATGCTAAGGTCAGTTCGTCTTCGTTTGTAAAATGAGGTCATGCATGGTTAACGCGCAACACAGCCTTCGTGTTTGGGGCATTGGCAGTGGGATGAACGAAATTCGGTGCGCGTTGAGAGAATGTTTTCTTGGAAATGAGGACAAGTTTTGGTGATCTTGGATGGTGCAATCACAACATGAAGTCATTGATACTTATCCCTCAATAAAACTTCACAATTGAATTTGATATTTTGACCCCAAGCAGACTTTTCTTCAGACTACTTCCATCGAGTCACAAGGTTTCCCAATAAAAGAGCCATTGTGCTATGCAAGCTATAAGCCAAAGAGGGCACTGTAAACATGAATTAGGCGTTTCAATTGGCCGTGCCATATCAAATCGTTCGATCGTTGCATGCTTTCCTTCTGTTGGCTCAGCCTCTGAGTCTAAATCCACTGAAATCTTTCACGCGTTTGGTCTTTTATTTCTACAAAAGTACACGGTTACTTCCTAACATGTGATGAAAAGATGTACTGGTTTGGAGGGAGTCAGATTAACTGATCATGAATGATGAACATGTAAAGATTTGCGTGATCCCAATATACATTGTCAAATACTAGTCAACAATAGCAACTATCTTCAATTTTTTATCAACTTTTCAACAGTGCGGCTATGAATTTTCACAAATTTCCCCTCCACAAGATTATCAAAATGCACCATAAGTGGCGAATCGGCATCTAAATAATCGACGCCAGGATGTGGCTCGTATCATATACGGGTTCTTTGGTACCAGCGAGCAAATTCAAAGCATTTACTCGGTCAGTGAATGATGTGGTTTACTATAATATTAATTCATGCCTATCGCATGCTTCTTCCTGTTCTTCAGCCATCAAACTCTAATCAATGCATTACAATCCCGATGGCGCATAATATTTAGTTGGTGGTTATGCATTGAGCAATATTTGACACTCGCCCTCTCAAGTCTTTTTCCATCGCAGCTACACTTATCAAGTCTCAGCTCGCAATTTTCATCTCTCGACATAAAGACAGCAAATGCATAGTGATACGATGAAAACGCAACAAGCTTTCCTTTACATTCTTGGGTGACAGAAGCTGACCGAGCTCATGTGCATCTTTCCTATTTCGGCATAGGTCAAGCCACCCAATTACAGTTTAAAGATTATGTATAAATCTCACAATCCTGCGCGAGGTGACTCGCCCCTTTTACATCATCGCGCCGTGTGCACATGGTAAACCTAAGGCTCGTGAACCCCGCGCTCAGCATCAAGCCTGGTCGGTGAATTGGGCGAGCGTGGCAGCTATGGGTTTACAAAACCCTGGGCCTGTTACAATCTTGGTAAAATCTTTGGCCAGATAGTGTTTGCCGTTAATAATGTTGACTCGACACTGTAGGCATCAAGCTGGCTCTTGGTTTCAGTTGCTGCAACCGCAATCCTCGCACGGTTATACCTCCGTTTGAAGATTCAACAGCGTCCACTGTCACGAAGTGATTTCATTATCTGTACCGCGTGGATTTCCAGTACTATGTATGCTGCATTTACTGTCGCATTCTATAAACTTGGTTCATTGGATCCGCCCGGCACGGCAGCCTCCCGAAAGCTCTACGCAAACCCTCAGAATATCCAAGAGTTGCTCAAGGTATTTTACAATTGAAAAGGGATGCGAGTTCACCTGAGCTAGACATCGAACTAACCGCCAATATCTATAGCTAGTATGGCTCAGCAACGTACCCCTTTTAACAAGCTTTTACCTTTGTAAAGCTGCTCTTCTTGACATATATTTGCATGTCTTCCCGGATTTCATGGTCAAGCGGCGAGTCTTGCTTTGGGGAGTAATTATTATGGTGGCTCTATGCTACTTGACGAGTATTTTGCTCGTATTTTTTATCTGCACCCCGTTGAAGTCCACTTGGTAATACCTAACTCATCTTGCTACAAAAGACTGCTCTAAATGCTTTCACTTAGGGATCTAAGTTCGAATACATGCCCAAGGTGGCGCCAAGACACTTTCTACAGTATCAGCTGGGGCTTTCATTTCTCGACTGATGTTATAGGTAAACATGAATCATGCAACCTATCCGAAAACTTGCTAACTGAAACAGTCTTTCTTCTCCCATGGCTCATTGTTCCCAGTTTGAAGCTCCAAGTAGCTCTGCAAGCAGGATTATACGTCGTGTTTTTGCTGGGCCTTATCAATATATCCATGTGTACTATACGATATGTTGTACTCAAAAATGCCGGAGAAGGTGGCTTCGCAGCCTTCAACCTAGCCTGTGAGTGATAGTCTATTGACACATTTTCACAAATCAAACTGGAAAATTAATGTGAACCTAGTACTACTTTGTCTACTTGATAGTAGTACAAGTGTTCTCATTGCCTGTTTGCCGTCCCTGAGGCCTTATCTGGGTAAGCGCAGATCAGAATCTACTCAAAGACTGAACAGCTATTCCGAGCCTTCTGCTGTGCGATAGGCGCGGATTTTCGTCATTTGCCTCGAAGATTGCTGGGGGATTTATGGATCTTCGTCGAGAGAAGCGGGAATGCTACTCAGTAATCATATAATACCCTCGGTGCCCAAAATGAAACCTGACAAACTCATTCTTCCATTTCCAAGCCGCCAAAATCGGGTCGTGGTGTAGCAAATTTTATTTAATTCCTAAATAGCTCAAATTTCGAGGGGCCTCAACCTCGGCTGAAATCTCCTCCCTAGTTCGATCTACATCCCTTTTTACGAGCTCTGCATATAGCTGTTGAATCCTTTCGGTGACCAACCCGCGCTTTCCATCGCCAATGGAACGGCCATCAACCTCCACCACGTGGATCTGCGATGGAAAAGTGCCCGTGCAAAAAGCCTCGTCGGCGCCGTAAACTTCGGTCAAAGTAAAATCCAGTTCCCGAATTGAGATGCCATTTTCTCGGCAGACATCGATGGTTTTTTGACGAGTGATACCCTGCATTTGATTGTCTTTCGTAGGCGCCCAGACCTCGTTTCCTCGCACAATGAAGAAATTGACAGAGTTGCATGTTTTGACAAACCCCCGCAGATCTAACATCAACGCCTCATCTACATTCATTACATTTGCGCTAATGCAGGCTTGGACGTCAGTTGCTTTGGAAATATGATTCCATTGTTCATCTTTGACGTCTGGCGGGCCGCGGCGAACCCAGGTCGTTCCGAGTCTCAGTCCCCGAGCCTTGGATGATGGGTCCACGGCCTTGATCTCGGGAATAATGACGATGAGCGGCAAGCCGACATTGACGTGCGGGTTTTGATACGGCGTCGACTTGAGGCCCCTGCTGACCACAAGACGGATGTGGACATGCTCCTCATCTCCCATTTCATTTGCATCCAGAGTCTGGTGAATAAGAGCCAGGAGCCCAGCTTCACTTATCCCTAGATCCATATACATGGCTTTTGCGGATTGATAAAGGCGGTTAATATGATCGCGAGCAAACTGAACGCGACCCTTGTTTGCGCGTATGCCTTCCTGCATCGAATTAGCAGAGTACTGGGTGGCCCTAGCCTAAACACCGTACCCAAATACCGTCTCCGATGAGAAAGTTCGAGTCAAATACCGAAACAACGGCTTCCGCGCGGGGGACAAGCTTGAATTCCCCGGACAGGCCATCTCGCATGCCAATCTACACAGTTCTGCGTTAGTTTGGTCTGGGGCAACCAGACATAAAGACGTACCAAAATTGATTCATTTTTAGGATTTGGTACAACTGCGTGAGTTGAGGTTTCTGCACCCCCATTCGTTGAGGGCTGGCTGTTTTGTGCGAGCCCCATGATTAGTTTGGTTTTCAAACTAAGCTGCGTATATTTTACTCGGCACCAACTGAGAAAATCAGCTCATGTTGGAGAGTCTTTTATCTTCAAAAGAATGCGCTCGTATTGCAATTGATGACCCCATGCATTGACCCATGGCTCGGTCACGACCGAGGCTTTTCGGTAGCGACCGACCAAGATCCACATAAAATAGTGGCCCAGGTCAGAAGGTCAATGAGTTTGCACGTGATGGCTATCTTCCACACCACGGACCCTCCCGAGGGTTATATGATTGCCCCAGAGCGCCCTTCGGACCGCCGAAATCTTCCCCACAACCGCCATGGATCTGGATTGGGACCCGGCTTTCCAGCCTTCCATTTCCAAGGCCTGTAGTAGATGCCACGCACGCAAGGTAAAGGTAACATACTATAGGATGACGTATGCCGACGCAGATGCTGATGTTTTTGTTCAGTGCGACTTGAAAGTTCCCCAGTGTTCCGCGTGTGTAAAACACGGTGAAGAATGTAACATTACAGAATGTGTTGCCTATCCCTACGCAGTTATCAAGAGACTTTTGGCCGAGAACAGAGATCTCCGCCAGAGATTAGAAGCGGCCAGACTATCCACCGGCCAAGCGTCAATCATCCAACATCCTACCTCTGCTCCAGATAACTGGCCTGGCGTACATGGAAAAGAGGCTGAAGAAATTGGGGTGTTAGCAATTGGAGGCCGCAGCCTTCACTCAGAAACTAAATACGGTATGGAAAGGCATGTTTGTAAATTTTCGCCGCTAATAGACACGCACATGCTAGTTGGTAGCGCTGCAGGTTCAACTTTTGCTCGCATATTCTTCAAACAATTGAATCTTGACCATTCAGATGTATCTAGCCAGCAGGGTGGCTCTCTAGACCAATGTCCATCCCGACGAGTTGCTGCGCTACCACCATCAACAACTGCTCGGTTGTTACTGAGGAAATACATTGCTCGGGTTCATACTTGGTGGCCGTTTCTACAGCTCCCACTTCTTCGAAGGACCTTTGAAGCCGTCTACCAAAAACCGGGAAAAGCAAGTGATAAGGATAAGTTCATGGTGTTTGTGGTCCTGGCACTTGCAAGTAGCGAGTGCCAGGACGATAAAGAATATCAGTGTCTAATGGATGTTAACACTCCAATGTCATACTTTCAAACTAGTCTGAGATTTTTTGCAGACTTTCATGAGCACCCGCGAGATTTGTTTGGTATACATGCTGTGATGCTGCTCACACTGTGGATGCTGAATTCTAGTCTGAGTAGTCACTGCAATGACTTTTGGCATCTTTCTCGATACATCATGTCCGCAGCCGTTGAGGCTGGTCTACATCGTCACAATGGGGACTGGGGCTTTTCTGCTGAGGAGCTGGAGACTCGCAATCGCACGTGGTGGTGTGCGTATAACCTCGAGAGGTTTGTCTAGAACACGATGGTGAGCAGGCCCATGATACTAATACCACATAATTAGGCACGCTGCTGTTATAACCGGACGCGTCCTTTCAATCAGGGATCATGCAGTCTACGCTCTTCAGCCGACAAGGCGAAGTTTTGATGCCTTAAATAACTCCGAAGCTTCTATTGCCTCCACTTTTCACCTTCATGACATGATTCCGTTTCGTTTTATGATACGCCTTCGCCAAATTTCAGGTCGTATCCTTGAGTCGATATATATTGGCAGGGGACCCGATGGCAATGCACTTAATACCTCGTTCCAGCGCATCTGTGCCATGTCCGACGAACTGCGCCAGGACCTGGAGGTATGGCGAAATGACTTGAACGCCGTAAATTTCAAGCCCTCACGGGAGTACTCAGAGCTCAAGATTGAGTACTGTCTCCTCCAATTGCTATTGAACCGGCCCAGCCCAACTTTCATGGTTCCTTCAGGGCCAATGATTGGGGCCTGTTCCAAGGCGGCATCCAGTGCTGTACGTCAGTGGTTAAAGATTGAGCACGACTATGGCCTTTCAGCGGTATGCCGATGCTTCAGGCAACTGCATGCCATTCTCCTCGTGGGACTTGCAGGCTTATACTGCGACTGGTGAGTCCCCCGTTCATCCTTTTCTTTTATATACATCCGCCAATGTGTCACAATTGATTCAGATTTACTCATCTGTATTAGGAAGACGATGATCATGGCGCCTGATCTGGGCGACGAACATTTACGACAAACTTGCCGTCATTGGAACGATACGAACGCGTGCTTGGGGCTTATACGGCGATCTATTGCAAATATGGAAACCCCAGGATTGATCAAGTATCAACATCTTTTTCAGAGCGTTAAAAACAAAGTTTACGCCAAGTCTCCAGCCGATCTTCTTTCTGGCCCGATGAACCAAACACCGGCTGCCTCATTCTTTTCTGGCGGAGACTCTTATGATTCATTTTCTACTGAAGGATTGGATCTAAACGCCTCTTCCGGCCTGTTGTTCGCCGGAGAACAAGATATGGAAGTGTATCGGAGCCATGTGTCTGGTTTCTTCGATGGGGGCATGGTAGAAATGGATGAGACTCTCAATAATTGGTATGAGGCTATTATGAGGGATGGATAATACGAATTTGACATCAGTTTTGGGAAGAATTAAATAAATTAATTTTAGCCTAGGGTTGTGTTATGTTGGGATTGGAGGATGGGTGCAATCATGATGCCTTTTTTACTTGGGTCCGTATGGCACCATCACGCTCCGAAAGCACGTCGGACAAGGGCATGATGGCGTTTGGCGGGTCCTCTAGGCTGTGGGCCCTTGAATAAAGAAACAAATTTACTCTAGTCGGCTTGGTTTCTCATCAGCCTTTTGCAAACTCTACTGTGATGAGCATTTCAAGTTTGGAAGATGACTTTGGTCAATTTTGTAGCTTGACTTCAAATTATTTCGCCATTCACAAACGCGGCACGATGATATTGGTACCCGTACGAGCAATGTCTTGGACTTATCAGTCTCCACACTTGATAGCCTGCCATACTAGCTTCGGTGTACACCGAAGACGTGCTCGGTAGCATCCGAGTTGCCACTAGACAGTCCTTGAACATATTGGAACCCTGCAGTAGCTATCATGCCTTAAATTCTTCATGTCTGGTCATTTAATTAGGATTGAGAAACGGGGCATGTAAACGTGTTTTCGTCTCTTTCTTCTTCCGACAAGCAGGAACACGGCCATTTCCCCTCCTGCTTCCGCTCACGGACCACCCCCTTATCTCCTCTGCATATCATGTCAACACACTACAAAGACCGCCAACGAACCAGCCCCAAAGAGGATGCCGAGGAAACTTCCCGCCAGATCGGGACTGAATCCCTTGGGCCTGTGGAGGACCTTACCAGGGCTCAGGCAAAGAGGCTGCTCTTGAAGACGGATCTCGTCGTCATGCCCTTGGCCGTCCTGAGCATGACCCTGGCATTTCTGGACAAAGTAAGTGGGTTCACTATACAGCGATTGGGGCGTGTTTCGACTGACATTCACACCTCAAGAACGCCCTAGGTTTTGCTGCAGTCTTTGGAATGCGGGAAGATGCTGGGCTCAAAGGTCAAGAATACAGCTGGCTAGGCAGCATTTTCTACTTTGGTTATCTTGCCATGGAGTTCCCAAATCTATGGCTGATGACCAAAGTGCCCATCGGAAAGTACATCGGCATTTGTCTCATCCTTTGGGGCGTGTCACTTTGTTTTATGGCCCTGTGCCACAATTTCGCCGGCTTGGCAACTATCCGATTTTTGCTGGGCATCTTTGAGGCGGCTGTTTTGCCCTGCATGATGATTGTCAACTCTATGTGGTACCGCCGAGAAGAGCAGCCTCTTCGAACCGCCTTTTGGTACAACACATTTGCTGGAGTTTTTGGTGGGATCCTCTCGTATGCCATTGGCGGCATCAATGGGTCTTTGTCGACTTGGAAGGTGGGATGACAAAAATGCATTGGAATTTTTCACTATTAGCTAACACGTCGTGTTCAAGTACATCTTCATCATCTACGGCGCTACGACAATCTTGTGCGGGGCTCTCGTATTCTTCGGCCTCCCAGATTCTCCATCTAAAGCTTGGTTCTTTAACGAAGAGGAGAGAAGGCTCTCCGTTGTCCGGCTGGCAGAGAACCAGACAGGAGTTGAGACTCATAAGGTATTGCTCTCTAAATCGGGAATCATGCACCGCTGTCGCTCACACCCCTATCCAGGCGTTCAAGGTATCACAGATTTTTGAAGCATTTCGTGACCCAAAGTGCTACTGCATCTGGGCATGCGCCCTGGGTTATGCCATTTCAAATGCTGGGATTACCAATTTCAATCCCCTAATTATATCGGGTTATGGCTTTAGCAAGACAAAAACTGTGCTCATGGCAACACCTCAAGCTGCAGTTGCTATGGTCAGCGGCGCTGTGCTGTCAGCTATTGCTTACTTTGTGCCGAATGTGCGATGCATATTCTGGATTATTTCATCCTTGATCGGAATGGGTGGCGCCATTATGGTACACGCCCTTGATGCTGAAACTCAGCGAGATGCCTCACTAACTGGCGTTTACATCATGGGTTTCTATAATGTCCCTTGGGTCTTTATGCTAAGCCTTTCGTCGTCGAATACTGCAGGAGCAACCAAGAAAAGCTTTATGGGAATATCGATCGCGATTGTATATGGCAAGTTTCTGAGCAATGACTTCCGAGTTCGAAATACCAGTTGCTAACTGTCGCTCATGATATAGCCGTTGGAAATATTGTTGGACCCCAGTTTTTTCTTGAAGAGCAATCACCGCATTATCCATTGGGTATTGGTAGTATGCTCTGCGCATTTGCTATCATGGCCGCTTCCGGTTTATTGTACTACGTCCTTTGCATTGCCGAAAACAAACGCCGCGATTCTATATATGGCAAACCAGAAGATACTATCCACGTGGGCCTAGAGGCAGAGAGATCCGACACCACGGATAGGGAGAACCAAAGCTTTAGGTATACGTACTAAGTCCAAGCATTCGCGCAGCGCCCTGCGATTTCTTAAATTCTATTTTCCCACTTTTGACATGCCGTTCCTCTATAAACCCTGAAACGATTATGAAGCCTCCCAATTTATGATCTAGTAGTATACGCCTTTTTTATAAGCGGCAGGCATAAAGCTAAGCCCAAACCAGCCAGCCCAATTGCCATGTATAAGGCGGCACGAAAGCCCTTCAGAAGGTCGTGATGACCATTCTGCATTCCGACGTGAACCTCGACGGTGCCCGCAATTCCCAAGCCAATTGAAATACTGTAATTGACGATGGTGTTTGCCAAACTTGCCGCGACGCCCTGGTGTTTGGCCTCAACTGCATTCGACAGCATCAAGGTGGCAGCGGGGAATGTCATGTCCATGCCGAAAGGCATAATGAGAACGCAGACAAACGTTTGAGCCCAATACGTCTGGTCCACGGGCACTGTGGCGACTAAAGCAGTGCCAACCAAGAATGCGACCAGAGCAATCGTCATTACAAAGGCAGGTCGAACGTGCATCGGTCCCATGATGATTCCCGTCAACACGGCCGCCACCACGCCCATAGGCGCCAACGGGCTGAGCCATGCAACGGTGAGGAGAGGAGAGAGATTTCGAATCTGCTGCAGAATTTGCCACAGGTAAAACAACCAAATGCCGAAATCGGCCCATCCGCAGCCAAGGGCGGCCAGGATGAGCATGTTCTCAGTGGTCATGATGCTGAGTGGGATCAGCGGATAACGTGCGTAGCGAAGTTCCTGGACCATGAAGGCGGCAAAAATCCCGATGCCTAGAATGAGCGTCACAATGACTTCGGGCGAATCCCATCCTGTCACCGGGGCTTGGTTCCAGGCAAAGTTGAAGGAAACAAGCCCTGTGATTCCGAGTCCGGCTCCAACAAGGTCCAGCTCCTGGGCTATATTTTCCCTGGTCACAGCCACAGCCTCATCCCGAGATGGGCTGGGGACCGTGTAGTATCCCAAGGCCCCGAGGATCGCCAGGGCAATGGACAGCCACCAAAACGCCCAGGGCCACCAAGCCAGCTCCAATACGCTTGATATAGCGGCACCGAAAATCGCGCCGAGCGGGGCAGCAGCACCAAATATCGCAAAGATCATGGCCTTGCGGTGGCCCGGGGGATACGTCCTGCCCAAAAGTGCCAGCGCATTGGGCAAGCAAAGCGCTGGGCCAATTCCCTGCAACACACGGGCAACGACGAACATGTCGTAATTTGCATAGACTGCCACTCCGGAGAGCATGGTCCAAACGGAAAACCAGGCGTACCCAACCAATAGCATCAGCTTGTGTCCGAATATGTCTCCGAGACGGCCCGCGAAGAGGATAAAGGTGCCCGTTGTCAAACTGTAGCCGGCAATGGCCCAGCTTTGCTGGCCGGCGTCATTGACACCAAAAGAGTCGGTGATGGGATGAAGAATGGACAGTGTTTGTGTCAATCCAATTTCTGCACCGCACGTCAGTTCAAATTTATACAAACCCCTTTCCTACTTCTTGGTACCTACGCGTTGTAAACTGCGCCATGCAAAGGACGCAAACGAACAGTAGCTCATGCGGAGCAGACATGCCAATACTGGCCTGACCCTCAATGGTCACATCTTGTCGTGATTCCAACGACGGTAAATCTGCTGACGCCGTTTCCTCGTCTCCATTAGGCCTTCGTACAGGGACAGGGCTGGAAGTTCCGGTGCTCGAGCTGTTTGTATGCGGCTTTTCCGATTCGGTCGATTCCATTTTTGGTCTGTGCTGTGCAGGCAACTCGGTTGCCTCCATGATTGGGATAAAACTGGCGTCCTCGCGACGTGCACCTGCTAATTGGAGTGCAACTTCCCTTTCAGCCTCTCCAACGCGTCCTTTTTTTTGTTTAAACATATCTGGCAAATCTTGGTCCGCGGATAGAGCCGGTCTAGTTGATGAGAAAGTTGCATGGCCCACTAATCTGATGACAGGGTAGTTTCGCGGGAGTGGAGGGCCGAACTGATTGCGGCGGGGCCGTAAACCGTCCCGCGGGGCCGACGATGACGATGGCCCAGTTCAGTTCCCGAGGTGTAATGGATTTAGGCAAAGGTCCAGAGGGAAATAATTATAAGGGTATAAGGTCAGTTGCATTTAAAGCGGAGAGAGTAGCTGAATCATTTGATATCCATCTCACCAGGCTATCTCCCACTCCACTCTTGTGCTTTGCGATAACAGTCTTCAACATGTCCTCTTACACAGTCGGCTCGATTACGGTGCTTGAGGGGCCAGCAAAGAAGCCACAATGGTCTATCAAGAACCCGTCACGTACAGAACTACCGGCGGGCCACAAGCGTTACCCGGACTCTCGAGCATTGCCGGCGCCAATCATTTTTGAGCAGGATCAGATTTTGCGGCTGAGAGACGGCACTGCAATTCGCGTCGACATCTTCCGCCCCGCCGACAACACCATCGTCCCTGCGATAACCATGTGGGGACCGTATGGGAAATCTGGGTCAGGTAATGCGTCCCATCTACTGCTGCACAAGTTTGGATCTGATATCCGAATCTAGGTTTTTTGAACCTGGACAAGTTCCCGGCGCGGGCGGGCATCCCTGCCCATCGCTTGTCCGGGTACGAGAGCTTTGAAGGGTATCCACTCCCACTTCCGTATGTCCGTGCATAGCTGACTTCCATCTCAGGCTCGACCCAGCAGAGTGGGTTCCCAAGGGATATGCTATAGTCAACGTAGACGTCCGGGGAAGCGGTGATTCCGAGGGTGACCTGAAATTCTGGGGCAGCGCTGAAGGTCGCGATGGACACGACGCTATTGAAGAGATTGCCAAATTGCCGTGGTGCAACGGTAAGGTTGCCTTGGCTGGAAACTCGTGGCTCGCTATATCGCAGTACTTTATTGCTGCACAAAGCCCACCCCATTTGGCTTGTATAGCTCCTATGGAAGGGGCCAGTGACGCGCTGCGAGAAACCATCTGTCGTGGAGGTATCCCCCAGGTGCCCTTTGCTGCAGCTGTCAGGAGCACACTCTTGGGTACGTAACTCGACGCCGACCCAAAGCCGGCAATTTGCTGACGAGTTAGGCCGAGGAAATGTGGAGGATATGAGTAAAATGCTTGTGGCGTTCCCTCATACAAACGAATACTGGGAGGATAAGCGGGCTCAGTTTGGCAAGATCAAGGTGCCTGCGTACATCGTGGGCAGCTATTCCAGCGGCCTTCACTCGGTTGGCTCGTTTCGTGCATATGAAGAAATTCCCCATTCAGATAAATGGTATGAATCGATGGCCTATCAATGGATCAATCAGTGCTGACATTGTCTTCAGGTTCACAGTCCATGCGTCGCAAGAATGGCACGACCTGTATTCACCAGAGCGAACCGCCGACTTGCAACGCTTCTTCGACTTTTACGCCAAGGACCAGCAGAACGATTGGAAGCAAACTCCGAGCGTCCGATTGTCTCTTCTTCGGTTCGACGACAGACCATCCGTTGTCAATCAGCCCCACGAGAACCTGCCCTGGCTTGTGGAAAACGCCTCGAAGCAGACACTCTACTTGAATCCTGATGAAACCTTGACCAAACAACCCACACAGCAAGCGGCGACTCTCACGTATGATCCCAACCAAGAGTCAAAGGCGGGCCTGGAGTTTAAATACGCATTCCCGGACAATGCCACTCTTGTTGGCCCATCGAAGCTCACGGTGCACATGTCGGCGCCCGACGCGGAGGATTTGGACATTTTCGTACAGGTTTGCAAGGCTGATAAGGATGGCAGGGGGCTGATTCATGTCAACCAGCCGTTGGGCGACTTGGGCGCCGACTCCATCGACAAGGTTCCGGACCTTGTCGTCTGCAAATATTTCGGGCCCACAGGCATGTTGCGCGCATCGCGCCGCCGGGTCGCAGCGCAGCTGTCGAGCAAAGAGTGGCCTACGCTGTCGCACGAATCGTCGGACGAGCAGCCCATAGTCCGCGGGGAAACAGTGCGCCTGGAGATCATGATATGGCCAACGGGCATTTTGTTTGATGCGGGAGAGCAGCTGGTGGTTCGCGTTGCTGGCAAGAACCTGGCGCTACCCGAGCTGCCCGGCTTGCCGCACGCGCCAACGGTCAATCAGGGCAGCCACAAGGTGCATTTTGGTGGCGAGTATCAGAACTCGATTGAGTTTTTCTCCTTGTAGAAATTGGAGAATAATTAGTTGCTTGAAGTCCATCAACGATGATAGGCCAACAATTTCGCATCCAAAAATCAAGTCTGATCCACGTGAAGGTTTGTGGCGGTTGGCCACGTGCTACCCGCCGTAGTCTGGGGTTTAGCATGAACCCCGGATTGACACGACTCATGGAGAATATGGGGCAGCCAATTAAATATTTCTCGGTGCTCTGGTCCAGCAGCCGATAACGGCTTCCAATCAAGCATCGAGCCTAGCTCGGCTGGGGCTGCAGATCGTTTGAAACAATATGGGGTCAAGAGTCAGCACACAGCCAATAAGTAGACACCGGCTAAAAAGGGTCGGCGAATATGCGGAGGAATGCCTCTAGATCGTGCCACAGTACATCTGGATAACCTTTTCCGAGAAGACATTTTCGGCTGTTGGCACAGTTCCGCCAATGGCAATCCGGGCTTCGTTGCAAGGAACATGGGTCACAGACCGCTTGACATAAAATAGCGGCTGGCCCTGGAGCCCAACATCAACAGAAAAGCCTGGCAGACGCACCATGTAAGGCCACTCAAACGCTTTGCGGGGAATCTCCGCTTGCGCGGCTGGGTTCACGTGGCCCATGTATCCCCAGCATCACTGGGACCTGTCGGGGCGATGTCCGAACGAGCCAGGCTCGAGCCGGCATAAATCCAGTTATCCCCGAGACGGGCGTGTCCATTTGAGGTCCATCTTGGCCACTCAGTTTGAGAGAAAACTCTAGCTCTTCTTCTTACCTCGCCAGTTCCGCCCCAGTCCCCCGTCAATTGTCCCTCTTCTCTCGCATTGACGCCTGGGATTCCAAACATGGCACAGAAACAAGATCCTGCTGCTCCTGCAGGTCCCGACCACGATGCCATCACACCGGCTCAGGCGCAGCCGGCGGCCGCAACAGTTGGCCAGAAGGCGGACAAGGCTGCCCTGTTCTTGGCCTCGCACGGAGAGGTGACATATGACTACGAGGAAGAGAAGCGGGTGCTCCGCCGCATCGATATGCGAATCCTGCCTTTAATTCTCGGCGCGTAGGTAGCAAAGTGTTGAGCTTCAGCATCTCGGACTAACTTGACTCTAGGTACCTTTTCCAGCAGCTGGACAAGTCAAGTCTGTCCTATGTGTCTATTTTTGGAATCATAGACGATGCAAAACTCGTGGGCACTCAGTATTCTTGGCTTGGCTCAATTCTCTACCTCGCCCAGCTCGTCATGCAACCGCTGGCTGCCTTTTTTCTTGTCAAGCTGCCAACAGGCAAAGTCATTGGCACCGCCGTTATTTGCTGGGGCGCTTGCCAGTGCCTCCTGGCAGCTTGCACCAATTTCAAATCGCTTCTGGCCATGCGCTTTATGCTCGGTTCCTTCGAGGCCATGATTGCGCCCTCTTTACTCACAGTCACGCAAATGTGGTGGCTCCGGTCAGAGCAGACGCTGCGCACATCGTACTGGATGTCGATGAACGGGCTTACCTTCATCATTGGTAGCCTTATAACCTACGGCCTGGGACACATCAACACCCATCTCCTTTACAAGTACCAGATCATCTTCATCTTCTGCGGCGCCCTGACCGTCATATTCGGTGTCGTTTTCATCATCTTCATGCCAGATTCCCCAATGGAGGCAAAGTACCTGACGGAGCGAGAGCGCACCATTGCGACACAGCGACTGCGAGCCAATCAGATGGGAATTGCTAGCCGGGTTTGGAAATGGGAGCATGTCATCGAGGTGTTTTTGGACGGAAAGACATATTTGTGGTTTGTCCTAATTGTGGCCATCTCCATCGCGAGCGGCGGCATCAGCACTTTTGGCAACCTGATTGTGAAAGACTTCGGCTACACAAACTTCACCGCCATTCTCTTCACGCTTCCCACGGGTGTGATTCAAATCGGGACCATCATTGGATCAGCTTGGCTAGCGACTCGATTCTCTCGCAAGGGTTTCATCATTGCCGGCATCAGCGTGCTCCCCTCCATCGGCGCTATTCTCATGCTCACCATACCACGAAATGACAAGAACAAGGGCGTCCTGCTCCTCGGGTATTACCTCGTTCAGTGCATGGGTGCCATCACGCCAATGATTTACGCCTGGTCGGCTCAGAATACAGGCGGTGATACCAAGAAAAAGATGTCGTCTGCCATCGTGATGATGTAAGTTAGCACACCCAGACTCAAGCAACTCAACTAACGCAACACAGGGGCATGTGCACGGGAAATGTCATTGGTCCATTGTTATACTCTACAGATGAGGCACCCCTCTACCGCACTGGTCTTATCTCCAACTTGATCATGTTTGTGCTCACTGGAGCTCTGGGGCTGTAAGTGAATGATAATACCCATTACAGATGATCCAAGCTAACTCTGAAAGGCTGATCCCCGTATATCTCATGTTTTTGAACCGAACGCACGCCAAGAAGCGCGAGCAACTCGGTAAATCGGCCAACATCATTGACGAGTCCATGTTAAGAAGGAAAGACTTGGTGGAAAGCAAAGCGGTAGACGTTGAGCACACAGAATCCTCGCACGCCGCCAGGGATATTTCTGAGGACAACGGACTCCAAGATCTTACTGATCTCAAGAATGAGGACTTCATTTACGTTTATTAAACATCGACGCAACGTCTATGTTAATCTAAGCTGGGATGGTCTGATGACGCTGAAAATACGAGAGCAAGAAATCATCCAGTCGTTTCACACAAGGTTATAAGACAATCCTTGGAGCTTACCAAAAGATTATACATTGGGACCAAATTTTGAAAAATCTCCTATAACCATATGAAAATGCACTTGATTAAAATTTGCAATAAGCTTAATATTCCCCTTATCTCCCCATCAAATTAGAAGAATATACTTTGCATGCGTATTTGCAAGTTCAGCAAAGTTGGGGCTTGCAGTCTTGCTGCAATCGAAGGCTACCCCAGCCCTGGTCACTTTTGTGCTGTTGGCTGATGCACAATCCACGTCATCAGGCGACATGGCTGAGGACCCTTGCAAAGCCTCCACTTGGAACTGATTCAACAAAACTGTCCCCCGCATCCCCGTTACTTTAACGGGTTGCCTCAATAGGCAGTGATCGGTTATCGGGGGGGCTGGGGAGGTCCAGACCACTCAACCCACCAAGCGCTTCGGTTTCGGGTCCGATGCAATGCATCAACGTTTTCAAGATAGCAAGTTATAGTTTTAAAGAAGCATTTTCAGAAGAAACTTATAAATTGGTTTGAAAGTAATACATGCTTTCACTTGACAAGGACAGCTTTTTTCTTTTGCCTCGAAAACCACCTCAGGCAAACTGCTTCATCTAGTCTTCGTCCTGTCAAGAACAAAGATACACGGCAGGAGAAGGAGAAAAAAGAGAAGAAGAAAATGAAATAGTTTAGATGTTTACATAGCTGTTCAAAACGGTACCGAATCCGAAAACACATGCGAATGACGTAGATGATCCCACAGAGGAACCAAGACACGATGTCCCAAACCACGCGTCGGCCCCGCAGCAACACAAAGCCATCGCGGCCCCGCCAACGGGCCCGCCACAAAACACAACGAGTCACTATTTTGAACATCGGATGGCGTACAATTTCACAAATGGGGAATTAATATGCTGAAGCCCCTTGTTGTTTGAATTGAACAACATGGTATTCATCATTAAATAGTCAGCCATGCTCTCACCAAGAGGCACTAGTCAGCTCCAACCCATCTCGGTGAACAACCACTCATTGTAATCAATCTTGCATCATGACATCTTCATCCAAATCTCTCAAAGTTGCTGTCCTTGGCCCAAAGGGACAATGTGGCCAGTGCGTCGTCGACGAGCTGCTGTCACGGGGTCACCACGTCGTTGGCTTGTCGAGGAGCCCACCAAAGTCTTGGCCCAAAGCATCAGCATACGGCGGCAGTTACGAGGGCAAGGCAGTGAATATCAATGACGTTCCGCGATTATCCGAAGCCTTTTCCGGCGGCTTTGATGCTATAGTTTGTGCTTTTGCGCCTCCGCTGAGCGACATGGCCAACATCTACGAGAACGGCGTCGAGGGTCACGCCAAAATCAAGACTGCGTTGTTGGCCTCTGACCACAAGGGATCATTCCTCGTCATTGGTAAGTAGGAGGACCTCGTATCAGTGGGTAAGTTGCTGATCATGATGCAGGCGGTGCTGGTTCCCTCCATGGTGCGGGTGGACAGCAGCTGGTTGACACGCCCGATTTCGCATACAGCTGGTGGTAAGCAGAACCAACGGTTTGATTGGGATATTTACTCACGTCAAAATAGGTACAGTTGGCCCGACGAGCACCTTTACTATATGCGTGTTCGCATGAGTGACCACGGCTCTACATTCCTATCCTGGTTCATCAGGGGATTTACGTGGGCGAGAAATAACGTGGAAAAGCCCGGTTGTAAGTCGATCGCATCCCCCCTTTTATTCTTCCCAGTCCCTGAATCCTAATCGGCAAACTAGGGTTTTCTTGGGCATTCAGGCCACTTGCTTGGATGTACTTGCGCCGGGCCAAGGCGATCCTGACCGGCTCGGAAACCCGTGGTCTGATCACTCTCTCGCGCATGGCCCTCGTTATGTGGGAGGGCGTCCGAGACAAACAATGGTCATTTCTCTCGCCTCCAGGGCTTTTGCGCGACAAAGGTAAGCCAATATGTTCATCCATACTGAGAGCTACGTTAATGCGAATGCCGTATAGGTGTGCGCACCGGAAACTATAAACTATTTATTGATACTCCTGAGGATCCGACTATTGAGGCCATAGAGCAGGGAATTTACAATGAAGACATGGCGGTTGCGATTGTGGATGAGGTCGAGAATAATCGGCTGGCTTTTAAGCACTGGAGCTGCACTGGTACGATTGGCCTTAAGCAGTGGTGAGCTGTACGTCTTTGTGCGTGGGTTCATCACGAGTGTATTATACGACAAGTTTGTGAATTATTGGTAATTCTTAGCCCTGCAAAATGCTGTGGTAGATCTTCATCGACATGGCTACGGGTTTCCCAATTGGCCACTCGCTTCGAGAAGTCATCATCTTGGCACCCTCGGTCATGATCCTATCCACAGCAACAGACCCTACAATTGCACCAACTCCCGCGAGATGGGCTTTTGTATTCTCTGATGCTCCCGTGATCCAATCCTCGGCAGCCGATTTCTGAAGACAGCGATCCAGACGTAGCACCTTCGGGGCCGTGCCGCCATGGGCTAGGTTGTCGGGACTGCCCTTGTCGTCTCCGACAAGCTCCGCATATACCCACAAGGCCAAGCATGCGATTAAAATGACCCGGGTCTCAAAATAGCCTCCTATCCTGGTTGAGCGCATCAGACCAAACAGTCTGCCCGCGTGGACAACTGCCCGACGAGCTGCAGAACCGCGCTTGATAAACGCGGACTTGAGCCGCTCTCTGGCTTTTGATACGTCCAGACGTGTGACGCGCCAGCCCGAGAAGCAAAATATGTCGCGCAGAGATATTTGGAGCAGGATACCCACGCTGTGTTTGTGTTGCAGGAGTGCTAATTTTAGACTTGGCTCTGTTGGTAGGACCGGATCGTCAGGGCACAGAATATCAAGGTATTCTAAAACAGATTGAACGACCTGTTGATTGAGGCCGGCAGCAGTAGAGTCATTATTCAAAAACATTGATTGCAGCGGATTCATGCTGCGCATGTGGCGAAAATCACGATATACGGACAGCATGAGAATTAGAGTCGCATAGTCGCCGAGATTTTCGCGAATACTCTTGGACTTATACAAGTGACTCTTTTCGGGTGCCAAGCTTCCAGGATGATGCAAGTCTAAGTCAGATCAGTAAATAATATCCTTTTTTTCTTGGCGACGTTTCGCCTACCTGAACGATTTATTTCATCGTTCCACGCCGCCGAGCTCGAGGCTTCCCATATTTCCTCGTGGCACGGAAGTGGGATTCGTATGAGATCGGAAGGAATAATAGGATCGAGGTCAAAAAACAAGGCCCATTGACTGTCAATGATCTAAAATACCTCGTTAGAACAGATGAGAAGCCCAAAACTTTTGGCACAGGCGACATACCCAAGTTGTGTAAGCAAGCCGTCTCAATTTCTCGCGCTTTATCCACGTATGCCATGCATCGTCAAGACCTTCTGCCTCCATGTGGCCCCTGTGGTGGTTTTGCTGTTCGGCAACGCTGACCATCTTTCTCAAAAGCGTCGCAGTGGAGCTTCTATCGGTCTGCGACATTTCCATGTGCCTCATGCTCCCCATTGTTTGCAAACAAATTTGGCTGAGAAGGCTACATTGCAGAAACCACGGCTCATAGGACATGCTGTATTCACGCTCCATCTGCTGCTAAGTCAGCGAAAAGTGAGGGAATGGAGCCACAAGGGCGACTCACGGTGACCCGGAGGGCTACATGAAGAAATTGGTGCAATGGGGCCAGGCAGTTCAAAGCACCCGGCACCTCAGAAAAGCGACACCCCATGACGGCCAGGGCCAGGCTGAGAACCCAATGCTCGCGGCCAGCATCAAACGTGGGTCTGTGAAGAAACGGTAGCATCGGGTGGGCTTGCTCGAAATACAGCTGGATGAATGCGTTGAGAGCCTCCAGAGGAGGCAGTTCACCCTCGGGGAACCGCTGGACGGAGCGGCAGTCCTTTTGGAGCTGGCAGTAGTTGTCCCGCATCTGTTGATAGGTGTGCAGAGGGAGGCGCTTCACATGGCCAAAATCCTCGGCGCTCCAAGCATCGGGGCCGGTTTCGCTGACCTCAGTAGGGAAACAGTGCAGAGTTTCCAAATTATCACCAAATCCGGGCGCTGTCTTTCGGAGAAACTCGTTGAAGCGAATTTGCTGGCCATCGTGGGGATCAGGATTCGGCGGAGCGCCAAGAAAAGTGACTGGCGGTGATTCGGAATCCCCAGCAATATCAGATAACAAGTCCTTTTCGCTTTCGGCTGCATCGTAAGCGAAAAGAGGAAAAATATCGCTGCCGGCCAACAGTGAGTCACTGAACGGCAAATCTACAAACGGCAGCATGAGATTTGAAGCGTCCAGGAATGACAGGGCCTCTGCGTGCTCACTGCTAGGGAGCAGGTTGAAGATTTGGTCGCATTCCGTCATACTAGACGACTGGGTGTCGAGAATGCTAGCAGAGAGCTGGGTATCAAAAGAGACGGTTGATGGCGATGCATTGCCCGCCAAAGCAATCTGTGTGTCGCCATTGAGAACCGAATTATCCAAGACGGTCTCGGAATCTTGAGTGACGTCATTTGTTGGCCGAGGGTGCACTCTTTTCTCGGCAACGCGTTGGCGAGACTGCGATGGGGGATACCAACATGTCAGGCCCTTTGTGCCACAGCGAGCGCAAGGGTCATTACCATCGCAGCGCTGCTTCGCCGTCGAGCAACCTCTGCAAGCCCGACGGATCCTATTTATCGACCGTCGGCGTTGGCCAAGGTCCTCTTCACCGCAATGCTTGTGGGACACCATGTGTCGCTGCAGCGTGTCTCTGGTCGCTAGTGAGCAAATTGGCAGGGGATGCTATCGGATGCAGGGTCAACGTACTTGCGGGAGAAGCGCGAGTCACATCCCGGGCACGAAAAGGGCTTGTGGCCCAGATGGCGCAGGCAGTGTCTGCTCAAGTGCTCAGGGCGCGTAAAGTCGGCGCCACACACATCGCAGGTGTGACGCGGGAGTGCGGCGTCGTGGTTGTCATTGTCAGCGTGGACCGACATTGGTTCATACTAGACGCCCTGGCGGATGAGGCGACAATTGAAACCGGCAGGATCTCACTATCACCACAAAGGGGACAATTGGGACGAGAAAGCAAATGTGGACCACCAGGGACAATACTTTTGGCCCTTGGTTTTATTGCAGGGTGCATTGACCCGTGTTGAACATCCGAGATGGCCAAGACCATTTCCCCCGCACTGCGCTAGACCCAAATGCCGACACACCTCGTGGGAAAGAATGGTCACTGTAAAAGTCTCCGGCTTGATGGTGTGTGGCTCATCGTCTATCAGCGAAGAATCCGAGAAAGCGAAAGCGATGCCCAGTAAGCAATCGACTACGGCCCGGATGCAGACACGGAGACGTGGACAGTCCGGCCCGATCTCCGCTTACATCAGCATCTTGTCCCACTGAGATGGTGTTTCATGATATTTTTCCCATGGGCCATTGAGCAGGAACTATGGCAGCCAGCCAGTCATCCTCTGCCGCATTGACCCCGGAATTATGTGCCCTTTTGGGATTTTATCTCCTCGGCGCCACGAAGCGGCCCGCCCCTTGGCAAAACCAGTCCCCAGTTTTGTACCATCATCAATCGACAGTCTGTACTATGCCTTGACCATGTCTTGCTAACGAAATCGAGCCCTCATGAGGGCTCGTAGAACACGCCGCCATACATGTAGTTGATGTGTTTCATAGTCAGCTCCAGCCTTCACTCAACACAAACATAGCATAAAAAGATATCTCATGGCCAAAAAGAACCTCTTCCACTAGCTAAAGTGAAAGAGCTGCATCGCTTGCGTGATCTGGGAATCGAACCCAGGGCTCCCCGACGTTGCTCGGATGGCAACGGAGAATTTTACCACTAAACCAATCACGCTGATTCAGATGGACATGTCGCCCCAATTTTAGACCAGATTGGTAGGATGCCCAGACACATATTTTTACCTACCCTAGACGGGGGCGATTTGATAAACGAATCGCCTTTTCTTGGTGTTGAATGTATGCAAAAGCCTAAATTTATAATAACCAAGGCTTTACCACTATTACTTGCCGATTTATATCTATGTGGGCACAATTCATCCTTTTACTGGGCTGGTAGCAAAAGCAACCGCCATTTGTCCGCTCAAGTCCCTATGATCTGGTTACGCAAGGTATCACTAGCGCATTGCAAGTCGTACGGTCTATTCGTTGAAATGTAGTAAAAGGTCTGGTGAAATTCGATTTAAACTGTTTTACTCCAAGCCTCAAAATTGCGCGCGATATTATTCAGAGCTGTAGATAATATTCTTCACCATCTTATGATCAACATTAGCGCCGCACAAGACAACAACGCTTGTTTGACCAGCGAGCTTCCCAGCGACTTTGTTAAACCCAGCCAGGGCAAGAGCAGCAGAGCCTTCGACAATCATATTCTCATCCAACGCAATGGATCTCAAGGCTACCGAAATTTCCTCTTCATCACAATCAATGACATGATCCACCACCGAGCTTGCTAGTGGGAGTGTGATTGTGTCCTCGTCAATGCCGCCGGCCACGGCCTCAGCCAGTGTAGGCAGATGTTTCGTCTCCACGACCCGTCCGACAGCCATGGACGCTGCGAGAGCTTTCGAGTTAATGGCCGATACACCGTAGATTGTGGTTTGAGGTCTGAAAGACTTGATGACGGAGCCGATGCCACTGATGAGCCCGCCACCACCCATGGAGATGAAGACGTTGTCGACTTGATCACACTGCTCAAGGATTTCGAGCCCGATTGTGCCCTGGCCAGCGACAATTTGGGCATCATTATAAGGCGAGATATATGTATAAGCGCCCGAGGCAGCGAGTTGTTGTGCGTGCTGCTCGGCCAAACCTGTCTCGGCTCCGTGCAAGATGACATCTACACCGTACGACCTGATCTTCTCAAGCTTGGCCGCCACTACCGTCTCGGGCAGCACGACGGTGAGGCTTTTGGAGAGAGCCTGCGCTGCGCGAGCAGCACCGATGCCATGATTGCCCGACGAAGCCGTAATCAGCGGACCTTGAGCATCCTGAGCCGATATCTTTGACATGGCCCCTCTGATTTTGAAAGACCCCGTCAACTGGAAATTTTCGGCCTTGAAGAGAACCTTTGCCGCATATTCTTGTCCTGCTTTCCTGGAAGGGATGAGGGGGGTCTGGTAGATGTGGGTGCGGATTCGGCTTCTGGCTTGCACAGCATTAGCCGCAACCTCGTATAATGAGACCGACATGAGTGAGTGATGTGCAAGACTATCGATGAGAGGCGGGCTGTAAAAGTTTATTCCAAAGAGAAACCTCAATCTATGTCGGTGCCTTTTTATGCCTGGTGCTTCTCGAGTCAATTGTGCAACTTTGCAGTAAATACTGTTTGAGGCGAATGGCGCTCCACGTGAGTCATGTGGATAGCACCTCATGTCCAGTAAGAAAAGGGATCCCGAATCGACCCACAATTCGCGCGAACGACACGCCTTTCACTTGACAGGATTGATTAGCTCCACACTACGAGTCGAAGCCGTTGCGCGAAGAGACAGACGCTGATTTGATGCAATGCAACATAATTGGGCTTATGGCGGCACCGAATGTGACTTGCTGAGAGTGCTCCGGGTTTCAGTGTGATTTGCAGATTGTATTCTGTAAACATTGACGATAAAGTCTACTCTCGCTGAACCCAGATGAATACAGGATGGCCTTAATCCCTTGCTAGGCCTCAGTCTGTGACAATGGCGTTGGAAAATTTGTGGTAGCAGGCTTGCAATGTCGTCGATCGTCATCTCCATTCATGCATGGGGGAATTGCCAATATCTGCTTGAGCGGCTTCACTTTGTATGTTTGCTGTTTGCTATGTCTGTGTCACACACAATACCACTATACCACTGGCAAAAGTGTAAAGTGCCTTACAGCAGGTACCAGCCTATTTTGTGTATATATGCAGCGCGACAGTCTGGCTGACATTTGTCTCGAGGAAGTTATAGAAATCCGGTGACCCTTCATTTTCAATTCCAGCCTGAGGTACTTATTTTATACCTTGAAAAACGTCACCATCACCTTTCTATGGCATATAATATGCTCAAACCTGAGAAGAACACCAAGACTCGGGTCGCCGAGCGCATCACGCAGCGAATAGATAGTGCAGCGTGAGAGATGCGGCAGCTCACTTGACGCATCAGCAACCAATGGATGAGAGCATTAGACATTTGGCTTTCAGTACATGGTGATTTTTTGTAAAGAATATGATTAATTGGAGGGGCTTAAAAGTCCCGATTGCAAGCAATGCATTTACTACCGAGTTCACTAGAAATACGTTTCAGATATAAGTTTGTTGGTATATTGACCTGCTATCTTCACAAAGAATCATTCAAGTCTCTATCAACCGATCCTGATTGGGTTATTCGCTCATTACGGCATGGTTTTCATCCATGACTAGTTGCAAACACAAACCCTATGATTCGTTAGACTTGAATAAGATAATGGAATGTAGGATATTTTACGCATTTTCGTTGCAATGGCCGCCATGTATATTTCCATGCTGAGCTATGCACTATTGTTGACCTGTTATTATTCATCTAGGTATTTAGGGCAGTGAGAGGTTCATACCGAGGCTGAACAGGCCGCATTTCCTGCGTTAAAGCCCAAAATACTGCCGAATTGGCATGAAGTTGCCGTGCTTCGAGAAATTAACGGTGAGCTCATCACATGGTTAAAGAAGAGTGCCGATATGATAGGGAGTAGCAAAAGCTTCATTGCGGATGAGTTTTCAAAGTCTAACCAAAATAAATAGAATAATTGATTCGTAATATGAATAAGAAAGTCAAATTCATTCAGGAACTGGGAGGTATAAATAAGCAACGCTAGAAATGTAAAGACTGCGTCGTATAATTATTGACCTATACGGGATAGGTTTATCATCGTGTCTCGGCGATATTGCTCTGGAATTTGTCTGGCTTACACAGTGTCTAGCACCCGCATAAGCATTCCAACCCCGCCATCCTTAATAAATACAGTACTTTGCTCATGAAGACAAGAATCTTAACCCCTTTCTTTATACATTTAAAGAATATTGGCTGTTTTGCGGCTTTCCTTGCATTATTATGTCTCGTAAAGCCTTTGTATCTTCACGAGATTGAATAGCAGCATCAAACTATGACTGAATTTTCTATTATTGACATGCATTGTACCGAGCCTGGATTTGGGGAGCATGGATTTGATGGTCTAAGACAACAAATCTTCGTTAGATTTTGATTCGTGTATTTTAGAGACATGCTTCATTTTCATTCCACAAATAGGGAAATCGGATCATCGTTTGCTTACCTGTGTCGCATTCCTGAGTTCTATTTCGACAATTGCGCATGGCAGCAACCTTAAATATCCGCCGGAATAAGTTTATCCGCAACACATTCCAAGACAGTATGAGAGACAAATCAGCTATGGCAATGTATGTTTGATCTATGGGATCGTCAAGGTTACTAGATGTCTGACCATTCAGGTAAGCATTCGGACGAGTGTTATGCCGACTGGATATTAACCCTGAAATTGCAAATACGAGAAATACGTGGTTTGAGATTATCTGAGATCAGCTGGAAACTAGAAGCACCCAGGCAGATTATTCCTATCAGCTGGGCTGATTAAAGAATGTCTGCAATCTTAGACTCAGGGCTCCAAATTGAGCGGTGAGGTGTTGACCTGGACCAAGTCTTGGAATCTATTCAGTGAATAAGGCGATGCCGAAATATCATTGTCCGTGTCAAAAGGGCCGCCTATTGTTGCGACAAGAGTCAATAGGTTTTAACCTGGAGCTGAATATGCCCATCTGAACTCACTGTATTTCAAACGTAAGATGGGATCAATGTGAGGTTTTTACAACTATTTACAATACCTCGGACACTGTTGACGTTGGATAACATAAAACACGCAGAAGTGAAAGCCACGCGCACTTTAGGACTGTCTGACTTCAACGAGACTGCTCAGGGTCTGGCCAAGACCCCTGTATGTGGCCAAAGCAGCGGCCGCCTCTGGTTTCTGGTATGCGGCCTTGACCTCCTCAAAGCTGTTCCAGCCGATCATCCCTAGGCCGACACTCGGACCATCCCCGATGCTCTTGCCACCGGCCCATGACGTGTTGCCCAATGCTTTGACCAGATCCAACCAGGCGGCCTTGGCCTCCTCAACCTTGGATGCATCCTCAAGAACGATGGAAGAAAATTGGACGAATGCCTTCGGGTTAGCTTCATCGGGAAATTCAGAGATGTCGAAAACTCCGGAAACGGCCTCCTCTCCGTGGAGCTCATCCCACTTGATCTTGCGCTCAGTGGCCCAGGTTGAGGTCTTAAAGGTCTCAAAGTCTTCAGGCGTTTTAAACGCTATATACTGTTAGTTGGATTCTCAGATATGCATGTTGTGTCTGTACCAATGCACTGAACTAGTCTTGCTTCGGTAGACTCGTCAACCTCCTTGCCATCCTCTGCCACAACAGGCCCGCCACTAAGCCAAGCTACACCAGGCTGAGCCTTGACCTCCTCATTAAAGCTGGGCCATTTATCAAGGTACTCCTGCTTTTCCGCCACAGGGATCTTGGGGGCGATGATGAAGAAGATAGGCATGGTTATGAAATGATTTGTTCACTATAGCTTGTTGGGCCCAACGAGATCAAACTGGAATATTTTGTCTTCCTTCAACGCTCGGAATCGTGTATGTCTTATATACAACCAAAAGATCCCTAACCTTACATCACTTGGCCTGAATGACACATATCGGGCCCGGCGGAAAGCCCAGAGCCGAATCTAGACTGTCGGTGAGCCGCGTTTCAGGTCAAGAGTGATCTCCATGCTTGTAAGCCTGGGATATGGATGACAAAGTTAAGAACCCTGCTAAAAAGTGCTTAAATTCCCTAATGAAATCAATAAGTCTAAAATTAAAACTTGGGAAGGGATGTTATGGATCATCTTTGCCTTGAACGCAATTTTCACCTAAAAATGCTAGAAACAAGGCTATATTTAGTTGTGCTTGTGATGTTCCCGTCCCTCAAGTATGTAGTAGTGCGGCTGTTTCCAGATTTCTCTCGCTAGGCGCAAAATACAAGTAATGGAAACGACATTGCCGCATATAAAGTTTCTCAAATGTTGCATAATTTCAACAGCGAAGTCTAATTCGGCATCTGATGACTTGTGTTCAATGAGTCAGCGCACCAGCACCCCGACTGATCCGTGGCCAATGAGAGTTTGCCATCGAAATTATAAGGTCTACAAGCCTTGTAATTCCTCATTCAAGAGCATGTCGAGGCTTTGTAAGTCGAAATATGAATACATGGCAGCCGCACTGCTTGAGCCTCCTTCGGCTGAAAATTCTTCACCAATAAAAGCACTTTATGTGCAGTGTACTTGTTGGGCTTGAGAGGTTGTCTTTGAGGAAGTTTGGCATCCCTGCTCACTGGACTGACGTCATGTCATAAAATTAGTAGGGTTTATGAGAGTATTATTCCGCGGATTAAATTGGGGACCCCCGCGATTCCGGTCGTGCCATGTGGACTGAACTTGGAGCAAACACTTTATATAGTTAAGGTGGCCTTTAAAGCGGCTCTGAGTGCACTTAGACCCAAATGTGCACATCTTTGTTCTTGTTCACCAGCATGCAAAATCCTGGCATCGTGGCTTTGAATTTGTTCTGCGAATTCGTTGCAGATAAAACAGAATAAAATCTCTCAATTGGGAGGTAAATTGAACTTGCTCACGTAGTTACATCTCCACAGACGCTGTTTATCGTAAATTAGTGTACGAGGATGCACATGGAAGCTAGAATTCTTTTTGCGCGAGAATATTTTCACATTCAGCACAGTGTTTCGTAGTTGTAGAAACCTTGGAGTCTTGTGGATTTCAAGGGGCTAAATTATAATACACGAACGCCTAAGAAGAGTCCAATCAATGGTTTGTTGCATGTTTGTTGGTTGCAAGGCTGAAGCCGATCTAACCTCCCGATTGAGTGGTTCTTACCTCAACTTTAATATTTGCGCACCAATTTGTCGGCTACCCCCACAGGTGAGACTTGTTGAGGTAGATATGAGTCTTCAGAAACTAACCGCCATATTCTATTCAATGGGGAAATTTCCATAATCCAAGGCCCAGTTCAATGCCCTCATCTAGCAGCTTTCGATGCACTGACAACATTGAAACTTCGCACTACGAATTTCGGGTATGAATCCAAACTCAAGGAGTCGGAATAGCTATGAGTAAGTTGATTCGAGATCTATTAATGAACTCATGTACTTGTTTTCGCTATGTTTTGTGGGGTTGTTTCCCGCGACATTTTAGACTAGCGAAAGATGGTAAGAATCGGGGAGTGTAACCGTGGATGCAATGGTCGGTAACAAATCATCTGTTTGATTCCGCCAAAATATGGACCCGGATAAATTATGCCAATTTGGAAAGAATAAGCACTCATGCATCCCCGTTTTCGTGCTAAGGAGTGTCAGGGGCTTCATCATCTCCACCACATGCAATTTACCCGGAAGTAAAATCAGCACCGCTCAAGGTCACATCATCCATGCGATAGGTATCACCACACTTGCAACATCGCTTGTATACATCTCAATTCAATTCTAGACGATAGAACTGACGGATGTTGCATCGTGAATGAACTCCACCCACCAACCCCAACAGCCTCACCCTTGTTCCTACCTCATGCCACATCCGTAACATCGTGCACATTGGTTCTTATTGGTCATGTTTTCTATGCATTGAAGATCATTCATCCTTAGCACCACATGATGGATTTCAAATTCGGTTGGCAATGCTAATGAACGATCGGTGATCAACCCGAAGGTCGATGAAACCTAACCCACAACTCCGAATGCGACCTGGACCACCAAACGTTGGAGCCGAAAATGAAATATTTCCAAAGGAGAGGATTTTCGGAACAGCTGGCGAAATTGGGTCTACCTGTATCTTTACGCGTTTAATCCTGCCCTACAGGGAAATTGTTCACCGTCTCATGACCTTGACAACAACCTAGTGGCAGAAGCATTTGGGGGGGCTGGGTTGCGTTCCGCTCCGGTCGGAAGCTAATGCCATTTGCTGGCGCTCCGAGTAAAGGGAACTAACAGCGTTATGGGACTGGGGTTGGACTGGGGAAAGTGGAACGAAATCCTTGTTGCGGGGAAAAGCGCGGGGATGGTTGCACCACTCGGATCAGCCCAGGGGATTATATATTCGTGAACGCATCTGTTAGAGTAGTTATTCTCTTGGCTTGAAAACTTTCTTGCGGTCTTCTCATCAGGCCGCAGCACTTGCAAATCTGTCCATTAACCATGGGTTCCAAAGATGACCAAAAGCTGGGAGATGGGGTGACGCAGATTGAAGACATGGTCCCTGCTGCGGAAGCAGCGTTGCCAGTCAGCACTGCAAACGAGGCGCTGCAACTGCGAGACTTCTGGGAAAATCGGCGCGTCTTGTTCTTTTGTGAGTTGGCGATTGACGTTTTGGGTAACTGCTACGACGGTGACTTACAAATCCCTTCATGCACGCAGGCCTCATCATCTATCTGCTCCCTATAAACTTTGGTTACGAAGTTTCCATGATGGGAAAGCTTCTTGCCGTTACGCCGTTTGCTGAAAGGTTCGGGTATCTGGTTGCCGATGAATATGTTATTAGAGCCAAGGACCAGCAAATTCTTAATGCGGCCAACACAGCCGGGCTGTTTGTCTCAGCTTTTGCTACGGGAATCGTCAGCGATTTTATCGGTAGAAAGAAGACTATCATAATCGCTTGCATAATTTGCATTAGTGGCATCGTGGTTCAGTATTTTAGTACTTCTATTTTGATGCTCTTTGCAGGAAAGCTGGTGTCGACGCTCGGCTTTGGTTTGGGCCACTCGCTTGGCCCAGTCTTTGTTGCCGAATTGGCGCCAGTCAAGATGCGCGGTCTGTGTCTGGCTTTGGTGGTGAGTTCAAAAATGACCTGCGTCCACTATGTGACACTAACGGTTTTAGAACACTATGATTGTACTGGGCCAATGGCTCAATTCCCTCGTGGTGTACGCTTGCAAATCCGACCCAACCAGCATGGCGTGGCGGGTCCCCGTAATCACTCAAGTCGCTCCTCCGTCTTTATTGCTTCTTTGCATTGCTTTTCTTCCGGAGTCACCCAGTTGGCTACTAATTCGAGGCCGGAGAGAAGATGCGGCAAAAGCATATCGCCGGTTTAATGGGGACAACTTTGACGTGGATGCTGCGATTGCAGTCGCTACCGTTGCTATTGCCAAGGAGGAGGAAGCAAAGAAAGAGCAAGAGTCCAGTTCCTGGATTGAATGCTTCAAGGGCACCAATCTTCGCCGAATCACCATCATTGTCATGGTTTACCTCTCACAGCAATTTATTGGAGTGGGTTTCATCAGTGGATATTTGACGTAAGCTTCTGTGATAGGTGGTTGTCAAGAATTTTGGCTGATCGAATTAGGTACTATTTCCGTCTTGCGGGTGTCAATGATCCTCTGGCCATTGGACAAGCAGCTAATGCTATCCAGCTTGTGGGTAACATGGTTTCGTGGCCTTTGGTAGATAGATTGGGAAGACGACCAATGATTGTAGGCGGCTGTTTTGTTATGACGGCTCTTCTTCTTGTGATTGGAGGTATCAGTACTATTGGAACTGCCCCGGGCCTGTCTGCGACTGTGGCATTCATGGTGATTTGGGGTTTTCTTTACCAGGTAGGTTTCACGCCGTCGTACTTGAATATTGGCTGACCGACAATAGGCTACATTGGGTGCTGTAGCATATAGCATTGGCGGAGAAACTGCAAGGTATGGTGATCCATTGGTCTTGACGAGGAAATGCTAACAAAATTACAGCATGCAACTACGCCAAAAGACCTACAGTATCAACATCATGGTATCCACCGCGGTTTCGTGCATGGTCACCCAGGTCCTGCCTTATCTCCTTAACACCGATCAAGCGAATCTCGGAGGAAAAATCTGCTTTATATATTTCGGCGCGTCTGTTCCGATGTGTATATATCTCTACTTTTGCCTCCCTGAGCTCAAGGGCCGAAACTATGCTGAAGTCCAGGAGATGTTTGAGAAGAGATTGCCTGCGAGAAAGTTTAAGACATATGTATGCGAGGTTGGGCTTGGCGGTGAGCTTGAGGAGAAGACTCGTGAGGCCTGAGGAGAATAATATCGAAATATAAGTCATTGGAAAATAAATCAATGGAAAATAAATCGAGTTGTGAAAACCCGATTGGGTCATATTCCGGAAACCGTCCGTTACAAGCCTACCTGGTGTAACCTTAAGTGTGTCAAATGCTCTGAGGTGCTGGCACTGAACCCATAAGATAGTAGGAACTGTAGGAAGAGTCTTGAATTGGACCGTATGATAATATATTCTCCTAAAGATGCCATCAATAACCTGGGTGCTCCTTGCCTTTGCACTCTGCAGAATGGTAGCAAGTCTTACCGCCACTTGACGTGGCAAAGCCGCGTCAGGTGACGGGTCCCGCTTGGCCGGAATGTGAATTCCTGTCATCTGAAGCGGTTAATTTCTTTTTGCAGTATATGCAACTACCGGGGCTACAACACTGGGTCCAAACCACGACATGGATGCCAACACTGGAACTTCCGGGGGAAGGATTCCTTTATTAATTTTGCTGATTTGTAAGTGAAAAGACCCTTTTAAAATATGCAAATACGCGCTTGACGAAAGGAGGGGCCTTGTGTCACCATGTCCCGACCTCGGTAGCAGATATGTCATGTTCCACCCAATGACTCAGCTCATTTTTGCTCTAATCGATTATTTTGCCGATTTATTCAGAATGGAGGAGGATCAGGTCAATTAATCACTGGATCTAGATCAAACAACTCCTTCGTCCATGATGAAGTCTGGCAGAGTTGATGAAATCAATGCGTGCTATAGCCCCGAGAATGCATCAAGAGGAACAAGTTAGTTAACGAGGCATTCATCAATCGCCTCGGTGAGGTCAAACTTACCAATCACGCTGCCATCGATGCTGTCGAACTTTTAGCTGTTTGGTGACGGTGAAGGGTGACTCTAATTTCGAATGCCCATTTCTTACATAGGAACTAATTGCAAATTTGCTTATCAATCATCGTCTATCTTTCACCCCAACCCACCAAGTGCTGTTGATTCGCGACTAGGGTCGAGTGAGGATGGAGGTCGCAGGCAAGACTCGAGGGCAAAATTCCTCATTTGCTGCTAAGAAAGGCCAGAAATCTTCGAATCCCAGAGGAAAATACGCCTGGCGCGCGTGTCAAGAGTGTCGACGGCGACGGGCCAAAGTAAGCATTTTTCTCACTGGGCTCACTTCCCCGCTTTCTTATTGCCTACGTGCTAACACGATCATGGCGCAGTGTGATGGAGCTAAACCATCGTGTTCACGTTGCATCAACCAGAACTCGAACTGTGTTTATGATACCGGAGATGATCACAGAGGCACTGCTCCAAAGTCGTTAGTCCGACTACTCCAAGCCAGGATCAACGTCCTGGAGCAGATCCTGCAGATGCACGACATCGACATCGACGACTCGGCCTCAAAATTAATGGCCAAAAGTGCTCTTCCAGCATGCGCAGCCACCGGGACCCAGTCTGTATTTGACCAACTCTGTAATGAGTTTCAAGGTGCCTTGTGCTTTGACGAATCGGTGAACTTTGACCAAGATGGCCAGCCACGCTATTTCGGTCGGACAAGTGGGCGCCTCGAGTTCGAGACCCCCGAAGGTGAGTCTCGAATTTATTCGCTGATTTGTGTACGACGTTTGGAGCAGGTTGCTAAGATGAGAATCAAATGCAGTGGCAGAAACAGAGCAAATCCCACCAATGAACACGGGGCGATGCTTCGACCTCTATTTGCAGTCGATACAGGCGGAGCCCGCTATTTCTGAAGAATTGACGTCAGAGCTCATCGATCTTTACTTCAAGTGGGAAAACCCATGGTGCCAAATCGTGGATGAGAAACTATTCAGGCAAAGTACCGGGACAAAAGGGCCATATTGTAGTATGCTTCTTTTCAAATGCATCCTAGCTCTCGGCTCTCGCTATTGCGATGCGCCCGAATTGCGAACCGACCCAGACGACCCAAACACAGCTGGAAAGAAATTTCTAGAAACGGCCGAAGTCCTGCTTCATTTTGATCTCAAGTGGCCAAGCATCACAACCATTCAATCGCTGTCGCTCTTGGCCACATATTATGTGGTGAGATTCCTCGATATTTTTGTAGATTGGGCTGGTGATTAACATGTACAGGCCATTGGATCCGATGCTGCAGGTTGGCTGCACCATGGAATGGCTATCCAGTTAGCTCTGGACAGGGGACTGAATTTGGACCCATCTACGTTGGCTGGATCGACTCGCATACCTTGTGAGGAGTTTGATCTCCGAAGAAAAATGTATTGGGTGCTCTATTGCACTGATAAGCTATGGGCAAGCTACACAGGCCGCGTTTGCACTATGTTGGTTTGTCTACCCTCACCCGCATCTTGCTCCGACCGTTGCTTGGCATACAAACTGACCATGAAAATAGAGTGCCCAAGCAGCCGTAGATCCCCCGCCGCCTGCGAAACTCATGGAGCAGTTGGATTCTCCCGTCGACCCTGTCAAGTGTATGAATGTGGCGTCTATTCACCATGCCCTCTCCACACACTGCCAAATACTTGAGGAAATCCTTGTTAATTTGTATGTAACCCCCACTTCGATGTAAATGTTGAACGGCCACTGAGCATTTCAAAGCTATGCACCAAAAAGACTCCCTCAAGTAACCCAAGCCAAGAGTTTTTTTGAGTCCTGTTTAGTGGCGCTCCAGAGCTGGTACTATAATTTACCCACGGAACTCAAGGTCGAGCGAGCAGTCGATAAAACTAACACACTTCCCCATGCGTATACCCTCTGCATGGTCTATCACACGTCGACTATACTCCTGACCAGGCCTTTTGTTCCAAAAACCCATGGAACAACGCCAGGCTCCAGCACACCACAACCGGACGCCCTGCAAGAAGACATGTTATCGAAAGCCAAGCACCTTTGTGTGGAAGCGGCCAAAGAAATTTCCATGATTGGCGAAAAGTACCGCAAGACGTTTGGCAGTTTTAGAAGGAGTCCACTCAGCGCAACACACTGCACTTTAACAGCTGCTCTCGTGTTGCTAAACGCTGAGTGTTTGAATGGGTGTGGCGAAAGCGGTGTGGAAATGAGCTATATCAATTCTTGCATCAAGACGCTGAAAGAACTCTCGGATTCATGGACTCCACCTTGTCGTTACTGGTGCAGCATCAAGCGGCTAGTCAATCTGAGACGGCTCCCTGGACATGATTGTGACGACGGCGAGCACAACTCCGCAACCACTGGTCATGTGGTTGGAGAAACAAGCACGACATCCGCTATGATGCAAGAGAATACAAGTATTTTCCAGCAAGCCCTGGGTACGACGATACCACATGACGACTTTGTGTTTGACGAGCCCTTCTGGCAGGGTTTCATGCCCGATCTTGCCATGGATTTGCAGCAGGATATATTGGAAGTTAACACATTGGATTTCCGACAGTAGGTGGTGTGATTGAACTGCTAGAGCAAGTATTGTATACTAGAGCATGCCTTATACATGCATACAATACTCCATTGTCTGGCGTAGTGCAATTCACGCATGATTTGGCCATTATCATGCCCTATCTAGACTAGCATAACGCATGAAGGTCGAAGTCAAACTCTACAGATTGGATGTACTTGTTAGCAGTTTGCATGTTGAATAGAAATCCCCTTAAGCTAGTGTAGGGTTTCATCGACTTAGTTATGTTCTATTCTCGTTTCCCTTATGGCTTATATCGTCATCACTTCTTTCAAGTTAATTTGTGCCGCTCTCCTTTCCCTTCTCCGCGGCCAACCGCGCAGCGTGATTTTCCATGCTCGTAGCTGCCATAACATTGGCCATCTTTTGATCGCAAAAGTCCGGAATGTCACGGAAGTAAAAGTCCGTGCCGCTCACCTCAGCCGCGAGGCCGTAAGCACGGTTAGCAGGTACAGCCTTGCCCCAAGCATCCTTGACCTCACCACCCTCTTGGAACATCTCGACAGTCGATACTATAGTAGACACTGGGGTAAAGTCCTCTTCATTCATTGTTTTCCATTCGTCATTTGTCAGGATGTTGGTTTTCACCCCGCCAGGAAGAATGCAGTTGACGCGAATTCCGTCTTGGTAGTGGTATGGGAAGGCAATTGAGCGAACAAAGTTGATAACGCCAGCTTTAGAGGATGCATACACCGGACCAAATTGCATAGGGTACTATTTTGGATATACAGTTAGTATTGTGAAAACAGCGTCAAGACTTGGATATTGCTATACTCACCAAACTGCTTGAGCTACCAGTAATGACAAGAGCGGTATCCTTGCCCTTGTGCGGACTTCGTCGGAGAAAGTGAAGCGCAAGGTAACACTGATGAATTAGGCCATACAAATTTACGTCCAACGCCTGGGTGTTTGGCGGCGAGGGAATGCCGTCTGTATCGGGGGTCTCGTAAAAGCTGCCCTTCTCGATGACGCCTGCATTGGCAAAGACAAAGTCAAGGCGACCATCTTGTTTGAAGCTAGCCTCAAATGCCACAGACAAAGACTCCCACGATGACACGTCTGTGCGGTGGAAGTGGGCGTTGGGGATGCTGCTGGCTGCGGCTTCGCCAGCTTCCTTGTTGAAGTCAAGAATGTGGACAGTCCAACCCTTTGCGCCGTAGGCCTGTGCGACTGCGAGGCCCATTCCGGACGCGCCGCCAGTGATGAGAGCGACTTTGGGAGCCGACATGGTGAGTTTGGGGGCTTTGACGTAGATTCCAGGAAAAGAGAGGGCTGCAATCCCACTCAAACTTGAATTTAGGCTTCGTGAGCGCTGTTTTTAAGTTGAAAACCGGAATTTGGAAAGGAAACCGAAATCCGCTCGCCTCCACCTGTTTACGCTGTATTGGGCTACGGTGTTTTGGATCTGCTGTGCCATAATTATGGCTCCATCCTAATCAAGACCGTCCCGAGGGCCACCCAATAAAGGATGCTGGGGTTGTGGGCCGCTCCAACAAGAACGAAGCTAACCCCGCATGCTCACAAGGACAGCTGATGATGTTGTCAATTGAAGTCGTGTATTCAATTTTTTCCAAATCACGATTTGATCTTATTTCTGTTACAGAGATAAGCATGTGATAAAGATGACAAGGCGTGTTTATGTTGTTTTGAAATGAAATGGTAAGGTGAGGACAGGGAGGAGATAATCCTGATGCAACCTCCCCACCTCCGCCAAGCCACCCCGCACCAGCGAGAGGAGCCTGAAGCGCCGAAATTGCTATGATCTGTTCAACATGATCATTATGCGCAGTTTTTTAACTGTCCCTCATTTTTAGCCCATGGCTGGATTCAAGTCGTATCCCCTATTGACCAAGGAATTAGCTTGATTCATCTTATCATTTAACTCGTCACGCTGGAGCAGAAAAGCATGTTTTTAAGAGCATCAAGATGGCGGGGGCCTGCGATTATAACTGGGCTCGATTGTTCTCATGTCAACCCTGACAGAAAAGAGGATAATTAGAGCTTAAAATGCGATTTATTGGCGCTGAGATGACTTTAGGAATTCGGTCTGGTGGGCTAAATTCTGTGTGGGTTACGTTTGAATGTGCCATGACACAATTATTACCCAAAATGGCCAAGCTGGAGTGGTGTTGAGATCTCTCCATATTCCAGAAAGGAAATGATTTCAACGCGGACGGAGGGACTCAGGTATCTAGTTTCAGAGAAGCGGCACATGCTTTACTCTTATCCGCTCTTTTACCAATTCTTAACTGTATTAATCCACCTCACCACTTGAGAATGTGGTAAGGGAGAAGGCGCATTCCATGTCTCTAAAAACCATTATTGAGATGTCGTTTAGGTAGTGACCGGGCTCCTATGATGATAGCTCCCATACAGAAAAGAGTGGTCACAGGCAATGGTATCATATGATGATCTGGCTACTGTCTGTCTGCTGCTTGTCAACCCGAGCCAAATTGGTTTCGTCTTACACATTAATGCTAGTAAATCAAGTTGACACTTACCATTGCGGTATAACTGCGGGCAACAACAAACCCCGAAAAATTGTGGTTATTGGTCATTGTAGTCATTTGGACGAGGCTGAGGGTTGAGAAACCCAGCATTGAGAGAAATGTTCGCGCCACCTCGTGTGTCAACTCCTGAGGCAGTTAGTCTATGGACCAACTCTGTGAGGGAGCTTGAAGTGCAAAAGGTTGAAAAAAGACCTGGAAATCTGGAAATCTTCTATATCATTTAATGGGGGCAGCGAGCTTTTTGACATTTTCAATGTCACGCTGCTTGATTGGTCACATTAAGCCAAGAATTTGCTTGCAGGTGGTAATATCTCTATCCAGAAATACACGGTCAATTTCCTTGGACTACCAGGTAAAACATTTGGTGCCTTGGTCATCCGAGTTAGCAAGGCCACAACTTTGGCTTTGGAGTGCAAACTCAACAGCTCTAGCGACGAATGTGGCAAGAACGAGATTACATACAGTTCCGCCACACAAAAGTATTCAGCTACATATACTGGCGAAGATACCTAGTAAGAATTTATTCAATTGTGAACTAAAATCTTTCCAATATCCAATCTTCACCATCAAGCACCTATTATTTAGACTGCAGGTTGACAGCTAGCGAGCGTAAAGCGGGCTGCGCCATGGCTCATGACGGGGAGCTATCAGGCTCATCGACGAAGCAAACCATACAGACGGTATTCAGCGATTATACAAGACTATGGTAGGTTTTTCACAACCAACCTATTTGTATAACTCTAATTATATGCCACCTTTGTGGCTTGGTTCCTGGATCACACGGTTGAACCTACAGCTTGTTTTTTATTCAGAAGTAAATGAAGGGATTGTGGGTTTCTATAGGTTGACAGTCTAGATAAGAGTAGCTCATCACCGGAGATAGTTCAATATTTTTCAAATTTCCTTTAATATATTTGCTTGCCCTGCGAATCTCTCTCATGCGTCCAAGTATAAATTACCCAACGAAAACGTGTATTGAAATCTCTTTTAACCTAATACCAACTGAAACTGCAATCCCTATGGTACGTCTTTGCCACACTAGAGACATATAAAATAAGTAATCCTCTCTAGGATTTGGTGTCAAGATTTACAGACTGAGCAGGTTGAGGCCAATCGATAGGCGCAAGAGCAGCCACTACAATGGGTGTAACACCTGTCGCCTTGGGATCTTCACCAATCAGAGACATGGGAAAACCGATGTCAAAGGGCTGGGCTCCTTCAATTTTCTTAATGTGCTCCGCGGTCAGCTTCACATCAAGCGCCTGCACATTATCCATGAGGTGCTCAATTTTGCGGCCTCCAATCAGGGGGAAGACGTTGGGGGTCTTGCTCATCACATATGCCAGCGCGACTTGCTGAATGCTGGTGGCCCCAACGGCCTCGGCTACCTCCTCCAGAACCTTGCTGGCGGTTCTCTCGGCCTCGGTCTGTTCCGAGCCTCGCATGGCGCGAAGGCCCTCGCCCGCTTGCTTTCGCGCCTCGATCTGTTTCTCGGACTGCAGCTTTCCTCCGCCCAAAACGTCCCAGGGCACCAGGGCCATGCCGAAGTGGCGGGCCATGGGGAGAATGTCCCGCTCAAAGTCACGGACCATGAGGTTCCAGCGGCCCTGGTATGCGCAGAAGGGCGTCTTGCCGTGGGCTCGCGCATAGGTGTTGGCCGCGGAAACGACCCATGCAGGGGTGTCGGAGACTCCCAGGTACAACACCTTGCCCTGCTCCACCAGTATGTGCAGCGAGTCCATGAGCTCCTCGATGGAGGTGGTCCAATCCCACCAGTGGACATACAGGAGATCGATGTAGCTGGTCTTTAGCGCCCGCAGCGAGTTCTCGACGGCCAAGAACAGAGACTTCTTGTGGTTGCCCGCGTAGTTGACAGTCCTTCCTTTTCCAAGATCTCCGGTGCGATGGCAATTGGTGAACTTGGTGGCAATGAACATCAAGTCACGGTTGCCACGGCTCTCCATCCAGTTACCAATGTACTGTTCCGACTGGTTCTTCTGGTAATTGTTTGCCGTGTCAATAAAGTTGCCTCCGGCTTCATGATAGGCGTCCATGAGCTTGAAGGACTGCTCCTCGTCCACGCTCCCCATTTCATTTGCCCACGCCGTTCCAAAAGACATGGCTCCAAGGCAAAGCGGCGAGACGCGGACACCGGCGGTGCTCGAGAAGACTCGATATCGACCCAACTTGGTCTTGGGCTCAGGAGCCAGAGTGAACATGTCGGCGACAGACATTTTGAGCGGTGAGCTGAGGTGTTCTGTCGTGTAGGTGCGGACTAGTTATGATAGAAGCAGTGCTCTAACTGGAGGTGCTGTTGTATTTGATGGAATGGAATGTCAAGAGAAAACTAGAAAGAGCTGTTGTGTCCAAATGACCTGTCTTTGAAACTCGATCCACGTCGATCAGTGGGCTAGTTCTTGACACGGATTTGAGAAGTGCCGATGGCGGTCTGACCAATTACAGCTGGTGCAAGAAGATTGAAGCGGGGTTGAGCGAATATTGCAGCAAGTTGCGCTGTTCAATTAATATATCTTCTGGGCGGTTCGGATGAGTGGGATTTTGCTGACAAGGCAGGTATTTTGGACGGCAGCAAAATATGACTTTACGGTCTGCGCGGACACCGGCTGTTCTGGAGATAAGATCAGTAAATCCGCGAGGACATTTTTTGTTAACAGGGGGATGCTCGAGGATAAGAAGTAAGCGATCTACTGAAATGCATCGAGACACGGCCCCCAATTGAGCGTCCCATGTAGCAGTGTGGCAGGGTCTTTTGATCAAGGTGCTATTCGCACCTTAGCGTTGGCCCATGATTCGCCAGGTCATTCTCCGGCTATCTATTTTCAGGCGCAAGGTTCGACAGGGGAGTAAGCAGCTTACTTCTGGCCCACCTAAAGCCCCATGGGCCTCGTCAACTGTGGCAAGCCGGTGCATGGCAAGATCCCGATAGCAGCCCTACATGCTTCATCGCGGGCACAACCATCAACAAACAATGAGTCCCGGTCCAGTTAGATTACAAGCTTCATATCATGCGGTAACGACATTACACATTGAATTACTGCATCTAGCTTCCCCAAGACCCCGATTCACGCGGCTGGTCAATGCGGTAAAGGACCTCGGCAAGATTGAACCACCCTTCGTACTCGACCTCGTCCATGGTCTCGTCGAGGTCCCAATGGTAGTGACCACCTCGCCGCTCCTTTCCGAGCCCCTCACCAGCAAAGCAGTGTGTGTGCTCCATTCTCAAGGCCAAACCTTGGTCGTCTCCAGTATGCAGAACGCTCAGACAGACCAATGGCGCATCCGTGTCGTAGTAGCGCATCCACGCGCCAAAGTCTTCCTTGCCCCGGAAAGGCTGCTTGGGAAAGTCGGGCATCACATGCAGCTTGGCTTTTCCTGCGCGAATGACAAAGACTCCCCCCAGGCTCACGAGCTTCTTGCCGTAGACGTCCTGGATGCCCCGCTGGATGGCGTCGGTGAAATTGATTTTTCCAGCCCTGCCCTTTGCTGTTATGTGCAGCACCGGGCCCGGCGTACCGTCGCATCCAAAGAGGTTCCCCATAAGGCCAAACTCTGTGGATTCGCCGATTCGTTCGCACCGCACGCTCCCATCATCGGCCACCTTTGCGTAGTGCGTGCAATTGCGCACATGCCCTCCGGGCCCCGATTCGTAGGCAATGTTTGGCATCAGCTCCGTGTTGCGGCCCAGAATATGGAAGGGCCCGGCAGATGCGCCCAGGAGCATGCCGCCGTCGCGGGGCATCTCCATGATCTCGGAGACCTGCATCAAGTCGTATCTTGCCTCCAAGTTAGGCTTCGGTTTTAAGTTTGGGGGGCCACCGACATCAGCAATGCGCGTGTTACCAGACAGTCCCGCGCCGGCCAGGTGGAAAGGGCTCTCCCGAAGATCGGGGGGCGTCTGGATGGAAACATTGCACGTCACGAAATTGGCCTGCAGTGCGGGCTGGATTGCGGCAGCGACGTCTTCAAGGGGCGGCGGCGAAAGCGTCACCTTGTGCGTTGGCCACTTTGATTTTTCCATTGCGGTCTAAAGGTTCCTGTGGCGATACAGGTACAGCCGGTTGAAGCAGCGCAGTTAAATGGATGCCATCGCGTCAATCATGCCCCGCGTTTTCCATGACCAAGGCGGATAATTCCCGAGCAATTCCCAAAACTAGCGACTGCACAGTGAGATTTTGCCGAAAGCGAAATGGTAAAATGACCCACTCAGTGTGAGATCAGCACGGAAAAGCCAATAAATGCCGCCATGTTCCTTGTACCAGAAGCTCGGTTTCGGATAACGACGACATTGAACGGACACAGGCGGCATGACAAAGAGCAGATCGATCTAGGCTTTTGTCAAAATGCAAAGCCACCCAAATAGACCCAACCTCCAAAGTTGAAGTTTTCGCGTTGCTAACGCTTTCATAAAGAGTTGACAGGTTACATCTGGCGAGCTGCACCATGAAAATATCCAACATTTGTTGCGACCTGTGACGCCGTCTCTTTCTGTTGAGATGCACCCGATGTTAACATATGAACGTAAATTAGACCAAGCATGGCTGTCAAGCCTTTACCTTGCGTGAAGCCGAACCGCAAAATCCGATATCACAATAGCTCAGGGAAAGTAGCCAACGCGACCGCCAACTCTAGATCCATCTCACCAAGTGTCCTTTACAGCGATTTTATTATTTATTACCACCAGAACCTCGTAGCACAATGGAATTGGTTGTGGTCAGTGAATCAAACTCTTTAGTCATTCGTTTTCCACCATTCTGCAACCAAAGCTTTGGTTCGTCACCATGACTACCCTGATTTGGACGGCGCTCCTCCTTTTCTCCCTGCCATGTTTGGCAAATCCGATCCACGACTTCCATGCATGCGAAAATGCGTCTTCTACGAATCTTTTAAAGAACCCATCATTTGAAAACGGGTACGAAGGATGGAAAATGAACTCGGGAAATATTAGGCAGAGGTCCGCCGCAGACGGCAGATACTATTTGTCAGTCATGTCATTCCTCTATCCCTCAACTTTGAGTTGCTGACCATCACGGGCAGAGCACTTCCTCGCCTTCACGAAAAAGTACTCTGGCAAGCCAAGCAGGAAGTCTACAATTTGGAGACCAAGAAAGAACACGCGGTATCGGTCAGCTTTCGAGGATCCCTGAAACCCATGGCGGACATCACTTCAGCGTCTTGTCTCGTTGGGATAGTCATCAGAAATTCAAACTCTTCCGCCTTTGTCGCCTCCCGGACTCAAGACTTCACAAAGAGCATAACAAGTTGGGAGAGCGTGTCGGGCACCTTTGTGCCGTCATTCCCCAACGTCACGTTTGAGCTCACCGCGACTTGCCTTCGGCTCAAGCCGGGAACACAAAGGCATCTCCGTGTCGTTGACATAGAACTAGCCGACGCGAGGCTTGAACTGTCGCCAGGCAAGGCTTGTGAGGGATTCACCGGCTACAAGGCCCCGGCTCCCAGAGTCCGTCGAGCCATTGCGACCAACGGCGCATCCGAAGCCGCGGGCCCAAATAGTGGCTCGACTACATCCAGATCATCAAGCGACCACCCCACGAGAGTTTTTTCGGATCCAAATTCTCTCCCACCAGTCCAAACTCCCGAACCTACTTCTACCCAAAGTTCTGTTTCGAAAACAACCCATTGCCACGGGAAGTTTGGGGGCAGACGCAAGTGCGGAGGTGGATGTGGAGGCTGCAGGTGTGGGTGCAGCGGAGGGTGTAACAGAGGATGTGGATGCGGATGCTGTCCATGTAACTGTCGCTGCTCCAAGCAATGAGAAGGATTTCACAAGCCAGTTAGTTTAACAGAAAAGTGTCACGCAGTTGGATATAGTCGAGCTTGACCACAGCGATAAAAACAAAACCACAGAAATAATCATGTGCATTGGTCATGAACCTCAATATCTGACTTGAATAATAAAATCGTGACTCATTTTCCCTCCCTCCTAACTCCATCCGATAATACCCGTAGGTTGGTCAATATTATAGTGCAGCGTGCTGAAACCGCTGATAAATGCATGGTGTCTCGTTTGGTTCGTTAAGAGGCCGTCAATGTGATTTCAATACGTTTGTCCGGATAATTTGAGTAGACAAAATGGGATTGCGACGTATATGCCTTATTGTTGAGGACCTGAGTGACGTCCCACGTACAGCTAGCATCGGTGTCGACCAGATTGCAAGCCATGGTCTCAACACTGTGTCATTATTGTCAGCCCAAAAGAAACATCGCAGCGACCCCCAACCTGGCGCCCTCAGCCTGTCCAAGCACTAGGATGAATGGAAAATACGTACTCCCCATATGTATGCCTTGGGTCTGTGGGAGCTTGCTTGTAAAAAAAGCCCGCCGTTGAAGGGCCGTACGTAACGGTGACGGAATCGTAGAATGTGCACGCATCGGCGCTGATCTTGGGTGCACACGCAAGCGCGACCGTGGTGGCTTGGCCGTCGGCGGCGACAACGGAGCCTTGGATGCCTTTTGGGATTTCCGTCCCAGGTTCCAAGGCGGGGACGTAGATTGTGGTCGTGGTAACGGCTGTGATGGTCATGCCGACGGCCAAAGCAGGGAGAGCGAGCGAGGAGAGGAGCATGTTTTCTTGATGTCGTTTTCGCGCAATGTGTCTTGGCAAAGAATGATGAAGTGGGTAAAAAAAATAAATAAATAAAAAGCCTTGAATCTCCAGATTCAATGGTTCGAGAAAATTTCCAATGACGGACACGAGGACGACTTGAAACAAGGTCAAGGACGGACGCGGCAGCCGAGCAAGACAGGCCGGTTGGCAGCCGACGCAGTCAGATGCACGACACTTGAAATGTTTCCAGTCACAGCACAAGTAGAGTGTCACGGACGACGGGGCCAATGGCAGCCGAGGCAGCGGGCCAGATTGGCGAGAATGTGAAACGCGAAGGATGTAGGATTGAGCTGGCGCAGGCTGGTTCCATCGTGTCCCGTCTCGGCTGCGTCGTCTGGAGTTTGACACTTGCTTGCCCGGTGGCCCGGCGGCGATTTCAGACTGCCAGAGCGCAGTATAAACTTCTGACCTCGTCTGCCAGCTGTGAGGTTGATTTTGATTCAAAATTGGGCCTGAGCGTGGCAGAACCAAGGCGCTCTGCCATGATAATCCTTGTAAAAGCTCCGCCCGTGCATGTGTCAGAGCCCGTCAAATGGTTGTGGAGGAGGCTCCAACGTCTGTCAACCTGAGACACCAAGATTGAGAAACGAAACAAAAGAAAAAAGAAAGAAAAAGAGGGGGGAAGCGAATTTTCAGACTATAAAATTGTTCTTGTATTCATGCACATGTTCTATTTAATGACCTTGCCTATCCCACAGAAGAAAATCCCAATCATGTTTTCCACGTCAATGGCGACGTTGCTCATTTTCGTCCTCATCCTCACTCACCTCCTCGGATGACAAAAACAATTCCTCCTCTTCCCTGTGCCATTCGTCTAGCTGTATGTCCTCGCTCCGCAGCTTGCTGTACGAGGGCTTTCTGTATCTCCTCGTGCACCGCTGGACGCCGTAACGAACGCCAATGATGAATGCAGACAAGACGACAACCATAACGCCCGTCGAGATCCACGCCCTCCACCCCTTTATGCAGCACGGGTACAGCGCCATGTAGAATCCCACGCCCCACTCCATCCAGCCCATCTTGCGCCTGTGGTCCGGCATCAGCCCCTTGCGCACGAGGTGCTTGTGTCGCGGGCCCGTTGGACCCGTCTGGAAGCGCTTGAGACCGAAGCGCGGAATCGTTTCCTGGCGCGAATCAGTGTCTATGTACTGCATGTCTCCCCAGCGTCCGGTAAAATAAAAGAATGACGTCAAATTGGACGAAGGTGACTGTGTTGATGATGGCTCGTTGGGCGGGATCAGCCTGGTGAGCTTTGCGGTGGCGGGGTCGTAGCGGTAAAAGTAGGCAGAAAGAACAGGATCCCACTGTTGGCCCTCATCGCAGTAATCCAGGAGGACGTAGTTGTGGACTTGAAGGCTGAAATGGCGGTTAGTCCGAACGAAAGGGGGAGAATAAAATTTGTGTTGAGCTGCGGAGTGGCTTACCCTCTGGACGGATAATTGGCATGAGATCCGCGAGCGCTGTAGACAATTGGCTGCACCATGGCAATTAGCAACGATGCAGACTAAAAAGTTGGGAAGAGGGTTCAAACGTACGCGATCATCCTGAGTCTTGAGGACGGTGGTATCATCCCAATTGTAGGCCATTCCGTCAACATGCTGGCTGTAGTAAATGCCCACGGGCTTGCCATTCCGGAAACGAACCATGTTGTGCTCCCTTGATGCAGCCATCAATCAGCCAAATGGTCATCTTCACAATTGGACACGACGGTTTCCCACACGCGCGCGCGCACACACACACACACACTTACCAGTCGCCGACGTGGTCGCCAAAGTGCATCCCAGACGCTGCCTTGGGCCCGCTCACTAAGCGGTCAAAGGGCTCGAGGACCTGGGTGATGTTTGGACCCTCGTTGTACGAGTAAAAGTAAAAGTAAAAGGCGTCGAGCTCGACGTCGCTCTTTTCCACAATGATGACGACGGCGGGCGTGGAGTTGCGAATGCGGCCCGCAGAGTCCGGGGCCTCGCCGAGGATCCAGTCCGGGTAGGCGGTCGGGTCCTCATTGGCGGTGAGGGCGACATTGTAGCCGCCCTCGCCATGGCGATTGAGCACCTCGAGGTTGTCCAAGGTCAAGCTGGTGGTGCCGTTGTCAACCGGCAGCCCGCGCACCAGCGGCGTGGTGTTCTGGATGTGCGCCAGCAGGTCGCTCGGCTTGTAAGGGTCATCCGAATGAAGCCAGAGCAGAGGCGCTAGACGAGGCGGTTAGCTTGAGAGGGCCCGTCGTCCGTCGTCGCGGCGTGCGTGTGAGCGCTGACGTACCGTGCTTGGCGACGTAGTCCGGGCAGCGATTGTCGTCGGGCAGGGCTCGGGCCGAGGCTGCTGCGAGGCAGATGGCCACGGTCGTGGTGATGATGCGCGCCAGCGCCCGCGCGGTCCAGTCCACGGCCATGGTTGAAAATCAGTGCGCCCGCGTGAGGCTATCCCCAAGTCTGAGAGCGAGCAGCCAAACCGACAGCCTGCCTGGTTTCCGTTCGCTGCCTGCACAGCCCGGCGCTACATAAATTTATCCCGGCGCTTATTCAGCGTCGGCTCTCTCGGCACCGTGAGTGGACCGGGCCTCTGGACGCTATCGAAAGTCCGGCCCAAGCCCCACCGCCGCATTGTTACGAGGCGGAGGCGACAAAATAAGCCACGCAGCGGCCACGCTTGAGGCCATCGCCAGCTGCTGCCGCTTTTCACGTCGCCTCCTCCGCACGCGCTTAACGTTGCCGATTGCACTGCTCGGATAGCTGGAATTCGATCCATGCTTCGGGCCCGAAAAAGTCCAGTCACGGAATTGTGACATGGGGACTCCAATTCTCCGAGCCAAACAACCATGTCCACACTCTCCCATTGTGTCGCGCTATTTTAGTGATCCTGCCACCCGTTCGCTAGCGCGGCATTTCTCACTGTGAGAAGCATTTTCGAATCCCACACCCTCGCTTCCATCGAACCTTGTCGCTGTTAAGCTTGTTGTTGCCTTCATCCCGCCATCTCCAAGACTTTGTTTTCATATTTGAGTTTAGCATACAATAATCGGAGTTCCCGAGACAAATTGTTGAAGCCACTGCGAATAGTAAATGTGACCATTACATCAATGCAAGACACGGATGCCCTCCAGGTTAGGTTCAATTTTTATTATGTTGATTCGCATTACCCATGTCCATGTACTTCTATATAGCATGTTTAAAATCAAAATACAAGGAAAGAAGAAGAAAAAATAAATAGGTGAAAAGTAGGCCAACCATTAAAACATCAACAGAGCAGAGCAGAATCCATCCTCAACCTTTACATATTCTTGGCAAACCCTTCAACCACAGCAGCCAGCTCGTCCAGTCTCGCTTCCCAAAACTCTCGGCGCTCTTCGTCAGCCTCAATACCAACAAACGTCTTCCCGCCTTCGAGGAATGACACCACGCGAGGCGGAGTGGGCGGCTCCGGATGCGGAATGGTGTAGTCCACGCGGCACTCAGTGTTTGCAAATGGAATCGCATCAAAGAATTCCCGATTGAGATGGTTGACAAAGGACGGGAAGAATGCCGTCGATGCCGGCCAATCCGTGCAGTCTTGGAGAATTTCCTGGAATCCAAGAGTGGCCCGCTGGCTGCCCTCCAGGTACTGGTCTCTCACGTAGTCGAGCAGTTGCTTCGCGCTCCAGCCGGGCTCGAACTTGACCCGGATCGGCATGTATTGGTAGCACGGACCCATGATGCCATCGATGCCGGAAACGTCCATGTCGCGGCCAGAAACAATGCCTCCGAGGGTGACGTCGGAGACCTGCAGGAACTGAGCCATGACCTTGGCCCAGGCAGCAGTGAGAAGGGTGGCAAAGGTCGTCTCGGGCGAGCTGTTGGAAATGTCAACAGCCTTTGTCATAAAGGCCGTCTTGCAGTCCGAGCCAGCGGGGGAGATGATCTCGGTTGGGGAGGATCCCCGAAGCGTGTTGCGCCAGAACTTGACGTTCTCAGTCTTCGTATCCGACAGCTTCTGGAGGTAGCTTGTAAAGGGCGTCGAAGGGGAAATTTCTTCGCCGCGGTATCGCATCTCCAGCTGACGAAGCAGCTCAGGCAGCGAAACACCGTCATACTGCGCGTGGGAAATGCGAATCATGAATGCGTTCTCGTCTCCGCGCAGCGCAAATAGGTGAATGAAGGAGGTACCCAGGGCAAAGTTGGAATCAACGCCAACGTCCTTTTCAGCAAGCTCCTTGCAGTAAGTGTCGATGGCCCCTTCAATGTTGTGCTCTGAAACTTGCACCTCCATCTCCTCCAACACGACCTGGAGCGTCTTTCCATTGTGCTGGACAAACACCGTTCGCAAAATGGGATGTTGAGAAACGAGGTACTGGAAGCTTTCGACCAGTCTTGCCAGATCAATAGACTGGTCAAGGTAAAGCATGTTGTACTGGGCGGAGCTTCGAGGCGCGGAGACAGTCGACTTGACGTCTCGGTCCTGGTTATCTGTAACCGGTAGAATATCCTGAATGTTCCAGCTGGGATCGGCAATTTGGGATTTGATCCTCTCTCTCAGGGCATCGACATTGCCTGATGCCAACAACGAAAACGGAGTATACACCTTGGCGGGCTTCTCAATCTTGGCGCGGTTATCCAAAATCGAATTGGCCATGCTCTGCAGCTTCATGTTCTTGAACATGTCGGCCACGGATAGACCGAATCCAGCCTCGCGCAGTGCCGAAACAATTCTCATAGCCACAATGGAGTCACCGCCAAGACGGAAAAAGTTGTCATCGAGAGATAGCTTGCTCTCTTCGATACCCAAATATTTAGACCAGAGCGAGAGAAGCACTTGCTCCTTGTCCGTCATTGAAATTGTTTTGGCAATTGTGGAGTGAAGCGCGACAAAAGATTTCCGAAGTTCCGTGATCAGGTCAAGGGTGACGTGCTCGGCCACTCCGTTGAGGTTCTTGACGTCCACTGATTCACCACTCTCTGATTGTCTTGCAAGGGGAATGCACACGGCAGGGATTGCATAAGGCGGTAACGTCTCGAGGAGGGCCTTGTTCAAACCAACCATGGCGCTGGCGAGAGGAGCTGACACCGTTGTCGATAACGGGAAAGACGCGTCCGCATTGCTGACAGCAAGGTCAATCAGCCGGCCTTCTGCGGCGGGGTTTTCCTGGACAAAAGCAATCACTAAGGGCGTTTGGATGTTCGAGCCTGCGGGGTGAATAAGCTGGCTTGAAATATCTGTGCCTGGGGGCAGGAGACGCTCAAGTTCGAGATTGGTTGCCACGAGGTCAATGACGTGGCCATCAATGTTGGTAAGGGTCTTCTTTTGGCCAACAAACACCAACGACATGTCATCTGTATATTTCACTAGGTCACCGGTGCGGTAGAGCTTGCTGTGTCGCCCTGCAACGGATTCTGTGCCTCGAGTAAGCCACTCGGGTGCGTCAACATCAGCGGCCTCCCCTACGCCCTCTACGAGGAGCTCTCCGACAGTTCCAATTGGCATGATGATATCTTGATTGGCTGGGTGCACAACCCAGTGGACATGTCGAACAGTGGGATACTTATCTCCGCTCGCCAGAGAGTGTGAGGCATCCGGCAGCGACACGGGGCCCAGCTTGTTCATCTCCCAGATCTCTTCGAGCTCACTTTCGCTCATGCACGTGAGGCCACTTACAGAGGTGCTTTGGTCCCCGCGAAGTTGAGATACGGCACACTCGAATTGCGACAGCACACGCTTCACCTGACAATGGCTAATGATATGCGAGTCAAAGCTGGCCGCCAGGCGGAAGCCATCATTCTCAAGCGCGCAGGCGATCATGATGGGATACGAGTTGAAGTGAAGGGCCTCTAGCGCGATATCACCAACGCGGAATGATGGAAGGTCGTTTTCTAACCCTGCAGGTGCATCGGGGGTTTTTGGCTGCACGACCAAACCCATGGTAACTTCGCAGGCAATCTGAGCATCCGGGCTCAGCCGGCGAATGTTCTGGATGCCGAAGTGTTCATGAGCGGCCCGAACAACATTCTGCTCCTGAATCGCCCGAAGAAACTCTTGAACCGAAGCTGTTCGGTCGATGCGCACACGAACGGGCAGAGTGGCGAGAATCGGGCCCTCAATCTCCTCGGCTCCGGGAATGGGAAGGGTGCGCCCCGAGAAGGTCTCTCCAAACACGACATCATCGCTCATGGTGTATTGAGAAGCAACCAGCGCCCAAGCAGCTCTGATGACCGTTGTGATGGTGATTTCTGACTTGATAGACTGGTCGAGATGAACAAATCTCTCGGCCAGTGCATCCGGCTCTGGGATGTAAGAGCGCGATGGTAAGGAAGGGAACTGGGGACCGGTTGCTCCTTCAAGCTGCGCTCGCCAGTAATCCTTGGACGCTTCCCTCGCGGGGTCGGTCAGGTAGCGGACGAAATGCTTAAACTCGGCGGGTCGCGATAGCTTGTGCCCCTGAGACGCTGCCTTGACATGCTCCAGGATGAGATCGGTTGACCAGCCATCATAGATGGCATGGTGGGCCGTCCAGACAAAATAGATCTTGTCCATCGACTGGTCGTAGACAATGGCGAACCGGGACAATGGCGCGCCCGGAGACATGGGCTCTTTCCTGTCGGCCTCGAGGAATTCGTCCAGGCTTGTGCTCTTAAACTGCCATTGCTGCTGCTGCTTCACGACAACTTGCATAAATCCCTGCTCCTTGAACTCGACGATGCGCGTGCGTAGAATGGCGCTCTCTCTAAACACAGCATCCCACGCAGGCTTCAACCTATCAACGGCACTCCAGTTGGGGATATCGGCAATTCTCTGAGCAATATAGCTTTCCTTGGATCGAGTGTAGAAAGCCATGTGAATTTCCTGCATAGGTGCACAAGGGTAAATATCCTCGATGGCTGTTACTTCGAGTCCGCATTGCTCAGCTGCTTCCGTGCACAGAGCCTCGCGGTCCCAAGCCGGCTTGAGCAAGGAGAATTCGGGCACCTCCATGTCTTTTTCGGAGGTGCCGTCAATACGCTTCAAGGCTTTTGCCATGTCTGACAACACTGGGAAGTTGAAGACATCAGCAACAGTCATGACGAAGCCCTTCTCGCGCATCATCGGTACAAGCTTCATGGCCAAGATGGACTCTCCACCCAGCACAAAGAAGCTATGTGATGTGTTGACCTGGTCTGTCTCAAGACCCAGGAGCTGACACCACGCAGCGTGCAGGACAAGTTCAGTATCCGATTCTGGCCTGTCACCAGAGTCCGAGCCCGTCAGTGACGTTTGCAGAGGCACCGTTGCACCGAGAGCGCGCAACGACTTCCTGTCCGTCTTGCCCGACACCAGCATCGGGATTCTCGACATGCCGATGTACGCAGCCGGAACCATATACACGGGCAACACCTTGGATAGCCTATCGTTGAGCTCTGCGACCAATTCGCCCATTCGCGGGGAGAACTGGACGTGTCGTGCTTCGCCGTTGCCGGAATCATCCGCTTCGGCCGCCTCGCGATCCGAGATGAATGCCACCAGCATGGATTCTTTGCCTTGGCCCTGCGGTGCAATAATCTCGGCGACCACTTCCGTCCCAGGGAGAAGCATGTTCTTGATGTGGTGTTCGATTTCACCCAGCTCAACACGCTGTCCGCGCAGCTTAATCTGAGTGTCCTTGCGACCAACAAAGACGAAGCCGCACTCTCCATCCGGGTCGTAGCGCACCAAGTCGCCAGTCTTGTAAAGGCGGCCGCGTCTTCCGTGGATGCCTCCGCCTCCAGCGAGGAGGAAGGCCGGGTCGTGGATAAATGCTGCAGCCGTCTTCTCGGGGTCACCCAGGTATCCTTCGCCGACAATGGGGCCTTCGATCAACAGCTCGCCAACAGCACCGACGGGCACCAGCTTGTCGTGGTTTTCGGGCTCGACAAGCCAAATAACGGCACCTGTTCCGGATCCGATGCTGACATACGGCTTTCCTGCGGCGCTTGGGTTGACGGTGCATCCAATGGTGCATTCGGCGGGACCGTATCCGACAACCACTCGCGTGTGCTTGCCCCAAGCCGAAATATCGCCCGCCGAGCAGGATTCTCCTCCAATCCCCAGGCTCTGAAGGGAGGGAATGATATCCGGGTCCAGGATACGGGCTACTGACGGCGTGACATTGACCATGTTGACTCTGAGTCTGCGGATCGCCCCGCTCAGATCGTTGACACGGTCTTCATCGGCAGGAATGCAGAGGCAGCCTCCGCGAAGAAGAGAGCACAGCATGCTGTCAATACTCACGTCAAAGGCATAGGAAGTAAAGTCGAGCGATCGCGAGTTTTTGGCATATCCAATACCTGTGCTGCGAGCCAGAGCACTCGCGGTGTACGTATCATGGCCAATCATGACTCCCTTGGGCATTCCGGTACTTCCTGAGGTAAAAATGACATAGAGGAGGGAGGACGGCGATACAACAGGCAGCTCCTCATGAAGGTCTGTTGAGCTCTCGAGCCCGAGCAGCGTGTCTTGGTCAATAACCACCGTCTTGGCAGCGGGAGCAATCATGGGGCCATCCGGGCCATACGTTTTGGAAGTCAAGATAACGGTGGCATGAACCTGCTCGGCCATGACCTGGCGTCTTTGGAGGGGTTGGCTTGGGTCCATGAGCACGAAAGCTCCTCCAGCCTTCATGACGGCCAAAACTCCGACAGTCGTCCACCGTGACTTCTCAAAGCAGAGAGGGACAACGTCGCCCTCGCGCACGCCAAGACCAACGAGGTGGCGTGCGAAGAGCGTGGAGATGTTCTCGATTTCTTGATAGGTAAAGTCTCCGTCCCACGAGCAAATGGCGGGGGCGTCAGGCTGGGATTGGACTTGCTCTGAAATGAGCTCCTGGAGGCAGACATGAGCATCGGGGGGAACATCCTTGTTCCAGTTCCAAATGACTGAGCTGTCGAGGTCGCCCAGTTCCAAGACGGAACTGATGAGCGTCGTCATGCTAATTAGAGTTGTGTTGAGAATCTCAACCAGCGAGTGGGCAAAGTGGTTGGCCAGGAACCTGGCTCCCACCGGTTCCTGCCATGATGGTACAAGCCAGAGGCTGCCATCTGCCAGAGTTGCTTGCAGCTGAATATTTCCCTGGTGTGTGTCAGCGGTTCATAGTGCCGATGGAGAAGCCGTAGGACGATTGTGTACTCACCCATTCTGGTGAACCGTCACCTTCCTTGATATTAACTAAAGATTCGGGTGCGTACTCATCGTTGAAGACGAATGTGTAACCATCGGTTGCGACCAGGGGTTCCGGTCCCAGCTGCTGGTGCAGATAGCCGCGGATGCCCTCAAGTGCATCCGAAACGGGGCTAGCAGGATCCCACGGCAGCTTGGACGTGTTCAGTTCGAAGATGCGTTTGGCAGGGGACCTGGGATCCCTCAAACCCCACGAGTACTGCACATGGTTGCCGCTGCTGTGGCGGTAAAGAAGCAGAGTCCATGCCAGCAGCAGCACCTCGAGCTCGTCGCCGTGCTGCCGGCGCTCCCTGAGAAGAGGCACGTCAAAACGCAGGCCCCTTGGCTGAGCGGCCGGGCTCGACACCTGGTCCTCAGCACACACGATAGCCCCCGGCGTCATGTTTGGGCGGTGGTTAGTTTGGTAGATGCGTGTGAGGAGGACTCGGAGGGGACTCTTGCACAGAGATAAAGTTATAAATTAGATATATCTTGGCCGCATTGCACTCTCTAGTCTCTTGGAGCCAGAATGGGACGACGACCCCCAACGTCCCTCCACTCTCAGCAGTCCGCCATCGGACTACTAGCCCACGATTCACGACGGGACTCGTGCTGGAGAGCGCCCAAGCTCCGCGAATCTGATTACGTATAAGCCCAGGTGGAAATTGACGTACCGAGCTGGTGGTTTGGCTCTGGGTGGGGGTTCATGCTGGCTGGGTGGAAGAGGGTCCTCTGGTTCGTGAAAAATGGCGCATGTGTGCCCAAAAAGACAGAGATACAGGCTTTACTTGGAAAGAGGCTGAAGGGCAGAAGTGCGAGATGGGCCAAAAAGGGAACCAGTTCCTGTCCTGTGGGCAAGGGCTGCCCCAGGTCGACCTATAATGGTCCGGTCTGAATGATGAAGCCGCCTCCCCCACCCACCTTGGCCACCCCGATGCAAGCTGGTTCCATGCACAGCTCCCAGCTCAGCAGGTTGCCTGTGGCCAGGGTCTTGGCCCCCCGCGTGCTCGTTGGGAGGAACTCAAAGGCCAGAGCCTGGGTTGCGCGGGACCTTGTACTCGGTAACACCCGAGGGACGATCACTCAAATTATCCGTCCAAGTGGGCAAGAGGGCGATCCTCTCCTCTCCCAAACTCCACACGAATGCGACGTCGAGGACGACAGCCGTCTGTCTCTCCGTCCAAACCTTGGTTACACGGCTCCTTCGCCTCTCGCTGCGGATTTCTCGCCCAGCAAAGATGCGCGCGTGCCGAGAAATATCCCGCTTTGTGGCTTCGGTAGCTGAACCCTGAAAAAAGCGGCAGATGAGCCTGATCCCACGCCTGAGAGCGCCCCCCTTCCCTTGGCGACGGCTTAATCGGATCAGGGAAATTCTGCATTAGCCAGACGGTCCGGATTGACGCTATCAAAAAATATCGAGACTCTCGTAGACCAGAGGGCGTGGGCATACGAATGCAACATCCCACGCCCAGGTCCCCATCCATCCATCGTATCCTGGATAAGTCGGCAACAGAGCCCAGGAACAACTTGGCACCCCGCAGACTAATGCGCGTACGGTATTCCCGTTGTATTCTCACCAAGAATACCCACCACTATCCACCATTTGCAGAGGTTCCCAGGCCCGGGAGGTTCTCGTTTGATCTCGTGGAGGGGGGCAAGTGATTTGTCACAAATGGTCCGATTCATCACCCTTCAAATAATGCTTACACGGCAACTCTTTGCAAGCATTTTGTTTCGTTCCCAGCGTCACCGTCGCCGTCAAAGTGGGCGAAAAGGAGAGTCAGGATGCAGTGCGCCATTCATCTAATCTGATCATCAGATTAGATCAGACGGGGTTTTTTCTCGCCAATGGCGGACACTAGATGGAATGCATGTTGGTGGTTCACTTTGAGTCCGGACCAAAAAAAAACAAAAATTAAAAACCAGACGGCGACAGACCGGCCCAACTTTGAGCGGGGACGAGCTTGAACGAACTACAGCATCCAGCGAGTCGGGCTAAAAACGGCGATCGACAATGTAACTAGCACGACAGTGTCTCAGTGCTTTGGGCGCATCGTGTAAGTAAGCCTGCCGACGGCTTCAGTGGCGGCGTGGTGCAGAACTGCCACGCCAAGATTGATAACAAACGGCCTGCCGAGACGAAGCACGCCGGGCCTAGGCTTTGCTGGTGAGAAGGAAGGGTCGAGAGTCGGGCGCCGGAGCACCGAAGATGCTCGTCGGGGGGGGGGGTGAGCGGCACGCGCGGGTCCCGTCTCCATCACACGCCCCTTGGATGCTTGGCGACGAGCGACAACGGGATTTTCCATCCCCAAGGACCTGGAACTTGGAGGGCTCACTGGGCCCCAGTGGAGAGACACTGAGAAATGTGGGAATTATCTGATCCGATTGATAGACGAGGCCCGCCTCCTAACCACGCGCCGGGGGGTGCCCTGGGCGAGCCACCAAAGCCCACACGCTCGACCCAGCAGCGAAGCGAGGTCGACCTTCGCGACTCTGCTCGCATTCCGCATTGCGGAACATCGGCACGTCTCCACACAAGGCTGCGAGTACGCGGAAAGGATTTGCCCATCCAACGTGCTCATATGTGAACAGGAAGAGGGCAAGTGCACCTATCGGAGCAGAGTTAACCGTACGATTCTGAGCATGCTTCACTCAGAGTCGGGATCCTGTTGCCGAATACGAACCGGGTGAAAAAGCATTACATGTGCACACCACACAATCCCGGATCGTTGTGGTGAACAATGCAAAAGTGCCAGCAGAAACATACACAGCTTAATGATCGGCGAATTCCCCGTAATGGAATGTTCTTTTTTTCCCGATCTGCCAGGCTTGGCTGGCTTGGTGGTTGTGTCGATCCGCTAGACTGGGGCAAAAGTAGGTCCCAATGCTGCCTCTTGGCAACTGTGGATAATTGGCTACCCTAGAGATTCTTGTAAGTGCAGAATTGAATGGGGGGAAATTGGTGAAAGAGGAGACAAATGTAAAGGGAATTTAGTGTTTTAATTATTATGATTTATTTAATTATATGCAACTCTTCATGATGTGGCTGTGGTTGTACTGTGGTTGTGATACTGTCTATCGCTTCCTTATTATTGTTGTTCCAGCCAAGGCGGTCATAGATGGGTACACACCAACAGCAACAAACTAGACTCAGATTATTAAATTCTTTACAACAAGCGAATGAGACGAATTATACAATCACAATTTACTATCCACCCAGCGAGGTTCCCTCTTTTCCACAAACGCCAAAACCCCCTCTCTCTGATTATCGCAAGAGTCCAGCGCAGAGTCCCACGTCGCACGCAGCAGCCGACTTGCGTTTTCTGCACTACCATCTTCCCACCCAGCGATGATGCCGGCACGGGCGATGATGATGCTATCCGGGCTGTTGTTCACAATCGAACCCGCGTACTCCAGGGCCAGCTTCACCACCGGGCGCTCCAGGATGTCGTCCGTCTCGGCAGCGTCATCCGCGACCGCATTGACCAGCCCCCACTCCTTTGCCTTTTCGGCCGTGATGTTTCTCCCCGTCAGGGCCATCTCCATGGCCCTGGGACGCCCGAGGGTCCTGACCAGCCTGGGGAGCGAGCCCGCGTTGGGGACGACTCCCCTCTTGACCTCGGGCAGCGCGAGGAAGGCGCTCCTGGATGCCACGACGAGGTCGAGGTTGGCCAGAATCTCCATGCCTCCCCCGCACGCCAGCCCGTTGACGGCCGCAATCACGGGCTTCTTGCCGTGCCGCCGCGACAGGCCACCAAAGCCCGAGGGCGGGTTCATCGGCCGCTCCTCCTCGAGGCCCTCTGCCCGCCGCCTGTTGATTTGATTCCACTCCCCGAGGTCCATGCCCGAGCAGAATGCGCGCCCGGCGCCGGTGATGATTGCGCAGCGCAACCAGGGCTCGCTGTCGTACCACGCAAAGAGGGATTCCAGCTCATACTGCGCCGGCACCGTCATGGCGTTGAGCAGCTTTGGCCGGTTGAACGTGACCAGCATGATGTGCTCGGCGGGAAAAGACACAAGCCCATAGTTCTGAGGCGGGGGTTGCCGTTTGAATGAATTTGACGCCATGATATTTGCTATTCACCAGGACAATTCAGTTTTTCTTGTCTGTTGGGCACACCTTGAATCCTAAAAAATGGTTTCGCCGGGCGAGCGAGCAACAACAAAGTTATAGGCGCAAAGCTGGCATGTGCAGCGCTGCAGTTGACCAGCGGCGCTCGCACTCATGGCGTCTCATTGGAGGCAGCCTCGTAACGTACACGGCTTTGGCAGTACTTCCAGCCCACGCACTCCACGGGGCAGTCCCGGCCACAGCGCGCAGCGCCAATTGTGCTATGTTACCTGAACGACGTATACACCACGGCGCCCTTGGGAAGTAGTTCGGTATCAACACCCGGAGCCAGAGAGTCGGTAAGCGAGTTGGCAGGGACGCAACACACTCTGCGACCCGGATCCATCTCAGCGTGCACTTGAAAATGAGAGAGGAAACACGCACTCTGGATCTCGCTGGTAGATGCACGCCCTGCTAAACTAACGCCCTTGGATCACCGACATGGCCCACTTGACGTCCTGGGCCCACACAGCCATGACATGAACCCTGTCCGCTCGAATCAGCCATTGCGTCCCTGACGCACCCTGCAGCAGTATGGCGTGGCCTAGGTCCGGAATTTCGTCTAGCCAACATTCAGGGTTGCGGTGAGGACTCTGCGTCGCGTGCCCAGGGAGACCTGGACGCAGACGAGGAAGAAGGGATGAGGACCGACCCCCCACTGAGACGACCAGTTTTTGATCCCGACAGGATGGCGTTGGATCCACATCAGGCGAGCCTCAGTCGATGCAGTTTCTTAGCTGCTGGGCTCGGGAATACGAGTGTCCGTTTTTGATTCGCAGCGGGCGTTTTTCTTTTCTTTTTCTTCTTTGGTTGTCGCACATCTCGCGGGGTTGGGTTGGGTGTGAATGCTCGGAGGCCGGAGCTGCGGCGTCCGGTCTCAACGCGCCACAAATAAACGCCATGACGGTCGAGCCCGTCATCAGATCACTCGTAATCTAATCAATCAAATCACTGTCTTACCTGCCGCGGCGGCGAAATTGCAGCGTGCCAGACATTCACATGCCAGCTCGTACGAAAAACCCGATATCGGCCAACGTCCGCGGCATCATGCCAGAAGCTGCTGAGCAAGGTTGGAATTGGTCCGGAGCTGCTTTTCAGCTTTGCAATAATTTCATGCATTGTTTTGATGGTTGCATTGTGTAAAAAAATGTGTTGGCGACAGGACTCTATAGTGCTGGTTTACATCAAGCCATTTGAACTCGGGCACCTAAAGATTGTATTGCCATCAGCCACCTCCATTTGATATTATGCTCGTTATCAAACGGTAAAATGCCGTTTTTAAAACCTAGTTTATTGCAAAGAGTATAGTTTTATCGATAAGGAATATTGGGATTATTGTCAGAGTCCAGAAGGAATGTCTGCGTGAATCACTCGCATTCTCAACATGGTTTGATGTGCTGCGTTTTGACTGCCAGTCTTGACATACTATACACCATCTTTACCGCCCAGACTTGGTAGCACCCGTAATGAGAATTTTGTAAAGACATTGATAGCGACATACGACATATCCTATTGATATTTTGTTTTCTGTTGTCTTGGAATCAGAAAAAAACCCACTTCAGATCAGTAGAAAATAGGATTAGGAATGAATAAAAAGCTTTAGATGGCGGCCAAAACTCCCAATTTAAATTAATTCTATTAACTGAAGTCAATATAACAAACATATCAAGTGGAGGCTTGACGCCCTAGCCATGGTCGCATTCTCAACACGAACGCTTCGGCGTGCCCCTTGCAGAGGTGACGGGCCCGATGGTTTAGCGTTCAACCCTGATGACCCTGTTGCTTTTCACGCGCAGAGTATAACCGACCAAACAACGTCAGCCAAAGTTGTCATATTGAGGAAAACTGGGACACCCGTCCGAGATTACAGCTGCTGTGGTATTCGTATGATTGCCGGTTTTCCGGACCAACCTTTTGCATCACACCACATTATGGCAAAGCTCCTTCATTCACCGCATACTCTGGATTTGTGGATAGCGATTCTTCCTTCGTCGCACCGGCCCGTTTTCGAGCAACTTGTTTCACATTGTGCCGGGAATGCGAGAGCAACCCGGGCGTAGACGGTGTTCCTTGTCATGAGCAAGGTGATATTTGACGTACATTGTGCCAACCCACATTCTGCATCCGATTTGATCCACCAACCCCGCTTCACTCGTATCCCACCGGAACCGTGCCCTGGGGTTCCCAGAACCTGGGAGTCAACCATGTTCTCGCGGAGTGCATGTGCATGATTGCCCAAATCGGGGGTTATTCCCTATTCCCTTGATTCACTGTGAGAAATTAACAAGCGATGCAGCGTTGGCACTCTCCATGACGTTGCCGTTGCTCTGTAAGAGTGCTTGGGGCCCAAGCATCCGGATATACGGATTGACCCACAGTTGTGACGTGATATCATTCATTGTGTTCCAAGTGTTTGTTTTTGGTGATGGTACACGATAAACCAGCAGGTGATGCAAGTACTAACACGTTGAGCATTTAAGGATCAGATATCCCTATGAGAAGTGATTGGCTAAAATATTAAGAAATAGAGTTGACGAGGTGACAAGATTCATGCACATAGCTTCATACTTTGTACTGATTGGCGTATCAAGAGGGCGGATGTCGAGTTAGCTCTTGCGGTGTGCCATCTGTCACAGTGCGACTCGCAACTAGGCCTCTGCATCTCCACCATTCCGGAGTTGCGGACACCTCTGTTGAATAATCATGAGCGGCTATTGCCTCCAGCTCTTCCCTCCAACTCCATGCCAAGACTGGCTTCGCCGACGTTGTCTCAAGTATGCCGATGGTTGACGACGCGCTCAAGTGCCGAGCCTGTACGGAGCGGAATCCCAGCTCCAAGTGCAGCGCAGGCCGGAGAGAAAAGTTTGGATCCCGAGGAAACGCCCCAGCGTCGGGTAGCCTCAACGTGATTTGAGCTCAGGTCGCCGGGCGTGGAGTCTGGCCTGTCAACACTCTGCAACCCATGGCGCCACGTGCGGTGGGTAATTTTCATACAAGCACGCCAGGTATGGGGACTGAGCGAGTTGCTCATCAGTGGGCGGGGGGACGCTGATCCGGTGCGATCCGACCCCTGTCGCTGTTAGCGCTTCCAGCTGAGATGGGGGGTGAGATTGATAAGATTTAGAGTGGCACGGTCGTGCAACACCCCCCTCCCCCATTTCGAAGGCGCGTAACACTAGAGGAGGGGACTTGTTGCGCGGCTGAATGCTAGGACTTGGCCATGGTGCCACATGCTTTGCGAAACGGCGCGGCCAGTCAGAGCTAGATGCGCCATTCGTGATTAAGCTGCGAGATATACTCAGCTGTCTAGACCAGTCTGAGAGTAGGCATGCCTGGCTGGTCCTGACGAGATGCCTCTTGTATCGAATGCATGGCTACATCTGGGCTGGTCTAAAACCTCAAGCCAAATCTGCACCCCCCATCCTGTGTCGACCGCGGGTGCGCGGCTCCAGACCTCGCCAAGCCGGCCACACACCACCTCGTCGTAACAAAAGCCGGGTGCCACCTGACGTTTAGTTGATGCCCACGCAATATGCCGCACCTGCAGGCTAAAACGACCCCCGGGGAGTGTGCGCTTTTTGCCTGGGAAAAACCGGGGTACAGTAGCGAGGCACACTGTCGAGTCGAGGTCGAGACGGCATCCTTTGACACATTTGGCGGAGTGCGCCGCACCCAAGGGCAGAGCAACCAGCTCAGTCGGCTAAGCCGGAGGGAAATGGGTTAAGGTGGTCTAGAAACGGCTTTAGATAGTGGAAGCTTCTTGCGATACCGAGATCGGTCCTGGATCTGTATAAATCCTTGGGTGAGGTCGGATGTCGGGAGGGAGGAATTCCTGTTGATGGCCTGCACGCCTCTGATCCCAAGTCGAAAGTCTCTAATCAATTAATAAGCTCTCGCCCAAAATGGATTCAGATCCCTTTCAGCAGCCGTCGCCAATCAAGATCCGCCTCCCTCACCCCTACCTCACAACCTACTACCTCGAGCACTCTGCCAAGAGCGCCGAGGGCCGTCAGTCATACTATCTGCGCTACGACAGCAGCCCAGAGTCTGGCAAAGTGCTCGCGCAGCCGCTGCACAATGATCGACTGTCCTTTAGCCTGTTGGAGCCTCTGGAGGCGGACAGCAGCATCCCCGATTCCGACAACACGGCCTGGGCAAGGGCGAGGCGAAGCCCCGTCTGGGTTGTTGGCTGGGACTGCCAAGAAGCGCCAACCGTTGCCCAGGTGTGGCTGTTCCTGTACACATACTTTACCATCCAGCACGCAACAGAGTCGATCAGACTGCGCCTGGAGGGCCCTGGGGCGGAAGAGGTAGCCAAGGCGCTCCTCGCAAGCGTCGTGGCCATCGAGCACCCGCAGCCCTCCAACGTGACGGTGCCGGTGGAGTTCAGACAGGACGAGGTGCTCGTCCCCCGCAGCTTCTTCTGGCAGGGGTGCGCCTCTCCGCTGGGAACGCAGCCCATCTGGCTCTCGACGTGGAGCTCGGCCAAGGTGGTGCCGCACCTCGACTACACGCTGATGGCGGCGGGACCGACGTTCCTGCGGCACCCGCGGCGGGCGCCCAAGCCGGCGCCGGGCTCCGTCATCTACAGCCGGTACATCCCCTCGCTGGACGAGCACTTCTCGCTGCAGGCCGTCGACTTCAAGGACCCCGTGCACCTGGACCTGTTCCACACGTGGCAGAACGACCCGCGCGTGGCCCAGGGCTGGATGGAGTCGGGCTCGCTCGAGCACCACCGGGCCTACCTCAGCGCCATGCACGACGACCCGCACGCCTTCTCCGTCTTTGGCTGCTTCGACGGGAAGCCCTTTGCCTACTTTGAGATCTACTGGGCCAAGGAGGACAAGATGGGCGCCCACTACGCCGCCCACGACTTTGACCGCGGCCGCCACGCCCTCGTCGGCGACCCTGCCTTCCGCGGCCGCCACCGCGTCATGGCCTGGTGGCCCAGCATTATGCACTACGTCTTCCTCGACGACCACCGCACCGAGGCCGTCGTGGGCGAGCCGCGCCTCTCCAACGAGAAGATCCTCATGTACGAGATGATGTTTGGCCTGCACCAGGGCCAGTACCTCGATCTGCCCCACAAGAGGGCCAATCTTGTAAAGTGTACTAGGGAGCGCTTCTTCCAGCTGTGTCCGTTTAACCAGGATAGTTTGCGCGTTGCGGGCACTTCGTTTGGGTTTGACGCGAAGCTGTAGCTGGGATGCTCTACTTTCTGTTCTCTTTTTCTTCTTCTTCTTCTTCTTTTTTCTGTTCCTATTTTTACGAAAAAGCGCGCCTTGTTGCCAAGTAATGATCGAATTGAATAGAAATGCCATCCATGTTTATTATGCCGCGTACTTGAGCCTTGGCGATGCCAAGGATGAGAATGTGCGCCTCGGAATGGGGAATCCTGCTTGGCGTTTTGACCGTGAAAGACGTAATTATGATTGGTTTATTTTCTCCAGGCCCGCATGTTGATGCCATGTATGTCCTCCACGTCCCATGACATGTCTAAATGTGAATCCGCTTCGTCACTTGGTGCTCGTCCAACTGAAGACGGAAACCATTGCCTGACTCCGGGTGGGATCAGTCAAGCGTGCAGAGCCAACCGGCCGATATCGGGAAATAGTGCCTCTGCAAAGCCGCCACAGGGCATCAGCACGGCGTCAGAGGCCCAGCTGGCCCCCACGCGCACTACCCAGCCTGGTGCTGTTGGCCGCCTCGCGGGGCCTTTTTGGTTGGATCGCCCGCTGCGATCCTCCCTGCCCCAGCCTCTGCCCAGGCGGCGGTTCGCCAAGCATGGTGGCATCTGGGCAGCGATGGTTTCACCACAGACGGTTGCGCTAATGTGCGCAAGAGGAAGCGACGGATCGCCAAGATCCAAGACGTGCCAGAATCGCAGATCGCCGCTGCTTGGCACCAGACTCTGGCACGCAATCGCGGATCGACTCTCGTGCGGCTTACGGCGCAGCTCGCCAGGTCAGATACGTTAAAATGAAGCTTGTCGATTGGCTTCTTTGCACGACATGGGCCACGTAAAGGTGCCCCAGACCACACGACCTGGCCCACTCCAAGACTGGATCCCAGCAATTACAGATGCAAAAGCAGCAAACCAACAAGTGGGGGAACACGCGAACCATTTTTTTCAGCCGTGATCCATCTAATCTGATGCTGATGCGTTTTTTTCACATCGGATACGCGGCTCGCTAGAGCAGACAGCTGCGCGCTAGCCAGCGGGCCATGGGCTTTTATTTACAAGGGCCGCAGGCCCTCCTCTCTTCTTGTCGACTGCGAGTGCAAGCAAGCCTTCTTCCATCTTTGCCCAAGCCAATCTCTGCTCAGCTACGATGCCAAAGTTGCCCGGATTTCTCGCCGGTCGTCATTCGACCACGGCGGACTCGGATTCTCCCGTCGACGTGAGTCCGCCTGTCGACGACACCAAGGAAACAGCCGTTGCTGGCGGCGATGAATCGTCGACAGAGTCCGAGAACAACCAGCGCGGTGTGAATGATGTCTCGGCCGTGACCCAGACGTGGTCCAAGGCCTCGCTCATCGCAGTCTTCTTCCTGTACGTCGTGGGGTAGTTGACCTGATTGTCTTCATGTCGCACTAACACAATTTTTTCCCCACAGCATCTGGCTCCTCTACTTTGTCAATGCCATGCAGTCGTCCATCTTGTCTAGTCTGCTGCCTTTTGTTACAAGCGACTTCGAAACACACTCTCTTACCACCGTTATTTACATTGTCGCCAATTCCATGACGGCAGCCACATACATTCCATTGTCCAAGATTCTTGATGTTTGGGGCCGAGCGGAAGGATTTGCTATCATGACTGCCTTTGCTACCCTGGGCCTGATCCTCATGGCGTCGTGTAATGGACTTGCCACTTTCTGTGCTGCATATGTAATGCCCCCCCTTTCCACAAAAAAAAAACAATGTTTATTGCGCTATGAAAACGATATGAATACTAACAATTGGACCACTAGGTCTTTTACTCAATTGGTTTTGGTGGCATGACCTTTTGCGTTGATGTCATCACTGCTGATGCATCTAAGCTCAAGAACCGAGGCTTGGCGTACGCCTTCACGTCCTCCCCATACATCATTACCGCCTTCGCAGGCTCAAAGGCTGCCGACAGCTTCTACTACAACGTCAGCTGGCGATGGGGCTTTGGCTGCTTCGCCATTATTTTCCCCATCGTCGCCATGCCTCTGTTCTTTGTGCTCAAAGCCAATCTTTCCAAGGCCAAGAAGCTCGGTCTCTTGGTTAAGGAAGACAGCGGGCGCACGGTCTGGCAGAGCATCTGGCATTACACTGTAGAATTTGACGCCCTCGGAGTCACGCTGTTCTCCATCGGCCTCACCGTGTTTCTGCTCCCCTTCACCATTGCTGACAGCGCCCCGCACGGTTGGTCTTCGGGATACATCATTGCCATGCTCGTCGTCGGCTTTGTGGTTCTCGTCATCTTTGGCCTCTACGAGGCGTACCTGGCTCCCACGCCAATGCTCAACTACAAGCTTCTGAGCGACAGGACTGTCCTCGGTGCTTGCCTGCTCGATGCTACATATCAAATTTCCTACTACTGCTGGGACAACTACTTTACCTCTTTCTTGCAGGTTGTCAACAATCTGTCCGTGGCAGAGGCTGGATACGTGAACAACACCTTCAACGTCGTGTCTGGTGTGCTCTTGTTCATTGTTGGATTCGCTATCCGCAAAACCGGGCGCTTCAAGTGGTTGCTGTACATTGCAGTTCCTCTGTATGTTTTTGCACAGGGTCTGATGATTTACTTCCGCAAACCCACCGCGTACGTTGGCTACCTCGTAATGTGCCAGATCTTCATCTCCATTGGCGGAAGCATCTTTATCATTATCCAGCAGCTTGCTGTACTGGCTGCCGTTGACCACCAGCATATCTCGGCTGCACTGGCATTGCTCTACGTTGTTGGAACCACGGGGGGTGCAATCGGCAACACCATCTCTGGCGCCATCTGGACCAACACCTTCCAGAAGGCTCTTGAGCGAAATCTCCCAGCCTCTGAACTGTCCAACATTGACATGATTTACGAGGACTTGCCCACTCAATTGAGCTACGAGTGGGGTTCCCCGACCCGACTGGCAATCCAAGCCTCCTACGGGTATGCGCAGACCAGGATGCTGGCTGCAGGAACTGGTATTATGGCTTTGGCTTTCTTCTGGGTCTTATTGATAAGGAACATTAACGTTGCCAAGAAGAGCCAGGTCACAGGAATGGTCTTCTAAGCTACATTGCGCTTTGGAGATTGGATTGTCGGGACCATTTCTTTAGAAGCACTCCGGTGAGGGTGTAAAAACGAGACAATTCTAGACCTGTAATTAGGACGTATGTTATTTTTAGAATATTTTAATTTACATTTCTCATAACATGTTGGAGATGTTCAAGACCGTCAATGTCTCTGGCATCAATCCCTAGCCTCCATCAGCCGCACAATGCTTTCGTTGCCTGGGATATCCTTTTTATCCATGGTTTCTGCCTTTACATCTCTCGTCAAAGTCTCCATGTGCACTTGCTGATATTGGCCAACCATGCAACCTTGGCAAGCATTGGTAAACGGGTCAGTTGTTGACAGCATCCACTCTGCCGCCAGGTTCAAGAGCTTCCAGGCTGCCTGGAGAAACACCAAGTCTGCCAGCAAGATGGCCAGCAGCATGGTTCCGGTACTTTTTCTCTGAGGAACAGAACACATGTACTGGGCCACAATGGTCGTCTCCCTGCACGATAGCTTTCCCATGAGCGGCGTGAACTCGTCATAGCTCTCATTGAGAAGCTTCATCTTGTCTGCCGACCATTCCCCCGGCGGGAAAAGACTGTTGTAGCGCCCTGGAGCTCCCATGTTTGGGCTATCAAGAACTCCGCCCCGCTGTCGATTCATGTCATCCGGCGCCAGAATTGCATACTTGAGGCCGTCATCATCCAGGAGAAGATTTGGTGGTTGACAGCTGCCAAGATCAACAGCTATGAGAGACTGCAAGATTCGGGCGTGGTGAAGCCCTTCAAGTACCGTGCTCGAGGCGAAATGCTAAAAGTTGTCGTGGTTAGAATCCTGTCGTTTATTACGCAATAGCCCGATGATGTTTTCTCATACTAACCTTCGGGTTATCGTACAGATAAGCAAGAGATGTCACATCTATACCTTTGTGAGTCAATCGCTTGAGAATGGCGCCAGTTGTACATACTTCCACCCTGGATAAAACCATCCGACGAGATGAACCAGGCCGATAAGTCAAAAAAGTCTATTGCCCGAATGCTTAAAGGCGTTAGTATTGCATAGAAAGCGCTTTAGGGGAAACCAATAGCAACGTACTCGTCTTGGGTGTGGCTCCTAAAGTAAGTTATACCGCCATGGGACCAATAGCTCGTGTCTGGCGACTCGGTTTCTGTTTGAGACATGGTAGCCATTATGCCTGCGAAATATGAATTCAGCAGCCGGGTCCCCCACCAAATGCTGGCATGTGTGGTGTAGTTGTCTTCGATGACATAATCATACACCTGATCGCTCTGGCCAGTGTATCCCACACTGAGCGTGAGGTTCACGGGCCCAGCATCGGAGATGATGGTGCAAGAGGCAGTGGCTGTCTCATCGGTGCTGATCCAAGAGAGCCACCAGGTTTGCCTCGTTGCGGCATCGGCTCGTCGCAGATTGACATCAAGCCGAGTAAGGAAGCAATCTTGGAGCGGGTTGTTTAGATAAGGAATAGATGAGAGAGGAGCCTGCCCTTTGGAGTTGTTGGCCGAGCGAGTAATAGACTTGACCTCGTATAGGAGGCCCTGGGTTGTTGTGAAGAAGCGATCACCAACAGACAGCATTTTTGGCTGACATTTTCGATCCAGATCACGTTCCCAGTTGAATGGGACCTTCATGAACCATCTACATGCGTTTGTCAGTTATTTTCTGCTCACAGCGTTTGCCCACGTACGGAGAATCCGAAATCACGGTCCCGTTGGGGTCATCTGTATAGATTGGTTTCAAGTAGAACCCGCTAGACGCAAGATTGACAAGTGAGAAGATGACAGTCAACACAACACCGCCCAACAATGTTACCCATGTGAACCATCTAAAAGGGTACGGCCTCGTGACTGGATAGTGAAACCACGAGGCGTACATGTCTGTTGGGTAGAACGCTGATGAAAGTAACAAGCCTACTCAGTGAGTTTATTTAGTGGATCGTCTAAGGTTATATTTAAGAAATGGTGTTGAGGTTTAGATTGTGGATGACTGTAAAATGTCGCAATGCAGGGGCCCGCCTGCGCTACACGTTGAGCAGCTAGCGCAGGTTTTGCACACAGCCACCCACCCGAAACCAGGTGGATAATTATCCAGCTGAAACGGCGATATGATTGTCGGTCTTCCTTTTCGTCTCATCAAATGATAAGCGATTTTCTTCGATTACATATTTGGCCAAGTGCGAGATGAGAACCCATACGGGTTTATTCGCTTCCTACGCATCTACCATTGCTCAGGCACCCACGACTCTGTTAGCAAATGCTGAAACAGAATTTCTAAGCGACTTAGTGAGCATGTGGGCTGTTGTGCTATAAATACCCAGCTTTAAGTAGCTCGGATGCTATCGCAACCGAACGAATTCGCTAACTCGCCCCGTCTTAGTGCTGACAGTGCGCCTTGCTTTGACCACTCGCAGTGCGCCCAGTTCGATTTTGGGTTTTGTTTGGGCTGAATAACGAGCAAGCGAATGGTCAGTAGCTTGCGGAGTAAATCCTGCCGTTTCTCTTTTTCGCGACAACCAGGCGCTTAAACCAGGCACTTACGGGTCACTCGGGCCACGATTACAAGCCTTGGGTGGATTTTTCGACGCGCTTTGCCTTGGCATTATTGGGGGCCAAAGGTTGATTGATAAGAATTAAGCTAACGTGACTACTATCCTCATCTTACTAATTCTTTTTCAGTTGCTCGACTGGGACCAATCGAGGGATATTGCTATAGTATGGCACAACCACCACACTGCCGTCATTGACCTCCGGCATTCCAAGCATGGCCTTTGTGGTTGGATGCGTCGGCTTCTCGCTGATGAGCAGCTCGACCATTTTGGCCCCTTGGTTGTCCTTGATCAGCTGCGTCACCTTCGACTCAATCTCGCCCAGCTCCTGCAACCGCACAGCAGCATTGCCCAAGCCCTTCGCTACCGCATCGTAGTGAGCAGAGGTTCCGAGGTTCGTTACGGGCCGAGCCTGCTCCGTCTTTCCGTAGAACAAATCCTGGCCATTTATGCTCATTCCCCAAACATGGTTGTTGCCGATGACTGTGAGTATGTTGAGGCCAAACCTGTGGTACGTGTCGAGCTCCATCAGGTGGAAGCCGCCGCTGCCGTCTCCCTGGATGTTGACCACCATTCTCTTCCCCTTGCTCGCGATGGCCGCTCCCAGGCTATAGCCAAATCCGTTCCCGAGAAACCCAAGGTAACCCGTGGATGAGATGACGGCGTAAGGTTTTGCCAATGATGATACCTGCCCCGCCCATAAGGCTGCCTCTCCGCCATCAGTAATGATGATGGAATCCGGCGCTACCTGACCAATGGTCTTGAATAATGCCTTGAATCCATGATACGGGTGCATGTTACCATTGCCATCGCTTGGAATCTTATTTTCTGCCTCTTCCGGAGGCTGCAGATTTTTCACAACGGCAATATCATCCAGCCAATCCTGAGAAGCTTCTCTGCTCACGTTGGCTTGGTTAATAGCCTTCAGATACTGCCCGACATCAGACGTCACGCCCAACTCGACTGGCAAGACTCGGCCAATCTCGCTCGAGTCAGTATCGACCTGGATTATCTTGGCTGATGGCGGAATGATGGCGCCGCTGCGGTCGCCAAGGAACAGACCAGTCCGAGCGCCCAAGAGAATGATCACATCAGGTGCTTGCTTTTGCAGCAAAGGGAGAATGGCCAGATTCCTTGCGGAGCCAGCATTAAATGGGTGGTCATTGTCAAGAGGAGCGGTGTACTTTGGGCTCGAAAATACGGGAATTTTCAGTTTCTGAGCAAAGACCTCCAGCTCGCTTGCCGCGCCGTCCGAAATCCACACACCTGTGCCCGTGATGACAGCCGGGCGCTTGGCCGCCTGGACAATCTTGATAGTCTGCTCCACGGCGTCCTGATGCGGCCCTGGAGCGAGCGGCAGTGCTGAGCCGAGAGATCCCCAGGACACGGAGGGCTCGTGGATGGGAGAGAAGAGCACATCGATGGGAAAGTCCACCAGCACGGGCCCCGGAGCACCAGCCGATGCGAGGCGCGTCGCATACGAGACGATTCGGGGGATATCTTCAGCATGCGTGACGCGGTGCGCAAATTTGGTCAGCGGCTTGGCGGCGACGACTTGGTCCACCTGGCCCTGAAGGCAGTTGGTTTCTTGCTCCCGAAGGGGAACCGACGAGGTGATGACGAGGATGTTGCTGCGGTCGCCAAGGGCCGTTGCCAGACCGGGCACGCCGTTGGAGAATCTTTCAAACTCGCGTCAACCAGTGATTGATGACGGCCAACTCGCAAAACTCACCCGCTGTTTGCCGTGATGAAGCACACACCGGTCTTTGCGGCAATTTTCGAATATCCCTCTGCAGCCTGCACTGCGACGGTTTCATGCCGTGTATCGACAAGCCTAATGCCCCACGTCTCGCATCCCATGAGAAACGCATCGAGATGCCCGCCTTGGTTGCTTGCAGGTTAGTCGCCGTGGGATATATCTCCGCGTTTGGGTTGAGCATGTATGCGGCGAATGAAGTTGCGGCATGTGACAAATGCATAGGGCGGCGGATACATACCATGGACTCCGAATGCAACTTCAACACCCAGCTTCAACAGCGATTGGGCCAAAAGGTCGCCTCCGTTCAGCTCGCGCCCGTGGGGCTTTTGCAAGGTCAAGGTTTGGTTATCCATGTTTCGTTCCCACTCTGCCCGTATTCGCCAAGGGTGAGAGGAGGCATAGTGCGTATTCATGGTGGACACGCTTTATATAGAATCGCATACACGGCACAACCGGCTCAATAATGGAACAAGATACCCTCACGCTCGCTCCAAACAAGCGAATCATTGAGCATCACGGTCATCACTGTCAGACTAATCACATATTTGTGCCTCGGTGACAACATCATCCCCGCACTTTTGCAACCAATTCGACATACCCCGCATGCCAAGTAGGGCAGATCACACCATCCTAATGCACAGGCCCGACGCATTACGACGTATTTGGACTTGTGCCTCGCTAATTGATACATTTGTATACCTGCGGTTCTTGTTATCCACAAACTCAGGATCCACTGAGTTGGTAGGTCCACGTTACTTCCCGCTCTCAAATCGGACAAAGGGGCATCTACCGACATACCAAGGTGGAACCTTTTGAGAGACTATGCTTGCTACAAAAATACTATAATAGGCCGCTAGTGGCGGGAAGAGTATCTGTCCGACCATCTTCTACAAACTGCTACTCCCGGTTCTATCACAAGCCTCAATTATATCTTTCTAAAACACAATGACGGAATTCTTTGTTTCAGATTCCGATTTGAAGTCGTTGAACGGACAGGTGGTTCTGGTTACTGGTACACTATTCCTTCAAACCCCGTCCCGCACATCCCGGCGCAATAAAAATTCTAACTCTGAGCCTCGCAGGTGCATCATCTGGCATCGGTCTGGCCACAGTCAAATTGCTCCGTTCTCAAAATGCAAAGGTTGTGTGCGGTGACATCAACCGTCTCCCAGAAGAGCTCGTGTCAGACGACGGCATTACCTTTCAGGAGCTCGATGTGACTGATTGGAAAAGCTTGAGCGAGTTTTTCAAAGCTGCAAATACCACATATGGCAGGATCGATCATGTCTTTGCTAACGCCGGTAAGAGTCCTTTTTTTATTGGCAAATGTTTGCTCTGCCACAGGGATTTACACTGGTTCCTCAATCAAGCGAGTAAAACGATATCTAACACTGCGAAAATCTAGGCGTTGCCACGAGAACCACTTATCTAGAGGACCAAGTTGGCGAGGACGGCGAGCTCCTTGAACCTAATCACAGTGTGCTAGATATCAATCTCAAGGCCGTTGTCAACACCACTGTTCTAGCAATCCACTACATGCGTAAACAGGAAACCGGCGGAAGCATTGTGCTCACAGCTTCTTCTTCCAGTATAGTCTTTTGGCTGTCCTTTGCAATGATACTCTTTAACTAATCCTTTCATAGGCATTCAACGATACTGGAGTCCCGACTATGGTAAATCACCCCTCCTAGTGGTCTCTCATCATGTCTAGCTTGATCGTAGATTCTCACGATAAACTAACTGCTTCTTATAGCGACTGCAAAGCATGGTGTCCTTGGTCTTCTCCGTTCTTTGACGATACAAGGTCTTCCGCACCGGGATATCCGCATCAATGCCATAGCTCCCAGCTGGACGCGAACGGGGCTGGTCAATGAGCCTGCTGTCAAGGTTTTGTCAAGCCTAAATGCTACAATTCAAGACCCTGAAATAGCCGCGAAAAGTGCGGTTATCTGCATGGCAGATGATGGCAGTAGAGACAATCGGCCACGGAGACACGGCCAGTTGATCTTCACCGCGGGAGGAAGATATGTTGAGATTGAAAACGATATTCTGGAAGCCACGGAACGCATCATTGCACCATACGAGCTTACCAGCATGGGTAAACTCTGGGAAGGCATGAGGACCCCGCGTGGCTTTTAGTCCAATATTCCTTCTCAAACATGGCAAAATGTATAGGTTCGATGAAAGGCATATATTTCATCACCCTTTCATGAGTATTGAATGGTGAATGCCGGGTAGTTAAAGGGATATTCCTATCTATTACAAGATGCCCATGGTTAGGTTATCTGCTCTTCTGTGATCGAAATGGAATCATTTTATATCATTAACTTCCAGCAGTAAAAGTACAAAAGCCAACTTGATGTGATCTACACCGTCTCCCCTCCATTTTCTCAGACACTGTATTTGCTCCATTGTCCTTTGGAGCGGATCCTCCTTCCCCATACGAAGAATAAAAAGGGAACGGGTACCAATACCGCGGCGACGCATCCAAAGATTGTAGTTCCCCAGTCCACGCCGATGTTGCGGTACATAGGCATGACAAATAAGGGAAATGCATCCGCAAACATTGAACGCATGAAGGTGCTGGCAGCCATGGCACTGGCGCTGAATCTGGTAAAAGTATCAATGAGGTAATTCAAGGCAGACTGAAAGATTGTTGTAAATCCAACGCCGGTCAATGCTATACCGATGATGGAAGGCCAGTAATTTATCTTGTTGGTCGAAGTCCCTAGTAACATTAGTTTGCATGTACATGAAAAACGGCTGATACAAATAAACTCACAAGCAAAGAGAAACAGTCCAGCAGTGAAGGTAAGGCCACCAATCATCATGGGAGGTAACCGAGCCTCTGGAACGGCTTTGAAGCCATTTTCCTTGAGCTTCTTCCCATAATATTTGTTGTTGTACACATTTATGGCTGCCGCGAGAAGGATTCCGAGGAACAAGGAAATAAAAGGCAGATTGCTCACCACCGGACCCCAGTGGCGCACCTCTCGATATTCGACTGAAAAGCTTTCAAGATTGGCATACAGAATACCTTGAGATAGTTAGCGACTTCAATCACAAGGCATTTACATAGATACTTACCGTATACAAATGAAGAGTAAAGAGACATGAGAAAACATATCGGCGTTCCCAACAGTTGCAGCGGCCGAATAAAATATTTTTGGTACAAATCTTTCCAAGACACGTCTAATTCTTCATGCTAGGCAATGATGAGCACAAAACGAAGTGACGCAATCGTGGATGTCCTTGCTCACCTTGGCATGGAGAGCCCAATTTTTCGTCTCGTATCGAAGCTGACGAGCCTTGTACACTAATAAAACTGGCTCATAGCTTTCGTCCAAAACCAGCACGTTGATGACAAACTGGGCCATCATAATGATGCCAGTCAAATATTCTGTCCATCGCCATCCAAGGTAGCTCGAACTCATCGCGCTTCCTACGATGGGAGCCATGGTTGGCCCACCAACAATTGTGACTCCGAAACCCACTATAGCATTGCCACGTTGCTGCGGCGGCCAGATATCAGCGACGACGCCGCCAGTAATAGTCAGAGGAGCGCTCCCAAAAAATCCGGTAAAAAATCTCGTGATCAGTATGGTTTGGATGTCCTTCGCCGTGGCTGTTCCAAAAGAAAATACGGCGGCGACAAAATAAGGCTTGTGAAGGCGTGAGCGCAAGGCCATGAGGTGGCTCGGGTGAGCATGCTAAACTTACGAGAACAATCACCCATTTTCGACCATAGAGCTCACTCAAAGGTGCCCAGAGCAGAGGCCCAAGCCCAAATCCAAACATCATCAAGCTAATACCAGCCGCAGACATTTCGGAACTGATTTTGAACTCTTCAGAGATGGGATGGATAGCAGCAGAATAGATTGCTGAAGCAAAGGTCACCCAGCACATTGTTAATCCGTATAAAATCGTCGTCATGATTTTTTTGCTGAACGGCCAGTTCATAGGGCGATAGGGGTCATCGGGCCCATCGAAATCGACCAAATCACTGTGCAAGGGCTCTTGCTCCGTCTCCGATTGCTTGTCATGGCAGACCTCCTGCGTCGGTCCTGCACTCGATGCGTTCAAGGTGCGTTCGCTCATTTTGTAGAGATATGTCAGGCGAAATGATGTTTTTCCACTTTGGAGGTGGAGAGAAAAGAGGAATAGTGGAATAGTACGAAGTCTTTTATCATTCCATCCTTCAACGCCGACAAGCCGGCCGATTCGCGGACCCACCGGTTCGGCCTCGCTCATGCTTATGCGATGACCAAACGCAGGGCGCCATCAATTCGCTCCCTTCTAATATTAGCACTGCTGCAGTGAGTAACCAAGATTGGTCCCCAACGGCCACTTCTCAATCTGATTCCGATCTAGCTTGCCGCTAAAGAGGCAATCCGCCAAGACCACAAGAAGCGCCCCCATCCATCTGACCGACAAGCATTTGTCAGAAGCTGCTACTAAAGTCAAAAATCTAATAAAGCCAGGTTGAATCATTAATCGATTAGAACATGCAACCATGTAAATATGATTTTATACCCTTCACTCAATCCAAAACATGAGCTTCTTTTGCCAGCTTGTCAACCCCGGCAGCTCCCCTCCATAACAATTCATTTAGGAGCTTGTTCCTGTTCAAGATCTTGAAATCCGGAGATAAATTAAACGTGGATTTCATTGAGCTCGACAGGATTTTCGAAGCCATCTCTCACGGGAACAATCTCGGGGCCGAAATTGGCTGAGGTGACGGAGCATCAGAGCGCATAAGCTTATCCGTCTCCGGCCCCATAATTCTCGAGCAATCAGATTGGCCAGTGATATGGTATGGACCATTGGAGCAAGGTTAGCATCATCATCAAGTTGGCTTCGATTCACCTTCCGCTCGGCACTGTTGATCTCAGCTCATCTTTGGTTTTGTTTCAAAAAGGTTTATGCTTAATCGGTGGCCGAATTGAAGCCGTCGCCTTACCTATGGAATTGCCACGACAAAATACTTCGCCTGACTCTGTGGATGCCAAGAGTCCTGGCCAAGGAAGTGTCCCAAGTGCGTCTGGCGCTTCAGTCGCGCTCACCCCTCGCCCCCAGCCACGCAGCTGCATCTTCTGCCGCCAACGAAAAATTAAATGCGACCGTCAAAATCCCTGTTCCAACTGTGCTCGCGGCCAGCTGGAGTGCTCTTATCCCGCTGGCCGGGGTCGAGCGGCTAAGCGGCCCCGCCAAGTGCTTGATGGCCCGCTCCTTGATCGCTTGCACAGATTGGAGTCCATCATAAAGCATCTAACGAGCCAAGGTGAAGCAGCCCCGTCTATTTCCAAACCCAATTTGCAGCCCGGTACCGCTGCAGCGGCAAAATCCGATGCGACTGGCGACCAGCACCAGGCATCTTCCGCGGCCTCGAACAACGCCAGCCCAGAACTCTCCATCGACCAACACCTGGGTCGCCTCATGATAGACGAGAATCAGAGCTATTATGTTAGCAATATTCTTTGGGCTAACTTAGGAAACGAGGTATGTCGGAATTATTGCTACGTCCTTCGCAATAGCGTTCAACTGCCTAACATGAGAATGCGTTTAGGTTGAAGAATTACGTGACATGCTACAAGAGCCCGTCTCCGAAGACGAAGGTGGTGACCCAATGAATGTTCATGAGTCTGAAATCGGTTCTTCATTGGGTTCAAGTGCTTCAATCTTGGGGTTTCGGGCCATCAGTCATTCCTTATTCATCTACCACCCTCCCCTCCCCCAGTCTGTGGCTCTCTACAACCTCTTCGTCGAGAACGTGCTGCCGTTGGTGCACATACTCCATGCTCCGACCACGAACTGCATGTATTGGGACTCGATTGCCTCGCTGGATTCGATAGACAAAAACACGGAGGCATTGCTCTTTTCGATATACTACTCGGCCGTCATCAGCATGGATGCAACTCAATGTTTCAGTATTCTTGGGGAGACGCGTGCCACTTCCATTGAGAAATACCGCTTTGCCATGGAACAAGCACTAGCTCGAGCCGATTTTCTCAACACGCAAAGCATAATCTTGCTGCAGGCGGCCGTGATCTTCGTGTCTGCTTTGCGAAACGAAGATGACTCACGAACTGCTTGGGCGCTGACGTCCCTCATCTACCATATTGCCCGGTCCATGGGCCTTCATCGCGATGGCACCGTATTTGGGCTAAAGCCATTTGATGTTGAGTTGCGCCGCCGCTTGTGGTACTACATCTGTTTTCTCGACATCCGTTCTTCTGAATTTCATGGCTATGAACCCATTGCGCATGAAGGGAGTTTCGACACCAAACCTCCATTAAATGTGAACGACAGCGATTTAAACCCTCAAGCGACGGAACCTCCTCAGGAAAGAATAGGCCCTACAGAAATGACCTTTTGTTTAATCCGATGCGAGGCTATCAAGGTCAATTGGAAGATTGGCTATACGCCCAGTTTGGGAGCTCTTAGCCAACCGCGGGAAAAAACAACAGAAGACCGCAAGGCTGTGGTGGAAGGCCTTAAGCAGCAGTTAGAGGGGAAATTTCTTCAATATTGCGATGCTTCTGTGCCGTTCTTGCTCCTTTCGTCGACAGTCGCGCGACTCATCATCGCACGGATGTGGCTGGTTGTGCATTATCCAGCCAAGCTCACGGATAGTCTTCGCAGTGTTGACGCTGCAACGCGAAACCAATTATTTACTACATCGGTGGAAATTATTGATCTTTCCAGCCTTTTATTAACGCATAAAGATATTTTGAATTTCACCTGGCACTCCAAGACTCATATCCAGTGGCACGCCGTCATGTTTGTGCTTTCAGAAATCTGCTCGCGTCCACCCTCTCCGGAATTTGATCGGGCTTGGGAATTGGTCAACATTGTTCATGACCGTTGGAATATGAAGAATAGTGGAAAGAAGGGAAAGTTGTGGAAACCGATCAAGAGATTGATGGCAAAAGCCCGGTATGTGCGAGAAATGCAAAAGATTGACCCAGCAGCCTTCGGTCGACCCATGACATCGCCAAATAGTTCCATTCAGAAAAGGATACATGTTTCATTGCCTTCGCAGACTTTATCGAATACCCCAGCAACCTCAGTCGAAGGAGGTGGTTTGAGCAATATCGACATCGTACCCAGGATGGAGCCTTTAGGTGGCTACCCAAACATCTCGCTCGAGGATCTTGAAGCAGAAATCTTCAATACCATGTCGGATGGACACTCATGGCAGTGGGACGAATACTTGAATTAATGGTTTAATGGTTCGGCTAGTAAATATTAGCACTGTTCGAAATCGGGCCATGCTTATGAGACGGTAACTGATTAAAAAGCCAGTTATCTATCTCAAAGGAAGTTCTTTCGATTTGCAGCACACACTCACAATGACATTGCGGCCGCGCCTGCCTGAAGGTGTCCTCACAACAACTGTAGATAATCGGTAACTCTACGGATTCATATTACCATCATAATAAAATTTCTGCCACAATTCCCCTTCCTCTCTTATTTTAGGTAATTTACATGACCATGTTAGTTGACTACGTGGCCCGATATGTTGACCGTAGTTTGCACGCCCCATAGCTTAGCGGATATCAGTAGAGCCACATTGCGTCGGAGGATTCATGGTATAATTTAACCTCAGAATTTACATTTTCAAAACAGATAACGGATTATTTTACTCCAAATATAGGTGCCCTCAAACCATCCATCTTATCGCCGCTGCTGAATTACCCAAAAAGCTAATCAACACAAGCACCTTGCAGAAATTGTCGGAGAATTTGCAAATGTCGGAAAATCACATTTTCTTCATCATATTAGCAAAATTTATCTTTCGAACTTCTATTTTGTATATTCTAAGCACCCCGATCCCACTCAACTGCTCATATCCCATCCCTCTCATGTATACTCCGCGTCCGCCTGAGGATCATCAACAAAATCGACGAACTCGCTAGAAAAGCCACAATGTCCTGGTGTGCCATCTCCTCCCTCCCCAGGCTTCCTAGTTACACCCCATCTCAAGGGAGCAAATGGAGCCTCTGGCTGCGCAATTCCATGCTGGTGGTGGCACGCCGCCGCAATGGCTACGCTACAATTTCCAACGACTGGAAGACTGGTCGAAAGGCGCCTGTATCCTGTAACAATAACCGCGGAAACCATAACTAAAGATGAAAATATAACAAAAAAGATGGCAGCTGGTGAGTATCCACATGTGGAATATTTGATCGAGGCGTCGTCGAAACCGTCATCGTAGTCGGGCACATCAATGGTGACAAGAAATAGACTTCTCGATAAAAGCCAGTGGATCAAAATCGAAATGCCTAAAAGAGGTATTCCCCAGCGGTACGGGAGTTGTAGAAAATAGCGAGAGCGCTGATGCCCTTTGGGATCAGCCGAAACTCGAATGCCTCGGCGCTTCAACCCAAAATCGCTCCATTCCTTTGCCGCAAGCATGCCCGTGAACAAGGCATTGTACTGAAAGTATAGGAACGAAAACAAAAGCTGCGGTAGGTTAGCGGTGAATACGCTCCACATGAGCATATTTCTAGATGACGTGATAAATCTGGGGAATGTGATCAATGTCGTCTCGACCGCCTGTCCAAAGCCCAATTCCCACAAGGACTTGATATCGTGGGAGCCGCTGATAGCAACTATACCCCAGGCGAAAAAGAAGATTGAAATGCCGAGCAGTACCAAGTACCTGATAACCATATTAACAAGAGGATCTCCTAGACTTTGAGGAAACTGAAATTCGGCCTACATTATTGCGCTTACTATCCAGCGACGGCGCGTAACTGCTGCTGCCCAATGCCTTCGTAGCGGCGACCAAAAACGTGGGCCCCTCCAAGCACCATCCTGGCTTCGTTTGACATCATCCGCCGACAATAGACAGCTCTTCGTTGTAAATTCGTCCGGAAAACTGAGAAAGGACTCAATCGCGTCGCCAAGAACCAAGATGATACCTTTAGGTGGACGAAATGCAGTATAGATCATAATGGCAACTTTAACGGCATTCGCAACAATTACGAAACCCATAATGGTGGTGCTAAAATATAGATGGCATCCAGGGTTCTCTTCTTTGCTGAGGCAGTATTTCGCCTTTGTACTGCCATTGAATGGTCTCCAGTTCTCGGCTTTCAATTTGCCATCCGCAATCAAATCGCGACAAGCCGGGTCAACTGTGCAGTTATAATGATCATTGCCATAAGAAGTAGGGTTACAGATCCATTCATAAATGTTAGGGAGACATCCTCGTTGGCTATCGGCTGTGAAGGAGGTCCAATCTCTGTATTTTGGGATTCCTTGAATAGCTGCATTGGAACCTGGCTCAAGAACTACCAGAACGTCACCCCTCTTTGTTTGAAAAGCCGTGGCATATGCATCCAGGCATTCCGATGCGTCTAGACGCTTGAGCTCTCCAGTAGTGCCGAGTGCCCACAAATCGCGCAAATCATCTGGGTCCGCATGACCGCCAAGTGATTTGTTGTAATTCTGATATTGTTCGGATGTCGTGAATTCATCGAGGCTGGCATTGAATATTGAAGCAGCATCGTCCGATTCATATTCCATCGTGTATATAGTGTAGCTCACTGTAGAAATTGAAGTAAAGACAACAGAGTTGTATCTGAGAACCATTAGTTGTTCCAAACATGTTTTAAAAAGAAAATAGCTTCTGAATACCCACAGTAAATGCAGCGGTACCGATGACAATATTAATAAGAACCATAGTATTCCTCTTTTCCCCGGAATTTCTGATATATTGTGCACGCTGGGCACCCCGATATCCAACCACCTATTCTCAGAATGAAGCCGGTGGATATCACCTCTGGTCGGAGCTGACAAGCACTGCATGCAGTAATTGCTTGCTGCCAGCAGGACCGAGCTAACAACATTGATAAAGAGGTGAATTCCTGTGTTAAGACTGCTAATATCATTGCATTTTCCGTCCCCGAGAACTTTTAACCCGCTATTTGGCTCGGTATCGTCGTCATCATAATAGTCATCACTGTCGGTGCCTTTGTAAGATTCTCTCGTGGCCGACCAGATAGTAAATGAAAGGTTTATAAGTAAAACAATGAATGCAGTCGCTGCACCCAAGCATAGGCTCAGCTTCCATCCTGACGGGAGTTTCCGCTTAATTAAGCTTGTCGACTTCGTACCAACAAGGGGTGTTGTGTCTGAGTCACCATCCACATCTTGTGGAGGTTGTTGCGGTCGAACTAGTTCGTATTCCATGGATTCTTTTGAGAGCGAGAGACTGAAAGCTAGACTTGAAGAGACAATCGTAGAACCACGGCGGCTGGATCGGCAATGAGGGCTAGGGTGGGTGTTATATTACTGCCTGGCATTAATTCTTCTGCGCATTTACATTTTCCAAAAACTTCCCATTCCCAATGGAGTTACTTGGGCCGAGTAAGTGTATTACTGCGCCTTGTGAGGCTGACAAGGAGGTTGCGCTAGATCCTGAGATTCCTGGCCTGCAGCTAACCGTCCCATCGTTCATGGACAAAGATACACATCAAGATTTTGCATCCTCAGAAGAAATATCCAATTGCTTAAAATTAATCAAGAGAAAAACACAATAAATCCAGTCCTTTTCTTATTTACATTCTCCAGAGCACTATTATCAGAAGGGCCAGGTACTCCGTGGCTAGTCCTAACCTTGAATCCATTGCCGACGTCATATGTTTCAGGTCTCAAATCTCATCTTACGCACCTCTTATTTTAGAAGCATGTTAAGCCAATTATGTACAGGAGAATTGGAAAAGTGCATAATATTCAGGCAGGATAACGCAGCCTCGTCGCCCCGAATAAGCAATGATTGCGCTGTCCTCGTATTTATTGACGCACTTTCCGCGTAATCCCCCGCGTCCTGAACCAATCACACACGAGTCGATATGCTTACCATGGGGCCTTGAGCTTTATTTAGCTTGCCCTGCCTGTTGAGATATCAGCTGCGGCGTTATGCAGAGACCGCCACAGCGGGCACGCTGTCCTCCCTGTAGTCCAAGCAAACAAAACCAAGACAAGTGGCTCCCACGCTTACGAATAGCATGAACTTTTTGTTCAGAAGGCATCCTCCAACTTATGATAGGGCGGTGGTAGTGGGGTCATGTCCCAGGCAAGCGTCAAGCCCAAGGTAGATGGTGGATATTTTCATACATCGAAGGAGGCGCAGAGATGGTTCCATGCACACCTAGCCCTGCACTATGAGTCAAAGGAGTTCGAGAAGGCAGGGTTATCTGATTGTAATCAATAGTCCAACAAATCTTTGTTTCTTCTAGACGGCTGCGTGATGTAAGGACAACACGACAAAACGTAGCCGACACATATGTCCAAAATAGCAGTTATTTTATCATCATCACTCTGATTTTCAATAATTATCATATGTCGGAACATTGATTTCATCATAAAGGGATTACAATCATCGAGGCCTAAGGCACCGGCTAGGTGCCTAGCGTGAAGGCGGCAGGAAGCGAGATCAAGGGCATCACATGACCTGCTTCCTTTAACACCAAAAAGGGGCTCTCTTTAGCTTAGTTAGATAGAACAAGAACAACTCAATCATCATTTGAAGCAACAGAACCGACAGTAGCAGCTACTATACCTGTGACCTTAACTGCGTCATCCCTGACCCCGGGAATTTACCCACATCATACTTTTATCCATTTTTCTTGCATTCTGAATTCCATGATACGAGGGCTTTTCTTGATATTTGCTGCCGACATGTCAGAGGCGGGGTCGTACTCCAAGGCAAGGGCCCAATTTCATTTCTTTCGCAGTTTTATGATCATCTCTCGTTAAAAGCCCACTAGCCCGAATTTCACAGCATTAGAATAACATGACCGTCATCATACCCTAAGATAAACATCTCAGTGTTGAATAAGCGTTTGCGAGGCATATTTTGTGACGACTAATTTATATCAGAGACAATTACCCAGATACGAACTCCCCATGAAAATAGAGGGTTGTTAAGGAGACTCATTCCCCACTCCCTTTAAAAAAATATTCAAGGGGAAATTATTTAGCCGATTTGATGGGTTTTTAGCGTAATTTTAGCTCTTCCATTTTATCCAAATGTGATCCTGACTGCTTCCCATTAAGGAGATGTTGCTAGTAGTCCTCAAAAATGGCACGCACTACCCTACAAGATCAATTTTCAATCTTCAAATCTGCCCAACTTGCATGTGAATGATGTATCATATTGAAATTATGGACTTATTTGCTAACTCAGAAATCTGATGAGTTTTTATTTGCCTAATATCCTCAGATGCGGTGGTTTCCTTTGCCAACGTATTGGCTCGTTCTCAGAGAAGTTAATCACGCACTCACAGCAACTGACTCCTGCGGCGGAAAAACCCACGAATTTGCCACTTCAGTCGAGATTCTGGGAAGAATATGTTCCGCAAATCCACCCGGAGTTTGAACTTGAAAATTCCAGGGTCACAAGTATAATTGGATACTTCGTATTGAGGTCATCTACAGCCACCAGGGGTTAGCACCTGCGGTGAGGGTGGTGGGAACCACGAATGGGACATTCCCGGAAACAGTAAACAAGGGATCAAATTCCAGGTTCCACTGCTAGCCAGCAGTTTCAGAGACGAGGCTAAATTCAATCGTGACATGATGAATGGATCTCCCATTTCCTCTGATCCCGGCAGCGGCCGAGCCACCCCTGCTCCCTTTAAGCAGGGCCTGTGCTTGTCGTTGGCCGGTGCTCATTCGGTGTGATCCTCACACTAGCCAAACCCTGGTTATCTCCGGAAATCTGCTCAAAAGGGTGGCCTCTGCGGGATGCTCTTTTTCGCATCCTGAATTTAGGGGTGGTGGCTGAGAAAGTGCATGTACGAGCCGGCACCAGCACCACCGCTTCCGCATCTGAAAAGACCACCATCCCACACATTAATTGATCTAGAGCTCTTGGCGGCATCTCGAATGAAGGAATCTCAGCCCTGAGATGCGGAAGCCGCGGGACCCAGTCTCCTGGTAGTATTCGGAACTTGCCTTTTCACGAATCGGATAGTATGGCGAGAATGTGGCCAGCTCCCCTGCAGATAATGAACCCTTGAAACGATGCATGGGAAAGGTTGTGGTGACATTTATGGGGGCCCGGACTTTGGGACCAGTCAAAGGTGCCGATGACCGAGCCGCTATCATTGCTGGGTATGAAAGGCTGGACATGCGGGAGGGAGCCAGTTGTGACAAGGGGGTCAAAGGCGCATTGGAGATGAGGACCAGAGTGCTTTGCAAACACAGGGGCGCGCGAGCAGGATGACCAAATCACTTCCAGTGATATTGAAGACCCGGTTATTACAACGGAGAGTGTGGACAATGAAGTGACGGCCAAATTACGGATTGTCACAAGTAACAATCTGTAATATTTCGAATTCTTCCAAAGTTCAGAGTAGTCATGGAATAAGCCGCAGAAGCAAGTTTACTGAGGTTGACCGACCAGTGGGCCATCGCTCGCCGTAGTAAGGTAAGCTTGTCATTAATAAACTTTCGCTATTGTGAACTGAATCGGCACGGGGGAGTGCCCCTGGCCAGGATCACCAGGACCATTAATGAATGAGCCTTGTTCGGAGCCAGGTTCCACCAATGAGGCTGTGGCAGAGACACACGCGGGGCTGGGATCAGCTACGCAGAACAGTGGTTGAGCAGGAGCGGAAGTCTTCTAGATCAGAACAAACTAGCAAAACAAAACGAAACTAAGGGTGGCAGCGGGTAACGGTTGGGATGGGCCCAGAGAGCGCAACAAAAAGTGGACGTTTTTGTTCGGGCGACGAACCGAACGGGATAATATGTCCAGCCGCCAACTAGTCGGCCGCGCGAGATTCCGCCAATGACGGCCCGCGGCGGCACCCGAGATTAAATGTGAAACCACGACAAGCTGGCGATGCAAGCAGTTGGCAGTCGCACCATTCCGCATTAGTGCGTGGCCAAGGTCCAATTGAGCCCTCTGCGCCGGAGTCGTGGGCCGGTGGGTCGGTCCTGAAACCGGGGTGTCAAACGGGCTCCCCTTCCGCATCGCGCCTGGGCCAGGGATGAGTGGCAGGGATGGCCTCGTATCGGCCCAAAGGTCAATGGAAGAGGGCAGAGATGTCACTCGGCTGCAAGGGAGTCAATGGACAATTGTAAGCTTAAAGTAGGCATATTTGTAAGTCTCAATGGCTTGTAGCAAATATTTATAAAAGGAGCCGCCTTGGTTCTCAGTTTCTGGCTTCTCATCAGCATCAGCATCATTCACTCTCTCTCACTTCTCATTCATTCTCACTAACCCTGGTGGTTACAACTTACTTAGTCTTTAACACTCGTTACCAACTTTCATTGTTCCAAAGCCTCTCCAGGAAACTAAAAAACAAACCAACCACCCCCCTTCCAACTATTCACCATGAAGTTCTCTGCTGTCCTCACCGGTCTCTTCGCCGCTGGCGTCTTCGCCGTCCCCCAGGGCGATGTCACCCCCAACACCATGGGCGCTCTCGATAAGCGTGCCACCTTCCCCATCCCTGCTTCCAAGGGCTCCGTCACCTACAAGTCCGTCAAGACCATCAGCGGCGTCTTTGACGGCGGCATGAAGACCTACGGCCGTGGCGTCAAGTGCACCGGCCAGAAGGAAGGCGGCGACAGCGACGCCGTCTTCATCCTCGAGAACGGCGCCACGCTCAAGAACGCCATCATCGGTGCCGACCAGATCGAGGGTGTCCACTGCAAGGGCTCCTGCACCATTGAGAACGTCTGGTGGTCCAAGGTCTGCGAGGACGCCCTCTCCCTGAAGGGCAACGGCAACGCCAGCGTCAAGGGCGGCGGTGCCACCGGTGCCACCGACAAGGTCATCCAGCACAACGGCCTCGGCACCGTCACCATCGACGGCTTCACCGTCGTCGACTTTGGCAAGCTCTACCGCTCCTGCGGCAACTGCAAGACCATGGGCACCCGCAACGTCGTCGTCAAGAACGTCAAGGCCTACAACGGAAAGCTCCTCACCGGCATCAACTCCAACAAGGGCGACGTCGCCACCATCTCCAACACCTGCGCCACCTCGGTCAAGAAGATCTGCACCGAGTTCCAGGGCACCACCCCCGGTAACGAGCCCAAGGAGCTCAGCTCTGGCCCCAGCTCCTCCTGCAAGTACTCTACTGTCAAGTCGTGCTAGATACACCGCACTCTGGGAAGCAGTAGTAGTATATTCAGCGTTTATGGAGAAGCAACTTCATAAGGGGTTGAGATACCCCTGACGAAGTTGAGATGCCTTGAGTTGTATTTTGGTTATGTATTTAGTTTCACTTCTTGCTCATAGTGGCTTTAGTTTCAATATAGTTTTTGCTTCTACTCAATGCGCTGTTATTGCTTCTCGTGATATTTTGTTAAATTGTGAATGTGGGATAGAGGTATCGACTACGACATCGTTTTTAGGTTGGCTTTAAAGCCATCGTACACTTAATCAACGGTTGCTATTCGAACACCATTCGCTACAGTTAATCGAGCATGTTAAGTTTCCCTTACCCATACAATGCACTCACAGAATCCAGTTGTGGAAGCTGCTATACATCTGTCCTTATTAAGCATACTACAGAAGGACACAGCTATATGAAATGCAAGAATTCTTTCAATTTTGTTTCACGTTGGCCTGAGAAACACAGCATGTATGAAAGGTGTAAATGATTGTGTGGAATAGAATTTTAAGCGAATGAATCTTGTTCAGAACCCTCCAGGGACCACTGGTCCGACCGTAGTGACCAATACTTGCTTGTGCAGCTGTTCAAGTCAAGCACAGCCCATATCTGTCCTCAAACCTAATCATGCCAATGACCAATGCCATATGGCGATAAAAGATAACTAAGGCTTAGCATACTTTGTTGCATATGCACGGGTTGCGTTTCCGTCCAGAACCTCATGGAAAAAGGCCTCCAGAGAATTGACCTTCATATCGGGATAGAGCTCTCTGGCATTGAGATATCCTAGATACCGTGCATACTCCGGGGTATTATCGCCACGGATTCCAATTGAATGGTGATATTGCATACTCCAAACCTTGTAGGTAGCCCCGGGGTCTTGCGAGGCCCTTGCTTCTTCGATAGTGGCCAAAATCGCTTCTTTCGAGATCTGATTACTTTTAGCAAGTCGTTGTCATCGACATCCATGGTCCAACGTACGTATTGACGCTCAGTCTTTTCACCAGTGAGCTTTTCGAGCAGTTCATGAACATGATTAGATGACAAAACTTCATTATAAGCAAACACCATGTTGTTCAAGGTTCTCGGATCGGCAATGATGCGTGCCACCCAACGGCCGATATCTCGGACATCAGTCAGGGCGGAGGGAACAGATCCATCCCCAGCAATTGTACTTGCCGGCATGAGGCTCGCATACCCGGTTCGTCCAGACGGAATTGCGGGAATACACAGCTGGAACCACCAGCCCACATCAATGATTGTGTAAGGCAGATAGATCTTCTTGACGTGATTAATGATATCTTCTTTCTGCGTTATGTAAGCGACACGTCTCAATCACATTTCAAGACTTGGAAGGCTTACCATCTCTCGCAAGTCCATCACACCTTTTGCAGGTGCAATGCTTGCAAAGCAGCAAGGAACGAACCTTTTTACTCCTGCAGCCTTGGCCGCATTTGCAAGAGGGACTTGGAACTTGAATGAAGGAGGATCCAGTGCCGAAATCAAGACATCGACGCCTGAAAGGGTTTCCACAAGGTCATTTTCCGGTCCGCTCAAGTCTGCAGGAACAATGGCAACGCCGCGGGATTTGAATTCAACATTTTGAGGTTTCTCAACGGACGACGGTCGTGTCAACGCGATCACTTCCTGTTGTCTGTTAGGAATCCTTTCTCAGAGTTTGAAGGAAGCATTGTACCACGGCTGGAGATGCCTCGAGCAGTCCATTGACAATAGAAGTGCCAGTTTCACCAGATGCACCCACAACAGCGACCTTCATGTTTGCAGTGTCGAGTAGGGTAATATCTGCTTGATTGTTGAGTGAAGGATAGAAGTGTGTATTTAACTATTTCTTTCCTTTACCGTATTCTGATAAATATATGTACATCACTGCAAATTCATCCGACTGCCGAATCCGAAAGCCACATGCCGTACTTGATGCTATGCTTTTCATCCCATCGGGTCATTGAGACTATCCGGACATCCGACTTCTTAGTAATTTACCTCGGTCTCGGTTTCGGTCTCGCTACTACATTTGTTTGGATAGCTACAGCGGGTTTTCAGGTGTGACTGAGCCAATTGTCGAATAGGTACGGTACAAAAGAAAGGAAAACCCTCATGTGGCTCTTACACATATCCCCGCTTCTGGAATCAACCCGCGACATATATATATCTAGCCTTACGTCGCGGTCATCTATTTCTCAGTTTAGTGCCGCCCACCTTTTTGTTTTTCACATCGGGCCGCATCTCGGCACTATGCAGAAATTGCGGGGTGGGGCAATGTTCTAGCGGTAGCTACAGCAAATAAACATTCGTGGGGATAAGCCGGATTGCACCTGTATAATGCTCAAACATACCGATCAATGTGAATATGTTTGTGTCTAATTGAGAAGCAAGCGGTAGGCTGAACCTAGCGATTCAGGAACTAGTACACGGTGTGATACAACTAGTGTCCAGCCATAGACTTGATCATGTACAGCTTATCAATTTACTTCTAGATAAAAAAAAACAAGCTGTAGGCTCAGCTGAGTGATCTGGGAATCAGACCACAAAGGTAGTATACTATTGGATTTGATCACAACCAACCCATTTGTATAGCTCTAATTGTATGCCACCTTTGTGGCTTGGTTCCTGGATCACCCGGTTGAGCCTGCAGCTTGTTTTTTTATTGAGAAATAAATTGGATTTAAAAATAGGGTTGGTCGTGAAAATCTAATCGCCCTGACTAAAAGAGCAATTACCTTAAATCCTATCAATCCATTCGAACCTTTTGTACGAATTCACAACACATCACAATTTTTCCGGGTTGCATGGTTAATTTCGCTTGGCAGCTGACTCAGATAAGCAAGAATCAGACAGTCGGGTAGTGCTGACAGCTACTTTCTCGAATCGGGCACCACCGCGAGTGAGACCCGCAAGCATGGCAATTCCCGGACTTTTCATAGTATAAAGGGCTGATTATTGTTACAATCCTCCAAGTAAAACTTTAAACTATATTTTATTCCCTTTTCAAGAAGCCCAAAAGCGCCCGGTCATGGTTCTCACATCAGCATGGTGGCGGTTCCTTGAGAATTACGTCTACACTGTACCTGAACCAACGTCACGAGTGCGTACTAAGCCTCTCCAAGTCCTCTGCGTCGGGCCTCCACGTTCTGCGACAGAATCTCTTGCAGCTGGCCTTCAACGGCTGGGCTACGATTATGTGTACCACGGATGGGACATTATCTTCGATATTCCCTGCCCCGCCCATAGCTGGTCTCGGCTAGCCCGCCGAAAGTGGCTAAATGATGCACCGGGATTGCCTATTACGGCAGCCGACTTTGACGAGATTATTGGCCACGCCGAGGCCTTGGTGGACCAGCCAGCCAGCTGTTTCGCCGCCGAGTTGATCAAAGCGTATCCAGAGGCCAAGGTGATTCTCAATACCCGACGCGACCTGGACGGCTGGTTGCAAAGCATGGATGCGACCATTTTGAACGTGCCCCGTGGCTTGGCCGGATGGATGGCCTATATGCTCAGTTGGTGTGATGCTACGTGCTGGTGGATATGGCATGCCGAGGAGCGGTTGTTGTGGCCGGGCTTCTTCCGCTGTCTTGACTCTCGCCAAACCTTCTCAGATGCAACTTTGGCCCGGGGCAAGTCGGTATATGAAGGTGAGGGACTTTGATTTATACAATACAAAAAAAAGAAACAATACTGATCTTTTAAGAACATTGCAATATGGTGCGAGGGATGGTTCCTTGCGAACGCCTCCTCGAGTGGACTGTTGAGGATGGCTGGGAGCCTCTCTGCGAATTCCTTGGCAAGGAGGTACCAGATGAACCATTCCCACACGTTAACACCAAGTCCAAGGGTTACAAGGAAAGAGAACAACGGTGGACGCAGGAGCTGTTAATACCGACAATCCGAAAAACATTGTTCCGAGCGGTGTTCATAATCGGTTCGGTTGCCGCCGTTTGTGTGGTCGGATACCGGAAAGGCTAAATGTATCATGATTCTTGCGATATTGGAACATCAGTCTGAGCAATGATAAATAATCTTATTTATATAATCGATACACCCACCATGAATCAGCTAGATTTTAAATTCAAGAGCCAAGTTTATGGCCCCATAAAATCACAAGGACTACTCACGGGATGAACCAAATGTGAGTTGACTGCCACACGTCTTCGCCATTTCTAATCCTAAACTTCTATGGTCCTATGTTTTGTTATCCAATCAAAAGACTTCCAATAGGCACTACTCAGTCAGAGCCTGAGTCTCCTAGATATTCGGCATCTCTGGTCTTTGTCAACTGGAAATCAGCTTCAGACCACTGACCCTCAAAGCAAACGCCAGGATGTCCAATTGCAAGGCAAGTCGTGGCGACGAGAATCATTGTGCTCTCAAGTAACATAAAGACTACTTCATTATTGGCCAATCCACTGTGATAGCCTGCGCTGAGCTCGGCAACTCGATAAGAGGTTCTTATCAAGATGCATAAAGTGGCGATGGCGAGACCTGAATATGTGTCAGGAAACGTCGCACAAAGAAAGTTGGACAGGAATTACTCACACCACAAAAACATGCCAAAGTTCCAAGATTGTTGCAGTTGGCTAAATTTGGGGTTCCAGTGCTTCTTATGGCGAACAATTCGAAACGAAAATTCCAGCGCCAAAATTACAAAAATAGAAATAGCTGCCAGGTGAGCTGCAAGACCGGTCTTCATTATTATGAGGCCAACATTTATGGTGTCCCTGTTGTTGCTTCCAAGCATCGACCCGCCAGTCGCCTGTAATACAAGTGCGACAAAGTCAAATAGCATGAATGTAACGGTGTACGTTCGAGGGCTGAACCGAGAGTACTTCTGCCCAAAGACGGTGATGATTCGAGCGAGACACAGATAGATTGCGGCGCTGAAAAACGCGGGGCTAATGGTTAATGTAACAATATACCTAAAGAAAATTTTCATTGTAAATTGAAAGCATCCGGTGGTTGGATATTGAAAACTCACGTCAGAAACCCATCCTGGCCTAGGTGCATTCTGATGCGCGCGACAAAACCTACCACCTCAAATGCATGACCGCAGAACATGCCGAAAAGGTAGCCCCAGGTTTTGTGACGCAGGCCGTAGTATATTTGGGGAAGAATAAGAAGTGCGTGGCAAGCGAGAAAGAAGGCGTTTCCACCAAGGTTTGGAGTGTCCATAGTCATCCTGAAATATCTTGTTGTGATGGTTTAAAAACGTGGGATTGGTGAGATTAGTGGAAGACTATGGTTGGCAGTCTATGATGAGGGTGATTAATTTTACAGAGAGATGTACGCAGATATATATTCTCATTAAAAAGGAAAGATCTTTGTACAATTTGTCATCCTGCGGGAAATTATTCTTGCCCTCACTATTACGGGGGTGATACTTTGGAATGCCCGGCTTGAGGCCACGCGGGCTCAACCCATTTCCGCTGCCGCGGCCCAATCTTGAGCCGCGATGAAACAGTGGGCCCTTTTCAATGTTTATTCTTTCCAGGCTAGTATGTAGTGTAATGGACTAAGCACTGTACGAGGTAGCGGCCGATCTAATCAACGTCAGTTTCCACAGCGGAAGTTTGCAGATCCCGCATGTGGTCGAACTAGCAGCCTGCCAACGATCCAACAGATTGTGTCCAGATTTTATTCGATTCACATTATACCACACCATCACACTATCCTGCATTCTCGGTTCCGTCGCGTAGGGTCCAATTGTATCGACCCTCGAACCTTGCTATTCTCTGTGCTAGTGCAAGTTAATATAGTCACCACATTATTAAATTTGGTTCGTTCTTTGCGATACTGCAGCAATGATAATTCCGCCGATCCCGTAATTAGAGGAAGGCCAAGTGCACAGGTTCCAGCCAAGGTCTCCTTGCGCTTGTTGCAGTGGCAGTGGCCGGGGCTGTGCGACAGAAGATAGGGCGGAGGCCTATTAAACTCCGCGCAGTCATAGCGTCGACCGACGCCACAGGAACCTCTTCTTCAAGCAGCCGCTTACGCGTAAAGCTTGCGACTAAAATGGAGGCATTAATTAGAGGCTGTCGCTTTATTAGGCAGCACAAATTTAACCGCAGACACACTTGTGATGAGCATGTTGGAACAGGTGGGACATTGCGGGAGCGGACCTCTCGCAAGAACCGCACGTCAGCTTGGACGCGAACATCCAACTGCGCCTCTCACACCAATATACTCGAAGACGAAACTCAAGCGTACCAAAATCTATTTTCTTTTCCAGAGCTGAGCTCGGACTAAACCCAAATAATCTGAGGCAGAGGTAGAGTATGGAAATGAATTCATGGGCAGGATTCAACAGAACTCAAGTACCTTACTAATCCCCACAATAACTCATTTCTTGAAGACGAAAGTCCGGTGGAAGTCATAGAGGACAGACTCCCCAAAGATCTTGGTGCGCATCGGCTCAATATTTTTGGAAGTGAAGCGCTGAAAGGGATCGCAGAAGGCGGTAAGAGCAATACCGTGACCCTCAGAATCAATGTTTGCCATGGTGGTGATAGAAATGGGGGCGCATAGACGAGGCGCTTCTCAGTGTTGAAGTGGCTCTTGCTTAGCCTCAGCGGCCTCGTTGATTAGGAACTGAGGGACAACATTGGTAGATTGGGTGGGTCGCTCGGTCTTGGAAGCGATGGGTTTGAGACTTTCGTCCACAGGGGTGTCGACGAGAGCAAGCGTTGTGGTTGGTGGTTGAAAAATACGGAAGGTCGAAGGTGTAACGCAGGACCTCATCGAGGGTGCCAGTCGTCTTCTCATCCAGAGCTTTGTCACCGAATTCCTTTATCAGTCACCCAAATCTACTATTGACAACATTTCAATGAAGGCTTGAATATTATAGTAAAACTTGGAGATTATGATCAGCAGCAACAGGAATTAACTACTATTCAATTCTGTCCAGCGCTGACTAATTAAAAAGGTGTATCGTTGAGGAAACTGTTCCAGAACATTTCAGCTGAAAAATTTTCAGATTCAACCCCGACACAGTTGTCAAATGATACAAACGGGTTCGACAAAAACTCGGCTTCCGGATGAGGAGTAGGCGGCCCCAACACCGAGACTGGATGCTCCGATAGTGAAAGAGGTGAATCCTGGTTGACAACGGGAATGAAACTTCCATGAATTGGTTCTTCCAGTTCTAGATTCATCAGAGGTTCAATTATTTTATTGTGGTCGTCGTTTTGGCGTGAATAACTCTCAGCACACTGACCAAGTAATCTCCGTAGTACGGCATGAAAAGTTGCCGGAACACGGAACCGCGAACCTTCAGCTGCCAATGCAAGCTTGGCGAGGATTTTGCCAAGCATATCTACCGCCAATTGAATTTGTTGAATTTGCATGGTTTCGCAGTGTCTTTTGAATACTTCAAGCTTGACAATGACCACAACAGCGTACATGATTCTAGTAAGAACAATGACAGGCTTCTGCCGCAGAGAGTCTGCAGGCATTTGCAGAATTATGTTGATAATTTCACGCGCAAAATTTACGCACTCTATTCTTGTATCAATAAAATGGGGTGACTCTTGTGGAAACGCGTGGATGGCGGGTTGGGTGTGAATGGCGTAAGGGGGTCGAAAGTCTTGAATCCGGTGATTATCGTGAAGACCAGGTTCGGAAAAGTTCAAAAGAATGACATGATAATGTATGTTGAGAGTATCTATTAGAATTAGCCAAGAATACTGCAGGGGATAGATCATTGGCACACCGTGCATGATGTTTTCCGGAAGAGTTCGTTTCCAACTCTGTACTCGATCTAAGCCGCCCTTAAGGATTAGGCGAGTCCGTGGATCTGTGGATTTCACCGACAAGCTTCCGTCAAGCCCGGCCATGGTCAGCGTCTCCTCGGCCAGTCTTTGCAGTCGAACCCATGCTGCCAAACGACGGTCTCCCATGTGTGCCGCCGCAGCCGAATCCAAAATTTCGATACAGTCTTGGACCCAGGAACCATAGGGCAGAGTACTGGGTCGACGAAACGACATTGCTATGCTATTTTACAGTCAGTACATGGCTCGTGGATTGCTTGCGTAAATAGCACACCTGGAACAGAGGAAATAACAAGTCGCAAATGTTCTGGCAATCTCCAAAACCTCCTCTGCTGGCTGCGCTACACGGTCAAACGGAACATGATATTGCGGGTCATTTGATGATCTCAGGTCCATCACCATGGTGGCGGCAAGGTTAACAAACTGGCCAAAATTTAAATCTTCAAACCTGTCTGGGGGGTGGCTCCATGTGGCAAGAACCAACGCCGCTTGTATGAGATCCAGAGACTTTTTGCCCCGGATCATCGCTTGCTCCATTACATGGCACTCGACATTTTTAAACAGCGGCTTCCAAAGCTGGGGCGCATAAACACTGGATGCCGTTGCCAAAATTGCCCGGAAGAGGGCTGGGCGGTGCTCTCGGAACATTCGCCACGATATCGGTGCTGGAGGCAACACGATAGGATAGTGAGGGAGCATTTCGGTGCAAAAGTTCACACAGAGTTCGTCTGCCAATGATTCCTCAACGATATCTCCAAAGACAGTGTCATCCTCAGGCGATTCATGCCATGGACACCTCTCTGAGGTTCTACCGCTTATCAGCGAGGAATCGTCAATGGATACCGGCACCGATGAATCCTCCGACGTTGAAGGGGTCCATCGGGCTGAGCTTTGCTCTAATGACTGCTGGACCTGTTCCAACTTCTGCTCCAGCTCACGGATTCGTGTCTCATTTCTTTTTCGCTTCTTCTTGATGGCCGGGGCGTTGAAGATGCAGTCCAGTCCCAGCTTGGTACATCGAACACATCGGCCTGTCGTATCCACATCCGGAATGCACTTGATTTTGCGTTTTCGGCACCCCTGCCAACTTGTTAGCCGAGTTCACTCCACAGTGGCACAGGGTACTACTTCGCACGTGCGGTTACGGCGCGTCTCAACCGCAGAGTCGCTCATGGCTCTAGTTCTGGTCAATCCGGGCGAAGAGAGCGGTAGCGGGTAAAAACCATTCGCGCTCTTATGGCCGCCCAAGACATCCCTGTGGCGAAGGGCGGCTCGAAATAAACTACCGCACTCCGAGACTAAATCTGGGTTGATCTGCATCAGCCTTTGCCGGATTCAGCCTCAAGCTGAGGTGGGGCATACGTCAGCTACCCTACAGCCGCCTAAAATACGGGTAACAGTAGTTCACAGTCTTAAATCGCAGTTTTTTCTTCATGGGGGAAATGAGAAAAGAAAAGAAAAATCAGTTCACATCTATCAAAAGGTTTAAATGCGCAAGTTTGCTTGTAGCTGCCAGAATCGCACAAACTCGGGGATTATTCTACACCTTAGTAGGAGGCATGCGGTTTGTGTCATGATTTTACCATATATTGGCTTATATAAGTAAAAACAAGCCTCATAATGATCAAACACAGAATAGTACTTCAATTAAGATTATAGATTATAGAATTCAATAACAAGCAGACAAATAACTAGTGTTGGTTTTTAAAAAGGTGTTTATTGTTAAATTTTCCAGTGAAAAGTTTGGACCCGCCCCCAAGTCTTGGCAGATGACCGAACAAAAAGCGAAAATACCACACCATACAACTTTCATTGTGTCGAAAGTAAGTCCGATCTATCCAAACGCCATGCCTCATTCCCAACGCCTCCAGCGCCTCCAAGGGCCTTTCGCAAATCATCCAGCCACGGGTCTCATCGCCTATCGAATTTGGTGTCTTCTCCTGAAATGCATAAGCAGATCAAATGCCAAAGGAAGATCCCTCACAACATCCTGGACTGATGTTTTGTCCAATAAGCCCGAATGCCGACTGAAAGTTGCTACAACAACGTCTCGCATTGTTCTGTCGTCATCCAGCGTACTCGTATAAACCTCCTGGACCGCCACCAAGAAATCTTCGCTCTCCCAGTGATCTTCGACCTCGTCCTCAAATTTCTTGACGGCCAGGGCCTTGAGACCTTGGATCTGGTACTTCTCGGCAAGCGCATAGACTTTGGCGTGTACGCTGAGGTCCGAAGGTGGCTTGATGCCTGGTGCTTGGGTCAGGGAGGTTCTAACCCTACGCTTACTCTTTTTCTTCACTGACATGGCCGCTGCACTTGGGCCGTTGATGCTACCAAAGGCTTGGTTTCCACCGCTGCTGGGGCCTATCTGCCTGGACAATGAGGATGTTGGACAAGGCGGCGACATAGGCCTCTGCTCTTCTGTTGGAGGGGCAGGACTGGCAGAATAATCAAGGTGGTAGAAGTAATGAACCATCATCTTCACTGCGAAGACATCGTCATCAGGTAAATCAATCTCGCCAGTCCGTCCCTCCTGACAGGGCGTTAGTATCTCGTTCAACTTTTACGGGGGAGGGGACAGTGTAAATGACTGTGGAAACTGGGAAATCACCTTGAAAGCACTGTTGCATGCTGCCTCAAAAAAGGCAGAGCGTGGACAAATGATGGCTTTGTGCACCTTGTACAGGTTGTCGCCACTTGTAATGGTGAGGTCAGAGTATGATCCGCTTGTAAATAATCTACTAGGCATGAGCACTCGATTTTTCCAGCAAGCGCAAGATGTGATGTAACCTCATCAGAGCATTGCTGAGTTCGTCAAAGGGCGCTGTGGTTGTTTTTGCTGCCGACTCGGCCCGTACCTGAACACCGCCGGATTGGCAAGGCATATGTGAACTAGTCGACGAACCAAAGAGGTTCGTGTTGGTGGTGCTGCCGATGGTTCCAAACCCGCTGCCGGTGTTGCTGTAAACGGCCCCTCCAAAGAGACTGCTGCTGGGGTTAGCAGAACCAAAGCCTCCATTGTTGGTGGCTTCGTTTGCTTGACCGAAGGAAAAAGACATGGTCGCGTATGGGTCTATAAGCCGGCAGCCCAAGTGGAAATGATGATGCTGCCAAGCGCCGGGCGGAGGTTTTGTCGTTTTGTGTGCGCACAGAATGTGCTACGAGGCATTGATGCCTAAGCATGGTTTTATTCACATGGGCACATTTACAGCGCGGGTGGGTTTCAGTGGCCGCGAGCAGATTGGCTGAGGCACATGCAGGGCCAGCGTAAGCGATCGTGTTGACAGGCCAAACACGGTGCATAAACTGTTACGTGGCGGGCCACTCCGACAGCGCTTTGTCTTTCCTCGTAGCACCAGACTCGTTCCTGCGCACATTCTCCGCTGGACAATTCAGGAGCGTTGTGCACGGGACGATGTCTGTTGGCGCTGATTGGGTTGCACTATCCAATATTGCAGTGGGTCACAGTGTCCAGATGTGAGAACAGCGCAATAACATGACTCTTCAGCAACACTACGACCAAGTCTACAGATGGTACCACACCAGTGGCACAGATGCCATGAAAACAGCACAAACGGTAGACAACAAAGTGTCTCTCTTCTGCGGCTGACCAGCAACTTAGTCAGGCCTCGTCACCAAGTATACTTGGTTATCGGCCATTCGTTTTAGCGGAAGCCCGGGGAGTTAGGCCTTTTGGGCTTTGATGAGCCGACATCTCAGTCCCTTGTTGGTCACCAACATGTCGCCTCGCCTTGTGACACCCAGGCTCCACTTGTTCTTTGTGTTCTATTTTCTGATCTTTGGTCCACGATCCACTATTCCTTCCGACGTTTGATCGACGAAACACGTCTGAACAACATCATTAGTGGAACAAAGATAAGTAGCACTGAGACTCTATATATAATGCATGATAGCATTCATATGCAATACTGTTGATGTCACATCAACGTTCAGCATGCGTGCTGCATCAATTACCCATAACGAACTTTGCACCATGAGAGGTGGCTGACACACCCTCCATCACGATTACTGCATCAAAATAAAGATTATCCGTGTAATATTATCTTTCTATCCTCAAAAGAGCTAGATCAATTAACAAAATGCATCCCGAAGACGCGACGCGATGCCAGACCAAGAAATAGCAGTCGACCTGGCGGCTGAACCGTAGTCCAGCAAGAAAATATAAAACAACAACTAAACCGATAAAAGAAAAGGATATCTTGATTTGACCACATTGCACACCCCTGCTTGAATCTCCACCAGATTAACAAGGGCAGGGGATGATGCAGCAGTTGACAGGAATGGGACAAGGGATGATGAAGCAAAACCTTCCTGGGCATGCCTCACCACCGCGCATCTGAACCTCTGGCTCGCCTTCGCTCTGTGCATGAGGGCGCTGAGGGTCTAAAGAAAGAACGGTCAGCGTCTGTGCAGCACTGGGTAGGGAAACTGGGCGGGGAATGATACATACCCATAGGCTGGTGAGAAGAGGGTGCCTGGGCGAGGACCGTCTCCTTGAGAGGAATGGGCTGCTGGCTGGCTTGTTCGGTGGGCGACATGATGAGTTGTGATTTAGAAGATGTTATGAGATTGATCTTGCTGTGCTGAATGTGCAAAGGATTTGGCTCAAATGCGATTGCAAAACCTCGTCGATGATGGTTCCGGTGTGACTAGATATCCAGCTGAAAGGTCGCTTGCAGAAAGGCAACGTCATCAGCTCAGCCATAGCGTGCTAGCTAATTTCGTTAAGTCACGTGAATTAATGCGCATTTACGGCGATGGCACAGCCACGAGCCAGGCAAACCGGGCGTTTTTAGACCGGGAAAAAGAAGGGCCGGGAAAGCGGACAAATCAAAGCATGGTGGGGTCGAGAGTGATGGAATTGAGCGCTGCACAGCCACGACCGCCTCCCTGAACTGACCGAGACGGTCGCTATAAAATGGCACCCGTTGATTCATTCTCACTGTGGAGTGAAGGTGAATGAAAACGGTCAAGGTAATATGCCGGGTTTAGTACACTATTCGGATGTTGAGCATTACTGTCGTGTCTTCGGCCGGCAACCGGTACGCGATTCTGTGAGTGGGGTAATCCCATCGACTTCAGTTGGGACAATGTGGGGTAACAGAGATGAGAGGATTAGCATTGTCTTTAAATTGAGAATATGCATCTTATCGAAATCCTGTCTAGGAACATACCAGATTTCTCGTGGCTACGCTTATAAACTGTCAGATCGAATTGCATTCCAGCGAACAAGATACGTGAACCTGGCAGTATCTTTGCTTCAAGTACCCCACCCAAAATACACTTCTTGCCGCCACCTGAATCCTTCGCTCTGGCTTTAAAAAAAAAAACGGCAATGGCATCATTGACGTACACAGCCTTGCAATCTACCCTTGTTGGTGTTGATTATGGTGAAATTGTCCAATTTCGCGGCATTCCCTATGCCACGATTGACGCGAGGTTTGATCGGCCCAAGCTGGTCAAGCTACCCGAGAGACTTGACTGTACGGAATACGGGTATGTACCCAAAGCTTCATGGACGTGTTAGCTCATCAAACTAACTAAATATGAAGTCCAAGATGCCCACAGGTTCCTATAGATGTCGGCCATTTGCTTCGTATCCCACCACATCACGTCTTACCAGAGGAACCAGAAGACGAGTTTAAGTGCCTAAATTTGGACATCACCGTTCCCAAACAATGCCTCTCAGCCTCGAACAAAGTTCCAGTGATGGTCTGGATACATGGTACGATATTCAATGGCGGGTATTGCCCTTGGTAGATTTCACTGACATGCAGACCACAGGAGGCTCTCAAGCCATGACCTTCGGAAGCGCTGCTTCTGGAGTTGCTGACATGAAGGTCATCGTGAAGGATTCCGTCCACTACGACAAACCAATGATAGTGGTTGCGATTCAATATCGACTTAATATTTTTGCATTCGGCGATGATACTAGCTCGACGAATCTGGCTCTGCAAGATCAAGCATCTGCTTTGCAGTGGGTTCAAGACCATGTAGCAGAATTCGGAGGTGATAATGTAGGTCCAGCCACCTTATCCATGGGGAAACATGACATTCTAATTCCAAATCTTCTATAGACCAACGTCACTCTCGCTGGGGAGAGTGCCGGAGCAGTGTACTGCCATGCTCACCTGGCATCTGGGGCGGCCATAAAGCAATGTATCCTTTCGTCGGGATCACTCCATTTGTCGCCTCCCCAGCCAAAACACAAGGCTGCAGCATTTCGAGAGGCTATTAAAAAGCATCTTAAAAATCTAGGAGATTTCGATCTGCGCACGGCTCCAGCTTCTCAAATAATTGAAGCCATCAAGGCGGCTGGAATACAATCATGGTTTCTTCTAGAAGATCCAGCGCTTGAAAACTGGCAGTCGAAGACAGGAAATGGGACGAGGCTGCTCATCACTGATGTCCAAAATGAGGTATCTCGACTCCTACCCACAAGTTACGTCCCCGAATAAAAACTGACTACTTAGGCAATTCTCTGGCATGGCGGCATTTGGGCTACCGACACGGATGCAATCGTCAGCTCCTTCAATTTGGCTGAAGCAGAAAGTCAAAAATTAAAGCAAATGTACAACATTTATCCCGACAGGCCATCATCGTGCAAAATTGGAGCTCTCGACTTCATCAATGACTACAAATTCGTGCTTCCAGCAGAACATCTCGCGCAACAATGGCGAGCTGAGTCGAGGCAGGCATTCCGGTGTTTTCTCGATGAGGGGAACCCCTGGCAGCCATCTAACGGAGCCCATCATGCAGTCGACTTGGTTTTACTTTTTGGGGGGTTTGACCTGTCATTCTCTCGGCCTGCACAACATGCAGGATCACAGATGCGGAAGAAATGGATCCAATTCATTCACTCTGAGGATCCCTGGGCACCAAGCGAGATTGGAGCCTTTGGCCCACACGGGACATTTCAGCAACTCACTAGCAGCGACCTAGCATCGCGTAGGCGAATGGCTCAAGTCGAATCGCTAGCAAAGATCGACACTGGATTACTGGATAAGGTTTTTATGGGCTTGGCGGCTGGAAAGATTAGTCTGCTGAATTAATGTTGGAGTGTATGGACATTTTGCTTTGTCCATATACCCCTGTTCGATAAATCATAGCATTAAAAATCAAGCTGAGCATTACTCTGGGGCTGGATGAAGTTCAGGGAGAGCTAGGTCTCTGAGACACCGCTTCACATCATACCTCCAAAACACAAAATATCTACAAACTAGAGTGCATTGGAGCCAGTGAAGCATCAATAGCGGACAGGAATTCAGCCACCATCAGTAATTGGAAAAAGACACCAATTTTCAGAGCCAAGACCCCGCAGCGATTGTCAGATCAACCTTCGCGCCATAACTTCCTATGCAGTGACGGTCTCCGACCCGCTGCCTTCAAGTCTCTTTTGGTTGGCGTTCCGATCTGCGATTCTAACCTCTTTTGCAACAACTGCCAAATACAGTCTCACCGCCTTTGGTGGCTTGGCGGGAATTTTCCGAAGCCAGTATTGGAAGAGGCAACCAGAAAAAAAAAGCGAGTTCCGTGATGGGAATCAGTCAAGTCGGGCCTCGCACACTAAACGCGGGTTATTCGAAAAGCTGTCACTGTGGCTGGCTGGCTAAAGCGGCACACGGGACTAAACCATTCAGCTATGTCTCTTGGCAAGCCACTGGGTCGACCACAGCCCGCGAAACTCGAGTCGTGGCTGGGGTTGGCCCGCTTCCTGGCCTGCTGAAGCCGCAAAGGCCCGATGGCCCGCGAAAAAGAGGCGCACGGAACGTCGGCTGATTGCACCAAACCATCGTCGCCAACGCAAACCTTGGGGCTGGAACACTTTTGGCGGACTGATCTTCGCTTTTAGCATGCAACTTACGCGGGGACGCTATAATTTAGAGCGCGTATTTTCTTTTCCCCTCACGGGCTAACCAGGAAGCATCTATACTGCTGCCCGAGAAGCCATTGGCACTCTCATCGGCTGTCGGTGCCGAGCAACCGACACACATTCATTCTCCTTTCCATGTTCCATCTGCTACAAGCCTGAGACAATTGAATGGGGCGTCAAATCAATCTTATCATTGCTAATTACTTTTCACTATTATGCCCTGGATATGTTTCGTTTCTCGTAATCCATCGTTTAAAAGCATCCCTTCTGCTTGCGCATCAGCTCGGAAGGGTCCTCCCTCTTCAGGTAGCCAAGCTCAATTAGCTTGAAAATGTTACCCACTCCGCCAGTGAAAAACTGGGCGCCAAGTCCCGGCTGGCCGAACCAGGGGGCGATGGGTCCCCCCACAACGGGAAAGGGCTTAAGCACGCGGTACAGGTGGTAGTTGAAGGGGAAGTCTGGGGCATCGGGGTTGGTGTCAAGGTTGGAGGGGGGGAGAGCTCGCTGGGAGTAAGGAGCTGTAGCAGCAGAGACGTAAGAGCCTAGATGAGCTTGTTAGAATTGATTGCAAGGATTGTATCGGGGGGCGGGAGAAACATACCCCATTCGCTTCCGAAGCGGTCGAGAAGAGTGCCGACCTCGAGCTCCATGGTGCCGTTGATTGCTTCGTGCTTGTCGTTGAGCTGGAATCCGCTCTGCTCGGGGTAGATCCAGCTGGACTTGGAGCTGTCCCAGTACTTCTCGAGGAATTGGCCGGGGGTCAAGCCACCGAAGCGGTCATAGGTGGCCACGAGAGTGTCAAGCGGGAGCTTCTTGGGGAGGACTCGAGGGCCGAGACGAGAGTCACGGCAAACGTAGTCGCGGGACTCAGCCTTGTCGGTGCCGTAACGAGTGCCAGAGCAGTCACAAACTGGGCCATCCTTGGCGCCCTTGGAGGGTACGGCTGTGGCGGAAGTGGCCAGCAGAAGGGTGTAGAGGAGGTTGGAGACGAGCATTTTGACTAGATGGTACTGAGTATGGACACGGATGGGATGTCGAGGACGAAGCTAAGTAACACAATAGAAAGTTATTGTCGTTCACTCATTGCTTTTATAGTTCTCTTCAATACCTGAATGCTCAATTCCGCGTTCGTCCTTGGCTGTCGTGAGGGGAGGTCGTGCCGTGTCTCACTATCCCCAAGCTGCTCTACTGCAAGGGATCAAGCGGGTCAATGGCTTAGAGCTAGCACAAAAAGGCCATATACTGACAGAAGCCCCAGCCGCACGCAGTCCCTGTATGCCAAAGTTATCGTCATAATGCAGCTTAGCCAAGTGTCCATGTGAACTACTCCATAATCGATCGCCTACCCAACCTCACGCTTGTACCAAAAGCTTGATGATTGCGGCCTAGTGCATTCCAACATGTAGCTACTAGCTACTAGCATCCCGCATACCATTTCAAGGGACCTGGGGGTTGAGAAATCCCTGCTTTGGGACCCGGGCGCACATCAGGGAGCAAGCCAGGGAAGCTGATCTTTGATCAAGACCCAAACATTACTTCCTTGGTCATTTTGTGCGGGCATCACGTGTTCCAATCTTTTTATTCTTTTTGTATCTTCTATTGGATAAAGCTCGCTACTATAAACACAAACTCAACCCAAAACATGTCCGTTATTTTGCATGCCTCGAGTGATCCATCATTTTCTGTGCGGGGTCAGGATGTTCTACCTCACATCCTGGGTCGGTCTCTATGGCAACTGTCTCCCTTGTTAAGACTGTATTGTGCCGTGAGGTGAAGCATAATACACTTGTGGTCGGAACTGTGGCTTGATTTCGTGTCTGAGAAAAGATATATAAGAATGTCAATCGGTGGCTTGTCTTTTATTGCCAGACATACTGCCCACTTTCAACACCAAACCGAAGACTGATCCACCTCGCTGCCCTATGCAACGATATTCTAGTCTCATCTTCCAACTATATCAAGCCTCATCGAGAAAATGATCTTAGTTGGGGCTTCCGAAGTTGACAATTTCCTCCTTGTCGACTTGCAGGCGCCAGGTGGAGGCGGAATTCTCTTGGACCGCTTGTTGTGCATATTTTGCTAGGTTTGGTAATATGTCATTTTGAATCTCTGGAAAATTGAAATATCGCTATAACGCGTCTCTATTTTATTTTGTCTTGCGGTGCATTCCGGTTTGTCGAGATGTCATGATCAGGTGCTGCGACATGCCCTTGAGGATAATCAATCGAGAAACCAACGCGTCGAATCATCCGCTTTGCTGGTGCCGAAAGCGCAAACCGGCGCGCATAATAAATAGATAGCGGCAAAGTTACTATTTTTATCTTCTGTGGCCAACCGCGTCATTTTCCTTGGTTATTTCCTGTTGCGACTGGACTCGCTTGTGGTCTGAGTGGAATTAGCTCCTCCGGTGATAATGCTCTCGAAACTGAAACCCTTCAAAAAGCCAGTAAGCGAAAATAGAATTGTGACTGGGAGATCAATATTTGATGCTGCCTCTGGTAGCTGCGAGAAAGCCTACACCAAAGTACCTCAATTTTTCTGGAAGAAACACGAAGCGCTCCCTATGTGTGCACGCGTTGTTGGGCCTGGGATGCGAGCGTGATATGCAGTGCGGATTGCGACAGTCTCGGCCAATGCATTTTCAGCATGTCGTTTCAATCGAAGCAATTTCACTACCTTCCGCAATGATTAATTCTTGATTGCAGTGTATTTCCTGATAAAGATTTTTTTGGCAACTTTGTCCATATCGTTTTGTTCGGATATGTCCGGCATTTGCGAGCCGTCGGATGATCAGCGTTACATCCCGAAGTTCTTTATGGAGGTTAATTAAGCCCCTGCAGTCCGGCGAATCGGATAAATTTCATCTTATCATATGTCATGCACTTTTAGTCAACTGAATCAGCGCATATGCTTAGCAAACAGGCCTATTTCCCTATTTCAAACCTTTTATAGTCATGATTCTATAGTAACTCTTTGCTCCCCTACTCACCTTTATTTGCAGTTTCCAAACCAACATTTCCATGAACATCGTCACCTGGCATAATGGCGGAATATCTGGTTCCGGATACGAGGTGAAGTATTTTGCTGTCTTCTGATCATACCCAGTGCTTCTGTCTTAGTACAGTGGATATCCAACGGGACAGGTCCCGAATAAGGCAGCTCATATAATTCGCGGCCTTGTATTTAATATATCTCATCGCTCAGGTAAAACTAAAGCTTTCTTTCCAATAGTACACACTTGACAACTCAATATTCAATTCAAACCCTTCACTCATAATCACTCTTCAAGATGCCGTCTGTCGCTTTCGCTACCCTGCTTTCGCTAGCCTCTGCCCTTCCTGCATTCTTGGCCAACGACAACACTGGCAGAGCAGTTTCACAGCTTGACCATGAGAACGGGGCGCTTGTTCACCCTGATTCTGAACTTCGGCGGGATTCAGAGATTCCTCATACTCTGCATGTTAGAGAGGTATATTTCTCTCAATCTTACGACTGGCCCAAATCTGAGCTTATCGTTCACGCCTACGGAAGAGCCGCCTTCTTTTACGTCACCCCGAAGAATGGGACTACCTACACCGTACAGTTCCAAAATTTGGCTATCACAATGGCATAAGAGATGGAATGTGAATGCTGCAACGTTCGGCAGTTCCCAAATTAAGACTTAGTCCACTGAACGTTGCAGTTTTGTTACTTTCGGAGAGGTTGCCTTATTGGAATTAAAAAATACTCACTTACAAATTCTCTCATGAGAGGCTCTTGGGAATTATGACTTCGAAATCAAAGTTGTCTTGACTAGAAATGCTTCGCTAGATGCCAGAAATGGTTCGTGTGGTTTATTCCACCCTGACCGCGAAGGTGGTGCATACGGGACACTTTGGTCTAGCTTCACACTGAACTGTTTATTTCACATGTTGAAGGTAAGTGGGGTCACCCAAGGTCTTATTCATACCAAATCATGACATCAGCATCATCTATTGGAGTTACTATGTTCTCGAGCGGCAAACCCCACTCTACGTCCGAATATTTGAGTAGCCCCCACGTGGGATCGTCCTATTAACTGTAAATACGACTCCCTAATAAGATGACCATCTGCTGAACTAATTTATTAGCTACCTCGATGGTAAAATTTTATCAGTGTATTTTAATGCATCTGGTAACTGGCAGTTACTGGCTGGCATCAGCTTTGGCTTACATAACAGGAGAATGCAGACTTGGCTTACCTATGTGAGTTGGGCGAACTCCACTCAATCACCTGTCCAGCCAGGCAAGCCAGGCATCTCTGCATCTGATCCATCGTGGCTGAATTTTTAAGCTTTGATTGGGTTAAGGCGCCAAAGAGCAACGTGGTTCTTTGTGATTGATTCCAAATCCTATGCCTGGCTCCAATACAATCATGCCCACAATGACATTGATTCCATGGCGCTTTTTCTTTGCTACACAGAAAGACTGAAAGCGTTTGGATGGTTCGGACGCCTTTTCCTCGGAATCTGCCGTTCCCGTTGGACAAGTCAGCCCTCCTTGCATCCCGTATATCCAGGTTGCAGCCCTGTTTGTGCCGCTATGTGCAAAACATATCGTGATTCCCTTACTTCACCCATCTAGGGGAATTCACTTCTTACGAAAAACCTATCATTACACGATATTTTGGGAGCTTTGTGCAGATCAAGATTATTGTGGTTATGTCGCACATTTTCACTGATGAGAAAAGAAAGGAAGATTCAACGTCGTGGTTTTTTTTTAAAAAAAAAACCAGATTAAACTCATTTAGGTAAGAATCAAAAGTGCACTCCTAGAAGGGATGGTCGTATCTGCAACATGTGAGTACGAGGATGGAGCCGGGTCGGTGGCTGTCGCTGAGCCTGGCTGGTCCTGGGTCTGGGGTCAGAGGGGAGACCCCGACGGTGACGGTGACTGGAAGAAACGAAATTACAGGGAGGTGGCTTGCAGTTCCTATCCGAAGCTTGTCAACATCATTACAGCGGATCCATTATTGACTATGGCCTCGTTCTAGATGGGTCAAATCACTGAAATTCCAGATCCCAAGCTTTACTACCGTAAGAACCCAACGAATTCGCCATCCTTATCGCGCCTCGCCTGGCATGGCGTTTTCTACAACCCACCAATAATCGTCTCCAAGTATGACTTGATTTCTTTCCGAACACTCCTCGGTGATGATTATTCCCGATTACTAACCGCAGAGGGAAGATATCTACATCAAAGTAGCGTTCAACTCTCATTAGAGATGGCGAACTCGTTGAGTTCTTACGGTGGGTTAATCTTGTTCAAAATGGCAAGTTGCGTTGATATCAGGCGCAATTGATCCAAGAACCTAGTTCTGAAATATAGCGTTATCTATGTAATGGGCGAGGTGAGTGCGACTCAAACCCTGTTGCCAAATCGATCACCCAGTGAATCAGCTGCTCCCCTCGACTGCTTGAGACCTGCAAAGCGGTCATTTTGTGACTTGATGAGGGGTAGCAACGTAGATGGTGGCATGCAGATGATTTCATGACTGAAAACCCGTTATTGGTGGGCTGCTTCAAGCGCCATGCAGCTTAGCCGTCATCGGGATCAGCCCGACAGCCGTTCTTTTTCAAGTATGTCTTCCCGATGCCATTGTAATAAAAATCCCGCAAATTCGTTCCTTTTATAATCCAACTGGTTCTTAGCTATTTAATCGCCTGTTGCTCTTGAAAATCACAGGCAATAAACCAACCCACATGCGGCGATTAGCTAACAGGATAGAAATAGGATGGCCACCAATGCCTTTTCTGTTTCTCCTCGACGTATATTCCAAATCAAAACTTTATTTTACGGGACATTATGAGATCTTTTCGGTGCGGAGTGATAATACAGACGACCATGATCGCAAAGAAGACGAAGCCAAAATGCGTTTCACATAACTCTCACAAAGGCAGGCTCCCGGCTAACAATTTAGCGTCTGGCAAATCCTTCGCAATCGAATCCTCACGGCCTACTCCCACGACCCTACCAACAACTTATCCTACCTTTGTTTTCAATCGATCGGTTCGCGAGCGGTTATAAAGTCAAGCAACCAGGTCTACATTGCTGTATGAGGAGAACATAAGTCTAGGGCTGGTCCGACTTAGGCCTGGAACTTTGCTTTCAACTTATATGGTCAATGTTTTGGAAGGAGGGATGGCTTTTCCTGCTTGTGATCCCCCCTTGGCAGGTTATCCTTGTCTCTGCCTAATTGTTGACGACCTAATCTTGAGTGAGACACTGGGTTTAAATGTACCCCATCCGCACACGTAGTTACTACTCAAAGCGCATCATTTTTTTGCTCTGCCATATGATCGTCATCGACCCGTTCCGCATCCTAGACTTGAAATCATATACGTCCCCTCTTTTCGTACGCTTACCCTGCCTTTGTTGTTTCCCCCGTATGGAGTGACGCTCTACCATGCTATGACCCATGAAGGAACATTCTTTAGCACTCTGAAGTCGGTTGGTTGCTCTTTCGCAATCTTGTCATTTGGCGTATGCGTAAAGAGAGGCATCTTCACCCCTTGATCTCGCGTCATTGCGTACGCCACCAAATTAATGTCTTAGCCAAGCAGAGACTGCGGGGTTTTCTGCCGTGTGGCCCTGTGTGCTACGGGCTGCATGACTCACCATTGGTACACCTCAATTAGGCGCCCTTTGAGTGAGAGCATTCACAGGCCGTGACCAATCCAGGGGCAACATGCTTGAGGCGCCCTGGTGGGCCTTGACATCCTGTAGAGGACGCCTCACTCCCACAATCTTAGGACGCAGAGGAGAGGGAAGAAAAAGGGCACAGAGAAAGGAAAGCCAGCTGGTCTGTCCAAGCTGATTGACAGCGCGCCTGAAAGTCTCCACACAAGCTTCAGCTAAGTGTAAAAAGTGTGAAACATGTGTGGAGAGATTTCTTCAGCGCCGAGCGCTAGGGCCGGGAGACAGCGGGAAGCTAAAGGCCGTTGGTTGACGTGTCTCCGCCACCAATTTGGTGGGACGTGTCCGAAACCCGGCTTGGACCAGTGAACATGACGTCTCCCTTTGGTTGAGCAGCACGGAGTTTCCCCCCCTTCCCCCCAGTTCTTGAGCGGTGTGATGCCCTGCCGCGCGCTTGCATGTGCTTAGGTGACAGCACACCAGGTGCCTGGGCGCCTCTGTTTGATCAGCTCTGATCATACCAGATGGGTATCTAGGTCCTGCCATCCTCCAAGTTCTTTGTTGATGCTCTACCCCAATGGAAGACCGGAAATGATCGATGCAGAGCGCCTCTGACGAAGAGGCAGTCCTGGCTGAGCATCTGATCTGAGCAGGGGCGTCTGAGAGGGGAGGCGCTGCAGGGGAATCAGGGCTCTGGTTGGTAGGGGGTTGCCAGGCCCAAAAATCAATTTATACATGGGAAATGAGGTGGATAGTTGGCTCTTGACGCCGTGATGAAGTCTATATAGTGTGATTTCTCTCCAGATCGGTTTCCTCTTTGTTGGTGCGTGACGATCTTCTTCACTCATTGACACAACTTACTGCGTACTAAACGTCTCCTTCCTGTCTCAAATCAACGAGGTTGTACTGTAAAAGTACATCTAGATGGTGATGCCCCCTGAAAAGGACGTCTGGCTCATGCGGGCGCGCTGCAGGGGCAGCCCTGGTGATCACACCCCCCTACAGAAGATCCCCCACGAAAGCTAACCCTTCTCAAAAGATTTGCTCCACGATCCCACTGCTTCTGCCGTGGTATCTGACACAGAAAGCACTCGCCATGTGTTCCCAAGAGTGCCTGCGCTGCACTTCAAGAGCGTCAGTCACCGACCGCTGCCAATTTCTAGCAGCCGTGGCGATTGGAAATCCATCGATAACCTCCCCGACCCAACGCCCAGGGAGCCCTTAGTTTCTGTGCCCTGCTTCATTGGCAGCTTGCCTGCAGAAGTGGGTATTGCCGAGCCAGATGCCCTTCTCCCCCAGTCTATTTGGACTGCCATGTCCAAGTTGGCTCTGTTGAACTTTACATCAATTTCCGACAGCCTTTGCAGCATCGTGTGTATCCTTGCCGCCCACACATCCTGCTGTCACACACTCTGCCGTGGCGTGTTGCATGAAAAGCTGACCATCTCTGCTGGAGCTTCTGTACCAACAGACAGTAAGCGCCATCAGCAGGGTGGTATCACAGCCATTCACACAGCACGCCACGCTATCGATAAGAAGAGCGCAGCAGCTCTAACCCCACACCAAACCAGCATTATCTCCGATGGGCTCGACCAGTTGTTACCTGAAGATGCGATCAGGAAGCATTGCGATTGCAGGGGCAATTGTCCGAAGGGTACCGGCTGCTGGTAAGACCGCTCTGATCCAACCAACGCAGTGTGGGATCAGCTTGCTAATTCGTGATTAGGCCCGGAAAAGAGGCTGAACTTGCATAGCTCTATTCTCTCCGCAGTGTCACGTCGGTGCGATACTGGTTATCGCCTCTCCACTTCTGCCCGTATTGCTCGCACATCTGCAGATACTGCAGGATTCTTCAATCATGTTTGTGGAGGGATCATTGCATTTGAAGGATGAGTACAGTGAATGCGATCTGCGGTCACTCAGGATCTTGTTTGTTGGTTGAGTTATGTTTTAGGAATTCCCAATAAATCTGCTCTGGTTTGAATTATCATGCGTTGATGCGATACTGTCGTTTGGGTTTGTTTATGCTTGATGCAAGTACAGAGGGGGGATAGATAAGCATAGATTGAATGCACACCATCCTTACCCTTGTCGTAATAGATCCTACTTAAAACTTTGCTATCAAGTCCACCCCTGAAAGAATTTGGTCAATGACACTTTGAAAAAATTTCATGTCGTCCACGATATTTTAAACCTATATTTATTCGTTCCTGCAATCTCCCAATACATAAAATTCTAACGAGAATGACAAGTGGCTCAATCCTCATCACGCTATGCACAGAGCCAGTACAAGTCGCCTTCCACAATCGTGACATCTGTCCCTATACCTCTCAGCGATTCAACAAAGCATTCCAATACTGCAGGTTCAGCTAATTCTGCTAAATCCTGCGCCCTGAAACTCTGTCCCTGTCGGCCTTCAGGAAACCAGCTTGCGGTTTCATCCGTCACCATATGTGGGTCAGCGCCCTCTTGGACTAACCACTGTATTGCTTCTTTTGCCTTTGCATAAATAGCCCAATGTATCGGAGTCCAGCCTCGAGCATCAGAAATATTCAGGATGCATGAATCTTTATCTGATACTTTCAACAATTTGCACTGCGTTTTATGCAATTCGGTGAGCGCCTTTAAGGTACCCAAATTGTCCATAATTGCAGCAATGTGGATCGGATTCTGCCCTATCTTGTTGATGCATCGGCTTATATCAACTGATCCCATTAGGCGATGCAGGGCATAGACATCCTGGGCAGTGCCGAACGCCGCACACCTATGGAGGGAGGTCCAACCTTGTAAATCCTTGATGTTGTCGAAAGGAAGATCATAGAAAAGAGAAAAGAATTGGGCATTATTGATCAATCTCCCTTTTTCGAATAAGTGGTGGAGCAATGACCATCTCCTTATTGAGTTGTACTCCGGATCGGCTTTTTCCTGCATGAGGATACGGGCGATGCTTGGCTTTTCAAAGGTGACTGCGACCTGAAGCGGAGAACTAGAAAGGTTAGCCGATAGTGGTTCTGTATTATTTATGTTTCATTTACAGTCAAATAAAAGCATCAGTTGCATACTTTTGAAAGCTTCCGGATGGGAGGTTCGGGTCGGCACCTTCTCGAAGAAGCAGTCGGACAATTTCATCAAATCCTCCGATAATTGCCGTCATCATGGAAATGAGCTTCATCTCGAGCATTATGTACATATTACACTTACACTAAGTGGAGTCTTATTATTTGGTGTTGTGTCATTCGGGCCTGCGAGACCGGACTCTAGAAGTTGTTGAAGTTGCCTGCTGTTCCCGTTCTTACAGGCCTCTATGATAGCAGCATTCTCGGGAACAATATTTCGAATTGATAATGACAAATTCCAGCTCAGAAGAGGCCCATATATATGTATAGACAGTATTTGAGACCAAAATATTCTTGCTTGGAGTGTTAGCAACCATCGACTATTCCCTCCACTTAACTTGCAATATTGTATTTTGAACCAATCGTTGGGAAACCATGATTTTGGTATAGAGGACTCAGATGCATTGTCAAATTTGGCTATATTTGTGTTGGCACGTATTGCTTGTTGACTAGGATGCCAAACCTGGAGATTATGCTTCATGTCTACAATCTCCTTATAAATGCAGTTTTGATTCTCAGTAACGGTCGTTATTGCGGACTGTATTGTGGTTCCCGAATCGCTGCGGTAAGACATGTATCAATTGAATTCCTCAAAAAGCTTTTTTATGAGAAGCAAAAAAAGAAAAATATGGCTTACATCAAGTTCATTGCAAGAGATATGGCTAGAATAGTCATTGCCTGGTCCAGTTGCTTTTCAAGGTCCTCAATATACTGCCTCTTGCGGGCCAGCCATACCTGCGCCCAGCTACGCGATCCAACTTTTCCATCTCTACTAATCTTTTCAGCTTTGTTTACAACATCTCCGATCAGATTCAGCTTTTCTTGACAAGTCTTCAATGGGCAATATACGGCGTCGGATATTGTAACATCTTCACCGCATAGCATCATTTGCCTTTCTAGATAAGCTTTTACGTTGTCTGCAATTGCTTGGACCATCAGGATAAGGTGTTGCAGGCGGATAACTTCTGACGGAGCGTTGGATATAGTTTGCAAAAATCGATTGATATTGAGGGCACTCTGGCCCAATTGGACCGCCATCGCAACAACTGTCACGACGTCAGCGGCGCTTTTTAGGGTATTCATGTATGCTTTATGTGGATTAATATGTGATTATTGTCTTTCCCGCGAGTGGTTAAAGGATATTAGTTGGAAGATAGCGAACTAGTGAAAGAAGAGAATGGAAAGACAGCGAGAAGCGCGACATATTTCTGACAAAAGATTTGCGCACAAAGATTAAAGGCAAAAAGCAAAGGTGCCCAAGGCAATCGAAATATGCCTAAGGCAAATGAATGTTACAGTGGCGGGGTGTCCATCCCCTTCCGGTACACCTTCGTAACCACAAATACAATGCTCAAGACATCAGAGTGGTTAGATAAGAAGCGGGGTATCTGACTTGCAGCAGGCCATGGAGGCGGTGTTCTGGGCTGCACCCGTACCCTTTGGGATGAGCTGATACTACAAGAAGTCTACACTTTTGGGTGCTACATGTCAGATCAAAGGAAGCTGGCCTTGTCAGTGGGAGGGGTCAGGCCGTGCCAAGAACATGGACCGCTCATAGTAGGATACAAATTGAGACTTATCATTAAACCAATTTGGAAGAAGTGGATCATCTTCTTGAACTGAGCATGTGCCCTATTGGTGCATAGGTGGATTACAGGGGTCACTACGTGACCGGATTTACAATTCCATGCCCACCACTGTTTCATTATTGCCGATATTGGGGCTGAATCATCCAAATGTTAATGCCTAAACATTATGAAGTATACAATAATTACTAGTACAAGCGAGCGAGCTTAATAAAGGCACATGGGTAAACGTCAAGTGCAGATGATGAATATATATGTTATTCATGCGGGCAGCTCTGACCTAATTCCTGTGTCAACAGACCCGAGTGTTTATACGAGAATGCCAAGAAAGGAAAAGTTCTCTAAACCGGAAAAGCTTGCTCGCTGCTCTCATAGTCCCCACGCAGCAATCCGACCAACTGCACTTCACATCAATCCATGATAATGCTTAAAAATGAGCCATTTTTGCGCCTCATAAAAGTGGAACGGGAGGACCTGGAGTCCATTGGCGTCGTGGCCGAAGAAACATTTTACGAACGTTCGGAAGGATTCCAGAGATTTGCGGTGTGGGATGATTCTTGTACGCTTCGTTTGGCAGAGCCATTTGATTTATCAAGTCGTTCGCTGCCAGCCTGAGTTGGTGTTTTATTTGAAGGATCCACGCCAGTTCCAATTGGCCCTCTCGGTATGTCTCTGGGTGCATTGTCAAAGTCTTGACTTGAGAGATTATTTTCATTGCAAGATATGGTATTCGGCTCTCGAGGGTGATGAAGCCAGTAGGAGCGTGCAAGCGGAGCGCATGTATACGCCGTGTGAGAGATTCTCCGAAAATCCAATTGACTATTGGAAATTATTTGTCGTAGGGCTTTCTCGTTTCTGCGACGCAAAAAATCTGCAATCTCAAATATTATATCGTTGAGAAAAAATGGTCCAGGGGCATCATTGCTGAAGTGAGTTTGCCAAATATAGACCCATTTGAGTTCGCCGTCACTTAGATCGGGAGGTATTTGCCATCTCAGCCTTCTCCTAAGTTCTGGTATCGAGAGTCGAAGAGTACTTCGCAATTCCTCAAACTCGCTGTTGTAAAAGAACTCTCGAGGAGACTCCACGGTGCACTCAGAAACATGATCATCGAGAGCCACCTGTTTCTGGAATCCGGAGAAACATTTTGAGCAATAATATCCTTTCATTGACTCTGTGTGGTCTTTCTTTATGTGCTGTATGACATCTGAGAACCTCTTCAACTTTGGCAGTCCGCATCTGAGGTACTGAGCAGGATCTAGTCGGAAGAAGGGACAGGCCCAACTGGGATGTCGGTGATTATTAAACCGGTTGTCTGGTCTGTTAAGCCCAATATCTTCATCGCTTTCATGTCCCTTGTTGCTTTCTGAGCTTGCAGTATATTCCGATGTTACTCCATTCGTTGACCACCCAATCGCTGTTACAGCTCCGTCGGTAATCCTGTCGAAACCTGGCCCGGAATTGGCGGCTATTGAATATGCGAATTCATTCAACTCTTGTGCTTTGGAGTCTTTTGGCGTACGATGTTGCCAACTTCCGTTTTCATCTTCATTTTTGGATTCGACATAAAGCTTCGGCCTCTTGGCTCCTCTCCTTGCTAAGGGTAAAGGCGGATCGTCTGCGGCACAGGGTGGTTGTTGATCGACATTTATAGTGTTGCCGTCCCTGGTCTGAGATGAGTTATCTGCATTACTCTCCGGACCTACTGTCTCTCTTTTACTAATCTGTTGTTTTAGTGTTCCATCTGTCTGCTCAACAGCCTTGTCCTCGTCTTTCTTTTGCATTATTATTTTCTTTTCAACACAAGCTGAGCATTTTCCATCTTCTTCAGAGCCTATGTTAAATGTGCTGTCTTCATTGGAGTTTGATGCTTTCCAGCTCAGCTGGAGCCGTTGGCTGTGAGATCTATGAACATAGCCAATGTTCATAACGGAAGCTCCATGCTCAACCGTGTACACTTTTCCAAAGTTTACTAAGGATGCTGGATGAAGCCGTCCAGTCTCACCAGTGCCTTCAATGACAATGCCTATTGGTTCTCGAAGAGACATTATTTCATCAAGAGCTGGGGGTTCATTCTCAAATGAATAGAGCTTTGCATGATCCTGAATTCGGATATCGCGTTTCTGCACTCCTTGCCCACTATACGTTTGGATAGGGATGCAGATTGAGGCGTGGTAACTCTGATGGACCACTATAAATCGACGAATCTTTGAAAAGGCTTGGCTTTTTATCGGCCCTGGATGATGAACTTGATTCTCTTGCCGATCCAGAGTTGGCTCTGTCCAAATCGTGGCAAACACCCTGCCAACTCTGAAGAAGCGGCGGGGTTTGTGGACATGCTCAAATCTGAGTTTCTTGGAACCCAAGACTCCATCTAAACCTATACGCAATGAATTAACGTTTGTGGATAGAAGAGAAATGAATCTTTAAAACTGACCAAAATGAATATTATTAATTGTATTTACGTGTTTTGGTTTTGGGAGCTGTGTTTGGAGGAAGAAATCTTGAGAAAGGAGGATATTCTTTGCATATGCAGCGGCTGCCATTGCTGCATTCTGTTGACAGTTTGTGCCCTTGCAAGCATCTGAATAGTCACATATACCACGAATGACTGCACAATGAATGTTGTCTGGAGCCCATTGGGGGTGAGCTGTAAAACAAAGCAAATTATTGTTCTTTGCAAAGTCGTTGAGTACATGAATACTCGTACTTTGTTCATTTACTGATGCAACAAGACCGTGATATACCTTGGGTTCATTGTCCTGGACTCTTCTAAACACGTCGTCGCTTGGGTCTAGCTGATGTTGATTTAGCATGCATTGAAGGAGTGAGCCTTTTTTTAGAATGCTCCTGATTGTTTTTTTGATACAATCCCCCGCAAATGCAGGTTCGAATCCGATTAGGTTTGTACGCATCTGGCAGCTCGCTTGTGGTTTAGATGAAAAGTTAGAATCTTTGGGGGGGCTGCCGATGGTGTATTGGACCAGAGCACTGCCAATCACGACATCTCCGGGCTTCATGTCATGGTGTTTGCCTGGTGCTGGTGTACCAAGGCCCACAAGCAAAACAAGCCTAATGCTTGAAAACCTTTGCACCATTCTCCTCCCAGAATCCGCTGTGGGCGAGCCATTAGCGGAGAACATAGCGATGATCACATTGTGCCCGCCAATTCTACCCCAAGTATAATCGTTCGCGCCGTTGGAAGACATCTCTCTCGTTGTTTCGTGTATACTGTCCAGCATGAGCTGTGCAGCATTGTATTCGTGGTTGATGGCGCACAGCCAGCCGACGGTGTACTCATTTGCATTGAACATGGTGTTGGGCTTGGGGCTTGAGCAGGCGATGCTGGGTAGGACTCTGTGTGATCGAGGAGGCATGGTGTTGCGTTTGCGGGGGAAATAATACGATACAAATGCGTAGCCTTGTTCTCCTAGGCGCCAGGGCGTCGGCAACAGCTGACTTGCCTTTGGGGGCGATCGAATCGCGCACGTTTGCCTCCCATCACCCTTTTGCTTCTTCCCAGCCTGACAAGACAGGCTGGAATGACACCCTCTCAATGGCAAAGTTGCTCTGAATTTCACATCCAACCAAGACGCTGCCTTGCCGGGAGGGAGTTGGATTTGCGGATCTTTGCCTCCGCAGCCGATCCAATTCAGCTCGTGGCAATGGGTGAGACAATCCGGCCCCCAATCCGTCTTTTTTTCGTTTATGAATGGCCCCCCTGTGGCATGTGCAGGTGTACAAAAGCAGATATAGTTGGATGCTCATCCCAGACACCAACCAATTAAAACGAATGAGTTACCGCCAAGATCAGCAAGGACGTCGCAGCATGTGGGGGGCAGTTTTTTGGGGACGCCTCTGTGGTAAGCCATTGGTTCCCTCGCCATAGCTGAAAAATGTGTGGAAGCGCCACAGCTGGGTGCTGTTTCACCCGTATTAATTGGCTAGACCCTTAAAATGCACACTGCTGCAAGCTATCCTTTTGATTTGAGATGGTTATTTGCTGGAGTGGCAGTAGCCTAGGCTTGCGTAAGAACAGGGATGTGCATCCAATAAAAAGTACAGAAAAGTTGGGCTACTTTCAACTCCGCCTATTTTATATGGTGATAGAAGTCCCAACACTTCCTGATTCTATATAGAGGTACATTACACCACCCGCAAGCATAATGTGGCTACGCAGATTTCACTAGTCTCCAATGTCACTCCAGGCCGCTTGGCCTTTGTGGCGGTCATATTGGGCAGGGCACACAACTACAGCCGACTCAAGGAGATGTCACATTCTTTCACATCACCATTCAATGCAACAAGCAGACCAAGGTGATGTATCAAGTGTTTAATACTATACATCCGCCGCATTTTTTGCGCACAATTCCCGTAGTTCCACCGTCAGAAACACGAAGCTACTCATCACACCTCTTGGCTTATCAAACCCCTGCCATGGTGGCGATGACAGTATTGACGCAATGTTCCCGCCACAGCGAAGGTAGTCCATATTCGGCACCATATTTAGGTTGATTATCCTGGCCCAGTGCCCTCATTACGTTAATCGTCTTGCAAATTCTGGTTCGTGCTTGGCAGACACGGGCACAATCGGTCGGGGATGTTACCACTAAGAGAAACAGCTCTACCAGGCCAACCTGAAAAAAGAAATTATGAGATAATATGTTGGTTGGAATATCACGAAGGTTTTCTTAGAAAAAGACGAGTCGGAAGCGGTTCCATACACCAGCTTGAGGCAGCAAAGTGTTTGCATCCAAGGTTACGAGTCTTAAGTACGTGCTGTTATCCATTAGCCTCTTTCAAATTGGTGACCAGCTTTGACCTGCTCTCTCAGCACAGCCTACTTAGCCGCTGGTCAAGAAGCCACCACCTCAACACTCACCAATTGTTTCTTCCCAAAGTGAAACCCCAAAAGCAATCCTCCTGAATGACTAATTCGCCTTCGTCATCATCAGACCAGTAGAGCGCCCACCCCCCACCATCGAGGCATGGCAATCCCACTTGTTTTGTACTTCGCTTCCTTTGAACCATGAGGGCTGAGGGTGACGTCTCCGCCACACTAGCCATCTGTTACGACGAATTTGATACGCCATTTTTGACCCCTAAATTCATATAACCTAGAATCAGAACTGGATATATATTTCAACCAAGCTAGGCTGCAGGAAAGCCCAGTAAGGAAATTACCTCAAGCGCCTATCTATCCGATGGAATGCAATCACAAAATCAATTCCAAACGTCACGACGGGATATGCGATGGATTTAGTAGTGTTGGTCTATTTCCAATGCAGTCGTCGGTGCTCTCCGAGGTGACATGCTCCGCTCTCTACTTATCTCAACTACATCTCTATCTTAGTGGGGGAAGGTTGCCTGTTTGTTGAGGAAAATGTTTCACACAATGTATCTCTTAAACGGCAGCCACCTTTTCGTGGTGAAGGTGTGTGAGAGTGCGTGTGTTGTCAATTAGCTGTTATCAGTGGCGATAGCCGATGTTAACTAGAGCTTGTTGTATCTGATAGCGGTTGCAGTGACGATGTCGCTGCTGCCGCTAGAGAAAGAAAGAAAATCAGACTTGGGTAAAGGGGAAAGGCATTTTATAACAGCTGCAAGGGCATCAAGGCTCCTCGGCACCGCAGCATAGTTGTCATTTTTCTTTGATGAACTATATCAACGATCCTTGTGGGCTGATAGTTAGGGGAAATCTAGTAATCATGTCTAATCATTGCGATATAGCAGAATCCAAGATTCCAAGGCTGCCTGAGCTCCAAACGTGAATTAATCTACGCATAAAATAATGGGTAGTACTGATTATCTGGTCAGATACAGTGATTGTCAACCTTTCGGCAAACCATTCATTCCACTTCAAGTATCAGTTGCGAAACAACATGCTCAACGCTACAATGATCTACCAAAGTGATTTGTGGTATACGGTCGAGAATAAGTGTCATTTGATGTTGGCCGATCATGCGGCTGTGTCATCATGAATCAATTCGGCGTCATCAACATCCGATGTTGACTTCCATCAACAGACCAAATGCAACTTGAACTTCACACGTAATATTAGGATTCAATAAATATGCATATATGCCTAGCTTACCACCCGTTTGTACCACGTGCTGAACCACTACAGGCCGAAACTTGTGGGGTGCGGAGATCTTGTAGTTGTTGGTCAGTCCGATCCCAATTCGTTAATTATTGAATCCAAAAGTACCTCATGGCAAGATCAATAAGTGGAATGACTCTGGCTTCACACCACACTATTGATTTGAACTGCATGACTGCGCCGCTCGGAAACTTCCATTGTGAGACACTTCAAGCAAGCAATGCGGCATTTTCAAGCTACGGTTCTTTGGTCAGTTCGATATTGCATGCCGGTCCCCATAGGCTAACTAAAACGGATGAGTTCATTGCTTGCTCAAAATTTATAGATACGAGAGAGATATTATGTTTACGACAGGACCAAGAGGTATAAGTTGCTGCGACACATCCCCACAGGCATAACCCGCCCAAAAAGAAAATACAACTGGATCTTTTTTCAGGCGAAGATTGTTTCTGGGAGTAATTTTCCGATGATGTCGATCATGGTTCTAAAAGTGACTAGTTGTATGGGTCATCTGCTTATGACAAGGTTCGTAAACATTTGAGATTTGACGGCGTTGGGTCGTCGGGGATTCTCACCGGGAAATATTGAATTGCTATTGGATATCCCCTGTCTTTCAATTCTGCAGTTACAGTTGCAGTCCCGATGGATTACATAAAATGATGGAAACGATCGACATTTTCGCATCGTTTTCATTATTTCCGGTTAGTCTGCTGCCGATTATATGGGGAGGATTGCAGATCAACAAAAAAAAAAGCAGTCATCAGTCTCAGCTACCATGTATATTGAAATAGCGGCAGAAAATACAGGAAACCTAAAGCCAACCTAGTATTTGCTTCAAAACTCCAGGGCCTACTCGGCGAAAAAGATCCTCTCAACAGCAAGCCCATTCAAAATATGTTCCACTTATTTTGAGAGCGTTCTCTTACGAATCCTTTGTAGAATGATCAGGAACTTTAGGGCCGACGTATTCGAGCGTATTATGCAGATGCACTCTCTGTTAGTCATGTTTCTATATTCTATCTGCATGTCAGCAATCCCATCAATGATCGACACTTGGTCAAGCAAGAATGGGAAGTAAGCTGAGCGAAATATTCAAAGTCATGATGATGCAGTCTGCTTTTCAAGGACTTTTGTAAAATGGAATGTTCGCTGCAAATAGAATATCCATTGTAGATCAATTGTAACTATTGGGAGACACAAAATCCATCTACATTTTCTGTATCTCACAACCATCTATATAAACCCGCCTTGTGACTGCAAAGCTTTCCATCAGTACAACTCTCACACCAACACTACTTCCACAAAGCAACAGATTTCTCAGAAAACTTTCACTCTCAAAAATGTTCTTCTCCAAGGTCGTCATCCTCGCCAGCATTGGCTTGGCTCTTGCTGCCCCATCTCAAATTAAGGAGAGGGAGGCCAACACCCTTCAGGTAGGTATCACAGGCCACAATGGCCGTAATCATTATTCCTAAATTCCAACAAAACGGCTAACTTTCAAGGCCCGTGACTGCCTCTCGGCCAACTACCAAGGTGCTTGCTTCGCCAACGATGATGGCTGTGCTGAAGTCGTAAGTTTCTCATCATCGAGGCTGCTGAAGTCGGAGTGATGATTTGAAATCCAAAATATGTTGATGATGTCTTAGTGTCGTGGAGAAGGCCACACTGGTGGTCACTGCTCCGGCGGTCTGTGAGTAATATCTCACCACCTACATTGGATACAGGCTAACGTCATACAGTCAATGCTGGTGCGAGGGCTGTTAAATCTTGGATCCTGATATTGATTTGGTCGTCTAACAATGGCAAACATATTTAGTTAGATGGCAAAGATAGCAGAATTGACAAGCCAGTCTTATCTCGAACGCCTCGCGAACCTAATTATCTTTTCAAACACCCATTTTGGTCCATCCAAAACACAAGGAGCTAATTAAACTAGTAGTTAATTTTGCTCTGTGTGATGTATACTTTTTTTTCGTTTCCCCAGACAGCTGATGGCAATGATGCCGGTGTTCACTAAGCTGAACACTGTCCAAGCCAGTTACTCAATGAACAAGGAACCATGAAATAGATATTATCTCCAACTTGTGCGTACTCTTAATGTGATGAGGCTGTTATGGATATTTCAACTGCCTTTTACTGAGATGTGTCATGCTCGGTTTTGTTGTCTACAGACTCGCCAATGAATCGCCAAATGCCAGAGCATACGTTTCAACCAATGCAGGTTGAATGGAATACAGCAGAAATACTTTGTATAAATCCATTAGAGGCTTCCAAAGCACTGCGGCAAATTGTGTCTAACCTGTCCCCCAAACAGTACCCCAATGAATTGCCACGAGGCCTCTGACATCACCACAAACCCCTCACCACCGTTATTCCTCTACCGTCAGGCCTCAACCGAGCGTTTCTCTATTGCAAATTACATCATAGCGTCTTGAAATATAATTAGAACATTAGTTAAATTTCAACGGCTTAACGGAAATTGGTGGCTTTTGAATTTAGACCCACAGACCAAGGCAGATTGAATGCCCAACCTACGGAGTGCATATCGGAAAGAAATTAAAATTCCTTTGATATGCAGTTTTCACAAGCGGCAAATCCTCATCCAAACTTGCGAGATTTTGCTTGGATTGCTCTACAATTGTAAATTTGTGCTTGAGCCCCGTCGGCTGAAACACCAAAAAGCTGTGAACGCCAATGGGTCAACGGCGATGAAACTTGTGCAGTAGCATAAAATTAGCGCGGCACCCTCAACCAGTGCAATTTAATCCACGTGACGGGGGCGTGGTAATTTATCCGCAGGTGCCGAGGTTCGCAACATCCAAACGCAACCGGCTAGATGCCATTTCTTGATAGGAACGGGAAGCCATCATCCGCACTGTCAGAATGTCGATGTAACAGAAATACAAGGGCCTACCGTCCACGATGAGCAACCAAGCCGTCACCGCTCTCTGACGTGTCTCGAAATGTTTCAGATTCAGATATTTTGACACGAGATTTGATTAAAAATATTTCAAATCTAAGTAAACTCAGAGTGGACCGAGCTAGGAATCCGGCTCAAACAATTTGGCTTCGTGAACTTGAGGTAGAATGTCTAGGGTAGGTGAGGTAGATTTCCGCAGGATGGAACATGACGGTACGAATATCAAACAAGTTACGAATATCCTGGCACTAAAATTAATAATATCAATTGATAAACTTTTATTCTGGTATAATAAAGATACGTTCGGTCAAAATTATGTTCCCCTTGAAATACTTTGTCGTTTCCATCGGGAATTAAACCTTGTCACATTGAACAAACTAGCAATGTCTCTCGGGGATTTTTCTTGAACCCTGAAGCCGGACATAAGTCTTTTTTGAAAGAATACAAGAATGAAATTAACTAAGAAAAAAAGTTATTTGAATTTCATCTTAGAATAATTTGAATACCAATCGTAGCATGTTGGGCGGCATTTGTAGAGTATTGAGAGCCATCACTGTCACAAATTCTTGCAGTCGGGCATTTCAATCTACCATTTCACCCCGCGTATCTGGCATATGCCCAGCGCCTATTTCGCTGAATTTACATTTCCAGCTTCTACCCGCTGTATGTGGGTGGCCAAACGGTCCTCACATTTGCTTCCAGACGGAACACGGAATGCGGAAGTGTACAGAAATGCAGCATGAACGAGTCTGTGCCTGAGATGCATGCGTTTCGGGAGGATAACCATTTCGATACCAGTCCGAAATTGCGAATTGGTGAATCAGTTGGACATGACCTGGATGAAGGTGAACAGACTCACGGGGTGCCCGTTCCCCGCATTTTGCAGCAGGGACCGGGCCACGTCAAAGCATATCACTTTAGATCAAACAACCCATTTCTGCACGATGCGGCTGAATAATGCAATGTCAGTGGATTGACGGGACCAAGATACACGGATTGCATATGCTTAGTTATTAATAGATTGATTCCATTGGTCTGGTCGAGTATTGAGTTTGTATGGTGTTGATGGTGCGGAGCCTTGGCGATCGATCTCATCGGTTGGGATGCTCCCGACACAGGCATGGAGCGTCCCATGTTGCAGCCTGGAACAAGGAATCCATTGCATTTCAACCTAGATAGCCTTCTTCTTCGGCGCGTACTCATTGGCTGTCATTACGACAGCAGAAGTCATGGGTTGCCGGGCAAATGCCGATATGGCGTGTTTTGACACGGCCAGAAGTTGTGCAGAGCGGCACATGCAGCGAATAACTCAGCCGGACGGGCTGTCAAGCTGGGCCTGGGCCTAGCGATGCGAAATTGATCCTGTGCCACTGGGTTGGATTGGGTCTGCGGTGGTTAGTGTCAGGCCACCGTCCTCCCTCTCTGCTGACGGGCTGAGGTGACTAACCTCGTCGTGGACTCGCGCCCAGTAGATTCCGCGCCACTCCCGGGCTGAGCTGTGAGCCAACGGCTGACGCAGAAGAGCGCTAGAAAGAAACAGTCGCATGTCGCGAAGCGCTGAGGGTCAAACCTTTGACAGTTTCGTCGATGGCCTAGAATGGCGGACGAAGGCGCGCAGACCAAGGCCATCTGACGCTTCAACGACCTGGTGACGGTTGATGGTGCCCTTCTCCTACCATGTGGAGGCGGGCGGAGAGGTTGGCGCTCACTAGCACCTCGAGGCTACGCGGCACACAACGAGGGAGGTTTGATAAAGTGGAGTCGGCTCAAGGGATGAAGAAAGCCATTGTGTTTCAAGACCTGGGTCTCTATTCGGATCTTCTTGCTTTTTGTAACCCTCTTCACCAAGCCGTGGTTCGTCGGGAACGGCGGTGACTGACGGGGCCGAGGAAGCCCTCCCTCCCTCTCCCTTGGGTCTGCTTGGCTGGCCGGCCCCCTAAGGCGTGGACGCCGAGTTGCGCGGAACTAGACAAGACGAATGGCACATGGCCACTGCTCGGGCTGACGGAGAGCCCGCCACCGCCTGTAGCTGGCTTTTTGACGTCTTGGCCACAGAGTGCCCTCCGTGACGTACGCCAGGTTCGAATCTGGCTTCTAGTTGGCTGTGGGCGACCCTTAGCCCGCAGAGAATAGCTCTGCTGGGTCAACCATGCCGCTCTCATTGGGCTGGTGAGGCTAGCGTCGTGGCTGAAACCCAAGACACGGTGGCGGCGTGGATGATCTACAGACAGCCCTGTGTGATGCGGTTCTCCAGCATTTGACTTGCTCTGGGTGGCCCGAGAGAGATGCACAGACAGTCAGTCCATCCGTCAGGCATTGCCTTGGCGGCGTTCGACTCCAAACGCGGCAATATAATCTCATACTCACCGCCGGTGCAGCCAATTCGTCGCTTGCCAAGGGCCATCTGCGGCCCGTGTGTTGGTTCACACCCGCCTGAATGTCGATCCCGGATCCATGCCCACATGAAAAAGAAAAAAACATGGCCTTCGGCAGGCTAGCCCCGTAGGTCGACCACTAAACGAGCAGCGACGAGGCCTCGGATTGCTTTTGATGCCAGGGGTTAATTTTGCTCAAACGACCTATCATAAACATCGCCACCGTTCAACAAGCGGCCGTTGGGTTTTAAATCTCCTTTCCCCAGACAGATCCTGGGCTTGCGATCTTCTGTCTCCTCCTCCTCCACCTCTTCTGCCATTCTTTCATTCATTCTTACATTCTTTACCCAGAGGCGCACACGTTTAGGATACCACACAGACACGCATAGCTAGCTCATTATGGCGGGAAACAAATTAAACCAGTCCACCTCTTACTCGCTACGCATGACGATTGATGACAGACCATATTCAAAGGTAGGCTTGGCGATGACATTGGGATTTCTTTTTTGCCCGATCCCGTGGCGCCTTCGGTTGGCTAACGAGAAGCCAGGATTTGAAAGATCTCTTCGCCACACTCATTGTCAGCCTTTTGCCGCTCGCATCGCACCGTATCCGATTCACAAAGGTCGAATACACCTTTCGCTCCGAGGATGCCATCAAGAACCTCGGCTCCCTCAAGTTTTCTCAGTCAAATTGCATTGCGGACCCCAAGCAGCCTTTCAACTACATTACCACCACGGCAACAACCACCTTCTCAATGGAAAAGGTGGTGGGCATCGCACTGTGCCAGCGCTTCCTTGATGCTCGTTTAATCGAATCCGCCGACGGTAAGCGGGAGCCCGTCTTTGCACCAAAGGGCATGGTGTGGCGACTTACGCCGAAGGGAATCACGATCCTGGATCGCTTCTGCTTGAGGAGTGGAATTTATCACAAGCAGGTCAATGAGCTCTCCAGACAATGGTCGACCCCTGTTATCAGCCTGGAGAGGAACCCGATCACCGATCACCTCTTCCTGGACCAAGGCACCATTGAGGCCATCTTCTGCCGATTTGCCGGGGCCGAGCGCGACCACAAGTCGCTCATTACCGGATCGACTTCCTCTTTGGACAGCAACGGACTCAACGGCGTCAGGATGAGCGAGAACAGAATCGACGGGCGCCTGTACCTGGACAGCTTTACCGGAACCGCGGCTGTTGAATGGATCATGGAGTACACGACTGTCATCGACCTGCAGGAAGCCATTGAGATGGTGACGTATTTCGTCAAGCACGACCTTATGGAGCCCATTCTCCAGGACCGAGGATTCATGTTCCAGAACCCCGTCTGCAGGCTGTTCCAGCCCACCAAGATTGCCGTCTACACCATCTCCCAGCGGGGCGAGTGCCTGGTCACCAGCTGCATGAGCGGCTGCGCCTCGCCAAAGAGCGAGGTCAGCCCACAGCAGTACGTCACAAAGGACTCCAACTCGCAGCGCCTCGACAAGATCCTCAACGACCCCACCCTCCGCCTCCTCTTCCGCGAGAACCTGCGCGAGAGGCACTGCGAGGAGAACCTCTCCTTCCACCAGGACGTGTCCGAGTTCCTCCGAAACTGCAGGAAAACCGTCCGCGCCCTGGACCCCAACAACATCGACTCGCTCAACAAGGCCAAGGAGATCCTGGGCCAGGCCTACGCTATCTACAACGCGTTCCTGGCCCCCGGGTCCCCGCGCGAGCTCAACATTGAGGATTCGCTGCGCAAGGGTCTCGCGAGGCGCATGACGAGGGCCATTACCCAGGACAGCACCATGGTGGAAACTCTTCGCGAGGTCATCTACCTCTTTGAAGATGCACAGTCCGCCGTGGTTCAGCTGGTCGCAAGCGTAAGTTTTTTCTTAATTACCAAACGACATTCTTTATGTGCATTGAACTAACTTTTTTTTCCAGGACTCGGTGCCAAAATTCATTCACAACCCAAAGTACGAGTATCCGTTGATGCAGGCTGGCGTGCACTAAACGCACCATCGTATTTGCCATTTTTCCCTTTCCGTTTCTCATCTTCATTTTTTTCTCTACATTTTTAATTTTTTCACGGAACACGCATGGACGTCCGACACTGCAGAGGCTCAGACCTCAACCAAGGCCAACAAGCCGCCTTCGATCCGCTTTTTTCTTAATCTCATTTGTGCAGTTTGTTTGCATACACTCGCATTGTATACAGCCTGGAGGGCTGAGCATGGATCGCAAGGTCGACTCGAATTTTTTTTATTTTTACATTTTCTTTTTACAAGAACTAGCGGGAGTTTCATGGATAAAATAGAGAGGCTAGCATTTGTTGTTGCAGGCACGCGCCGGAAGAAGCATGGAGCGACAAGACATGCACGGAAAACAAAACAAGGCCGGGATTACGGATGACTGCTGAATACCCCTGGGTCACCATACGTGGCTCATGATGATTATTGAATGGAGTTTAAATATATTAAAAATTCATTTTATACGATGCGACATGGTGATGCGGTGCAATGATGCCTTTGGAGATTCCTTTTTTTTTCGTGCCGTTTTGCTACTAACTCGGGTTTGCTTCCGGCCGTAGCCAGTCGAATGTATCCAGTAGGTCAAAGCTAAAATAATTGAGGTTGGATGAAAAGTCCAAGGCTAGGTCATTCAAATTGCCCCTCTCGTTCGCTAAATCCACTGGTGTATTGAGGGAATGGTCCAGGACGTGCTCCATGACCAGTTTGTAGGAGTTGCATACGTCCCCGTTGGGTCCAGATGGACCGATCCAGTCCAGGAAGCCAATCAACAGGCTCAAGCGTTGGATTATCGCGGATCGCGTGAGCCCAGGGACGGCACTGAGGTGGAGCGTTGGCATGAGCAACTCGTTGCATAAAATGCCGCCCGCCGGGGCAGCATAAGCCATGACCTGCATAGACAATTTAGCAAAGTAAGAATGGACAGTGCTGGAACCACGCATCACCCACAACACAATCCAGGTTCCCTTGCAACCCAGAAAGCCTATCCATGTGCGTCCAGAAGACGAGAGTTAGCCCAACTAGTTCGAAGCTTGTGTGCAATAAATCTGTCTGGCTGCTGGTGTGTCCCTGCTGTATGAGCAACCGGCGTATAAAGAACAGGTTTTGCAGATGCTCCAAGTGAATGATTATCTTTGCGTATAGTGTCACCTTGTCGACAGAAACGTCCCTGACATCATCTGGTCTGTAGTGTAGCGCGGGTGGAAACCCGGCATGTGTGTCAAACTGCTCTGATTCCAGCTTTCTACAACTTTGGTTAATCCCAGCAGTATTTCCTTTTGTCGAGAGAGACGCGACGTCTTGGGGGATACAACTCACAGCAAGCCTTCCACCGAGGAGCATTTAGCGTTACCTAATGCCATCTCCATGATGTCATCTTTGACTTTAGCTAATTGGACCCTTGCGCGGAGAACAGTTATTGGGTACACCTTGCCGTGTGTATTCCACCCATGTTCGTCGAGAGAATCGACAGCCTCCTTCATCTTGTCGCGATCAGACATTAGTACGTCATCGCTGAGGTCAAGAGGTAGAGGCGTGAGCAAGAACTTTTTATTCAAGAGAGGTGGCCTCCCATAGAACGATGCCGCCACTTTGTCGATTTTGAAAATTTGAGCTATGAGTCTCCTCCTCGCCTCTGAAGACGCGGTCGGCACGTGGGTACTGTCTGAATTAATGGCATGCAGGCCCAAGTAGGTTGCCAGTGCTATGCCATCCCCGTGGCATCTCCACGTTAAAGAGCCTGGAAGCCCAATGTTAACCACCTCAAAGCCTGCAAGAGTTTCTGACCCCGTTAGACTTACTAGTTTCGCCTGATATTATTGATTCGATGATGCCATGATTGTACAGTAGAACGAGCAATAGACTGTTCGGCTCATGGCCTTTGCATATTTCTATGCAAACCTCTGATAATTCTTTATACAAGAGCATGAGCTTTTGGTTCGGCGTGGATGGATTATTCGGGCCCTGGGAAACGTCTGGGCCTTGCGGTTCTGTTGCGCAAAGACCAAAGAACCAGCACGTAAACGCTATTCCAACCGATTCCCAGCGGGTATTCAAACCCGAGAAAGATGAGATCCAGAGCTCGGGGTCGGCTTCTTCCTCAACCCAAGGCATTGTGGTGTTCTTGGATATCGCATCCGCCATCTGCTGTAGACCGTGGGGACGTCTGGAGCCCAACTGTCCCTTGAATGCCCCATAAAGACCCTGAACAATCCTTTGAGCAGCAATCCGGATCCAACCACCGTTGGGATTGATGTCCTTTTCGAATAAGGACACGCCGGTTTCTTCGTCCGGTATACACCGCAGTACATCCAAGCACTTCTGCAGTTTTCTGGGTGACAAGTTCGATTCGCGTTCTATAGATGCAGACACGCTAGGGCTGCTGGAAGGTGTAACCGACGCGCCTTGAACAATGCTGAGGCTGCTTTGCGTCTCCTGGTACACAGTAGCGAAGCTGGTGAAGCCGAAATAACCAGCGTTTGCCTCTGCAGGCTGTCTTGATGCGACACTGCTGGCTTGGCTCACGAGCCTCGGTGAATCCGAAGGGCTCCTGGGAGTTGGGGTTCGGGCTGAAGAGCTTGATGAGGAAACCAAATAGATGCATTGCGCTGTTATCTTTCGTGATTTGCATCGCCGACATGTTGGATATGTGTGATCACACGCTACTTTGCGTTTGTGGCATGGTTCACACGCCTGCGGCCTGCCGTTTCTACGTCGAAGAGGCCCCGAGGGTCGTGATCGGGCAGCATCCATTGTCCAAAAGGTATCGAGGCGTAAAATTCACAACCTGTATATTCTACAGCTGAAAAGTCGTTGATGACACAATTCACGGGAAAAAGCAGGTCAGGGTGAATTTGTTGCTGATTTTTCGGTGCTCGGCTCTCGGTGCTCGGCTTGACTGTCATTGGCCAGAGAAAGAGTAAGCGTTATCCACCAGGCCATGGATGATGGAGAGCAGAAATAGACAGTTCCATTGGCGGATTTGAGATCATGATAGCCATGATATATAAATTTTGAAGTCTTTTATTTTATTACAATCGCGTAATTGGTTACAGCATCCCGCAGAATTGACCGATGCCATACAGGGTTTCGTCTAGGTCTATTTATGGGGATTAATGGCGGAGAAAGAGCAAGCACACCTGGTTAAATTGTGTTTTATAACGTAATCATACTCTTCATGTCTATTTTCTTTCCTGGGTTCGGGATAGTTCCCCAGGTGTGGATTGTTCATGCATCTAATAATATCAACGTTTTGCTGATGCTAAGCGTGTGCTGTTTTGAAAAATCCATCCTATGAAATGCCATTACGGCATGATATGCTTTTAAGTTTGCATGCCACTGGAATTGGTAAACGGAAGCGCCCTCCCCCAGTTTAATCGCCCCCGTCACTCATGTCGGCGCCGACGGCCGATGCCATCGGCGACATGGGGCCGATAACTTTGTGTAAAATTTCCCCAGCTTTTCGGCCTTGCTCTCCGTATCCTTGCGAACTACACCTTCAATGTCTACTCATCCATGGTCCCGCGGCTAGAATGCGGGGAAACACCCCACAGCTCGGGGTTTTGGGAGCATTGCACTATGCCGATCGCCAGGCGTTGGTGTCTATAAAGACCTCAGTTTTGTTCGCTCTCATTTTGACAACTTGTCTTGCTAAGGCTGGCTGGGATTATCGAGAAAAAAAATGAAGCTTCACCTCCCGGGCCTGGTGAGCATTTTGCTTGCCACGGCTGTTCATTGCTTTGAATGCTCTAATTCGAGCGTGCAGCAACTGGGACTGCCAAAAGGCATTCAATACGCTGCAACCAAGGTTGCGGCAGAAAGTTACAAGGTATCAAATACGTCATTCAACAATGCTGCATTTTGTCAAATCACTGGAGCTATCCCATACGGGCCTAACAGGAACAATACTCTGAGTTTTGAACTGTGGTTGCCCGAAAAGTCTGCATACAATAACCGCTACGTATCTGTTGGTAAGTTCAGCTGATATCAAATGTGAATTTCTTTTTAATATTTTTAGGCAATGGAGGATTCGCCGGTAGTATTGACTATGCTTCCATGTTGGCTCGGCTTAATGACGGATATGCCGTCGGGGGGTAAAACCACTGGCCTGATATTACAGTTTGGTTGCTGACTGATGAATAGAGGAAATGGAGGCCATCCAGTCTCCGAGAATGGTGAGACAAAACCTGGGTCCTACGTAGCCTTTTTCCATGATACATCCAAGGTCTTGACCTGGATCCGAAACTCCATCGCCATGTTTTCTAAGCCAGCCATCGAGCTTGTTGAGGCATACTATGGCCAAGCGCCAACAAAGAAGTATTATGTCGGTTGCTCTACAGGCGGTGCCCAAGGATTTGCGTTGGCTCAGCACCACCCCGAAGTATTTGATGGAATTGTAGCCAGTTGCCCGGGAAATTGGTACTCTCACCTCATCCTATCGTTTCTCTGGAACGGTTTAAATTCCTTGGTGAGAACTTTCACATCCTGACTAGGAAAACTACGGCTTACCTGGCACTAGAATGATTCATACCTTCCTCAAGATGCATTGGACTTGATTACCGAAGCCGCACTGGACAAGTGCGATTCAATTGACGGAACTCTGGATCGCGTCATTGACGATCCCGCAAAATGCTCCTTCAACGTAACCGAGTTGCTCTGCGGTGAAAACCAAGCGCCAATTTCCGACAATAAAACAAATTGTCTCACCGAGCTGCAAATAGAGAATGCCAAAAAATTCTATGCTGGTCCCAAAGACGCCCGAACCGGCAAGCCAGTCTACCCAGGGTTCGCACCGGGATCCGAGAGTGCTTGGATGAACCAGGAAGAGAGTTTGTACCTCGAGTACGGGACACCGATTTTGCAAAACCTCGTCTTTAAAAGCTTGAGCTATGACTCGAGCACCTTTGACTGGGGATCCGACGTGGATGCTGTTGATGAGATTGCCAGCCCACTCATCGACCACATCTCAGCTGATTTGGAGACGTTCCGAAAGAGCGGTGGCAAAATGATTGTTACGCAAGGTAAGGGGTCACTGAATGCCTGCATCTCTCACAGGGCACGCTAACCTGAATGGCTAGGATGGGCTGATCCGTACAATGCACCCTATTGGCCCATTGAACATCGGGAACAGCTTCGAGAAGTATCGGGCGACGCCTTGGACTCCTTTTTCTCACTCTTCATGATTCCCGGCGGTGGTCACTGTGGGACTTCGGCACCTTATCCTCATGTCCCAGCCACTTACGATACCCTCGCTCGGCTGGTTTCGTGGGTCGAGGAGCAGCAAGTGCCGGACGGTTTGGTAGGAACGGCGCCCGCTGATGGGAGCGATGCTACTACGACTCTGCAACCCTATCCTCGAGAAACTGCCTCTTGAGTAGTTAGTACATCGTTTTGATAGTTGACGTGCTCAAGTTGAACGGACAGAAAATTCATCCATGTATAATTTGTGGTAATATGCGTATCATTGAATTGTTGTATGTTACTTTGCCCTCAGAACAATAGGCTACAGCGCTGTGTCAATTTTGTCCATATTGATGCCAGACTATTTCTCTCCAACCAATACATTTCCTCATAGCATTACAAGTCTTCAGGGTGCATCGCGCCTTGGTGATATTCCCTCACAAGAGGTACCGCTAGTTGATGTGAGCACAATGTCACAAACTGCTTCTTCGTGCATCTGCCTTATGCAAGGTGCTTCAACTTCTCCATGACACCGCGGAAACCGACGACTTCATCCACATCAATGCCGAGATCCTCGACGCTCAAGAAGTTATCCTTCACCTCCCAAGGGTCCTTCAGCTCTCCGTACTTGAACTGCAGGCCAAGCTCATAGGCAGGGATGCCCCAGATGGCAGTGTATTCTTCAATTGAGCAGGAAATGTAGACGCCCTTCTTTCCGGTCACTTCAGACCAAATATCCATCATCTCCTGGAAAGTCAATTTCTCCAGGGCCACGTTGGCATACTTTCCATAGGTGCTGGCGCCTGTGGCTAGAGCTTGGCGGACCCAGATGCCAGGGTTCACCGTCATGTCGCCAGAGTTCAGGACCTTGGAGTCGGGCTTGCTGGGCATGACCTGGACATAGGTTCCAGAGCCGGGAGGCTATATGAACATCAGCGAGTGCGTCATGATGAGGCATGTGCAGTACTTACGAATTCAATTGGCTTGATGAACGGGAAGAAGAACATGTTTTGTGGGTAGTATCCAAGGTACAGGTAAGTGGTCTTGGCCGCCAGCTCGGGAAGCTCAGATTTGATGCGCGCGTCAACGTTGGCTTTGTAGTCCATGTGAGGCGTCAGGTGCTCTCCGTTGAAATCTCTCTCGGCACTGGGGGTGGTGGACCAGAAGTAGTGCTCGAGGGTCGGTGTGCGCGACGCAGCACGAGCAATCTTCATTCCCTGCTCCTCTTCGATGGCGCCAGACTTTTCCTGCGATTTACCAGCAAAGAGGTGCTCCCACCAATTCGTCACGGCAAACACAGCATGCACACCCTGGAATGATTGGTGAGACTTTTTCACATTTTAGTGCAACAGCCAGATGCGCACCTTGAATGCAGTGGCGAGGGATTCCTCATCATCAAAGCTGGCCTGCACCACTTCGATCCCTTCATCAGCGAGCTTCTTGGCCGCGTCGCTGGATGTGTTCCTGGTGATGGCGCGGACACTCCACCCTGGCGTCTGCTTCATGATGTTCACAACGCCGCCCCCCTGGGAGCCAGTCGCGCCAGTAACAGCAATGATCTTGGTCATTTTGAAAATGGTCCCGAGGTGATTGAAATTGAAAATAGGATTTTGAATGATGTTCAGAGCGAAGAGAAGGTTTCGCGAAGCGGCGATCACGAGTCTTGTAGAAGTAAGGATGATTGATAAAACCGGATACGGATTACATGGCAATTTTCCAATTTGAAATGCGGAGTCTGCTAGAATTAGCTAAGCCTTACCTGCTGCACACCCTTGATTTCCATTCAACCTTGTCTCCGCGCGGCCAATTCGGAGAATAACGTCGGAGCAACACTACCAGAACCGGTTACCACTTCTCGGTGATATCACGAAACGGGTGGGTCGAAGCTGACGGAACAGTGGGGGCTCACCGGTGATAGCGCAACAATGACATAGTGAAGTGGCCTTATGCCATGATACTGTACCCGAAACCAATGGTTTCTCTAACCCAATGCAACACAGCATACCGTTTACCGATGTTCTGGGCATACCGATACACTTCGGCAGTTGAGCATCATCATTACAAATCTCGGATCGCAAGTCAGCGTTTTATTACGAACCCGGACTGCGTTGCAATGGTTGGTTGTGGCGCAGCCCATCGAGTGATGAATATGGCATGATGAGCATGGAAACAGGTCGGGTAATCACTGGTGGGTGACCCGCACCCTTGGCAGTGATTACCCCGGTCAACATATCCGGCATTATTTCCGACTTGGTCGTTTCTTGATCCACATGTTCATGCCCATGTAGCCGAAAAATCCGTCTCACCCGCCTCAGCTTTTCATGGACAGGATGCAGCATGCGAGACATGTGAGCGTTAGCCTCCAGATCTGAGGTAAGAACTTAATTCATACGCAAACTCTTTGTATACACGACTATGAATCGTACACTATGTAATCAAGCGGCAACTCAAGCCTGTGTCTGCCCTGGCGGGCCCTTGAGCGCGTTTGGTAAACCGCTCTTGCTTCCGTGAACCAGCGTAAACCATGGGTCGTAGGGCAGCGTGTTCCTGCGTGAAACATCACCGCCCTTGTACTCGGGCACCTCGTAGAAAAAGTGCTTGTCGTGTGCGACTTCAACCAGCTCCCCGGTGCTCTTTGCATGATCGCCGTTTAGGAATAAATCATACGCAGCCATGAGGGTTGGCTTCAAGGTCAAGCTGTGACACAAGATTAGCATGGTACTCAATTGGAAAATGGGCAAAGCGGGAAACGTACTGCTCCGGCAAGAAGGCGGTGGAAAAACCAGGCATGGCAGATGTGTCAACGGCTCCTGGCATAACGACGTTGATGGTAATATCTTCTTGGATCAGCATCGGGGCAATCGACCTAGAATACTGATGAATCGCTGCCTTGGAGCCGCAATATTCGGGAAAGGTTGGGCAAGGGTGCACTCCAATCATGCTTCCCGTAACGATGATTTTCCCGCCTGGCACGGCATTATGTCGCATGAAGTGAGTGGCGAGGGTGATTCCATAAATTGCACCCTTGTAGTCGATATCGGTCGCACTGGTGTTAGGCTCAGGAGGCAGGTCAGTGATGGCGACATCCTTCCTGGCCAGGTTGTACTTGGAGTCGAGGTCGACGCAGCCGGCGTTGGCCACCAAGACATCGAGACGTCCCCATTTGTCCCATGTAGCTTGGAAGAGGTTTTTCTGGGATTCGTATGAGGAGACATCGCATTTTATAAAGGCCGCCGTGAGCCCTTTAGGGTCCAGCGCTGACGCCTCAGATTGCCCAAGCGCTTCTCGGCGACCAGTGAGGATGACTTTGTACCCGCGAGCATGGAGGTGTTTGGCGACGTCAAGGCCAATGCCGCTCTATTGGAATATAGATGTCGCTTGGTTAGATTTCGAACAAAAGACGAATGACGAGAGAGGTTGGGCGCACCGATGAACCTGTGACGATTGCCACCTTGTCTTCCACGACGGAACCCATAATGAACCCAGCGAAGATGTTTGAAACAAAGTGAGAAACAGGTCTAAGATGTTGCTCCTTGCTGTATCCATGCGAGTGGGCATTTCGTGGGACCTTGTCTGTCCAGCTACGAACCCCACCAGGGCCCTGGATCATTGAAACAGCATCACCGAGCCACCGGACGATGGGGGGGCCCGGTTAAACATCCCTGATGCACTTGGCCGATTTTGTTGATCTGCACCGGCCAAGACAGCCAATCAATCCGATCTCGCTCTGGGAGGCTTGGGTTGCGAATTCATTCCTGTCATTGTATACAGCTAGATTCCAGCTCTCGTCCCCAGAGGTTCGATGAAACTAGATTGTAACTGCAAATTTTCTCACTTATTGGACCGTCTTAAAATAAATAAGCTGAGTGGAGTTTTAGTAAAGCAATAATTATCTGTGCATCAATAAATGGTTGGGTGACACGTTTGAATGCGTGTTCGGGTCATGGTCTGATAAGGACTTCACCATCGATGGGGCCTTGAAGGCAAGCCGGCGCTGCATTTGGAATTAAACGCCTGATATTTTCAACACAATGGCAAGAATTACAGCAATCCTTAATGCATTTTTTAATTGAAAAAAAAAACAAGCTTATAGATTTTCTGGATATTTTAACCAGAATTTAATGCGAAGGAAAATCGGCGTACTACCACCTGGTCTCCACCTTAAAGCGCTATTCGCTGTGATTACGGTAATTACTCCAATTTTTCTTTTCTTTTACAGAACTATCATGGTGTAGAAGATCTCAACTGATTCAAGTGTCCAAATTCAATTCATGTCCCCTTCATTTCAAAGAACCTGTCTGGTCATGTTGGGATTATGGTAATCCAGGGTTAACATAAACCGCACGGCCCATCAGAGATTTGGCAAAGTGCGGGGTCGACCTGCGACGATAGGTTTTGCTTTTTTTCAGGACCAAGGCCAGACGTTTGCGCAAAACGAAATCGCCCAAAAACAGCATTAATCATTGTAATTGTCCATCATGGCCGCCCAGGTCGACGTCGAGGAGATCATCCTCGACGCAATCAATAATTTCAGGGCCCCCGGATCGTTTGCCGGCTTTGGCAAGCCGCACAAGCCTCCTCCGCCCAGCCTCGAGGTGCGAGGCGTTGGCGCCATCAAAATGCCACTCAGCAAGATACAGGCATCACAGCTCATTGCAAAGGCACGCCAGGCACCCTACGACAAAGGCACAGAGACTCTTGTCGACACACCAAAGTGCGCAACACGTGGGAGTTGGATGCAGACCAGCTGGTCATGTCACAGGAATGGAAAAGGTGGGTAGGACAAATATGCTCGAGTGTCGATTCGGTCCTTGGGATTATGTGGGCTCCTCCACCACCAAGGCCGAGCTGTACAAGATGCTCATCTACGAAAAAGGCGCCATGTTTAAGCCGTACACTGAGTGAGTGTCCCGGCCCGCTGCCACGGCTGCTGATCTAACGCGGGCTGCACAGCACAGAAAAGATGCCTGGCACGTTTGGCATCCTTGTCATCTCCCTGCCGTCGCCGCACAAGGGCGGGGCAGTCGTAGTCAAGCACGGCGGCAAGATCAAGACCTTCCAGACGTCAAAATACTCTGAATCCTACGCCTACTAGTACTCGGACGTGATCCACGAGGTGCTCCCCGTCACATCGGGCTACCGCTGGGTATTGACCTACAACCTGGCTTACGACCAGTCCCAGCCGCGCCCTGCACCCGGGTTGCAGCATTCCGACCTCGATAACCTGTACGAGGTTCTGTCACGGTGGCTTAGCGTGCCCCCAACACGGCGCAAAAGCAAGTGCATGTATCAAATCCTTGACCACGACTATACCCAGGACAGCATATCGCTGAAGGCGCTGAAATCGAATGACTTTGCTCGGGCTCAAGCCTATGGTGAGATGCGCAACTTATTGGAACTGGACGTCTATCTTGCGCTGGTGGAGAGGGAGGTGAGGGGGGATTGCGATGAAGATGATAGACCACCTCGCTTCATTGAGGAAATAATAGACGAGGACTTTCGGGTCATAACTCTTGTTGATTTTGACGGCAACGTGGTGGCAGAGGGTCTGAGAGTAGAGGAGGAGGAGATTCTTGAATGCTGCACCTTGCGGGAGCTCTCAGACCCGGTCAATGAAGAGTACGAAGGGTACATGGGCAACTCGGTGCGTCCTGACGAGATTCTACGTAAGCTCTCAAGCCTTGCTGACGCCTTTTTATCTAGGGCCCAACGACAACGCAGTGGTATCACATAGGGGTAGGTTTCTGTCCCGATCTGCAGGTTGTTAGAGCTGACGGTACTTCCAAGGCCATTGTTCTTGTTCCTCAAGACTCTCTTCAAAGTTTCCTAGGAAAAAGCCCAATGTAGAATCTAGGACCAAACAGGCTCTAGGTAAAAAGAGGCTGGTTAGTGGCGACTCACTGGGGCGCTTGCAAAGAGATATAGGAGAAGGAGGGTTCAGAGAAGTCAATGGTTGATCTTGCAACAGTTGAGATCCCTAACTACGTTTCTATAACGACCCTATTTCTTAACTCCAGTACTCCTCACTTTTGAATAGTTGGATCGCTATAGGAACAAAGGGCGTTGATAAAATTAGAGCATGCTACTCTGTGGGCGCTATACAAAACCCAATGCGACGAGGCAAGAAATGGTATAAATGTTTTCTCCGATGAAGTGATATTGGTCAAGGCATAACCATAGGTTTATTATATATTGATGGTAAATTTGTCTGATCATCCTAGCCGAGATAATGCGCAACAATAGGGCAAAGTTGTATTCGACGGGGCGCGCGAGGTGGACGCATCACCCCCCTCTGTGCCTTCTGTTTTAACAGCCATTCTAACAGCTGTGGCATGATTGGGTTGGACTCAGCCAATAATTTCGATCTTCGCGGCATACTTCCGCTTCAGCGGGCGAAGTCCGAACAGGTAGTGGTAGCAGGTAAAGAAAATGTAAGAAAGGCTGGATCCAGTGACAGGTCCAACTTATCTTTGATGCAACGTGATTGCGTTTGCGCCAATAAGAAGTATCGTGGTGCGTTGAGCACTAAGGGGAAAGCTAGACAATTAGTAGGAATAGGTGACATGCTCAGAGGGTTCGCATTTTGGAACACCACCATATAGGTCTATTTCTTTTGAAGCTGTACTACTCTCATCCTTATAGAAACGCCAATTCTGTTTGTGTGGTAATTTCTAAGTCTGTCTAGGAGATTAATGTAGAAAGGGTCGTGTGTATGAGTTATGTGTCAGATGCCGCGGCCCGTCCTTTTTCTACTCTTTTGGTAGTTTGTCTTCGAGATAGTAGTGCCTTTCATATTGGAATGTTTACAATGACTACTTTAATTGTTGATAGGAGCGGTACATGGTCATGACTTGGATTTGGCCTCTGGAATTTGCTATAACATAATTGTTCAGCGTGAAACGGAATTGATGTGCATGTGGACTGGCGTATAATGAATAGTCATTGGATGGAGCTGCGTGAATCCTCTTTATTTCTTGGATCTGGTTGGAGACATAATGCCTCAACTAAATTCCCTGGGTTGTGCCCTTTTTGATAAGAGCCGCAATAATCTGTTGAAAATGAGATATTCTGGCGTCCGAGATGTAGGGTAACGAGGCTAGCCCCGCATTCTTCCTAAAGGTTCAAATCTATTGGCTGTGTGCCGGATACCCTTGCTTTTCAGGAACAGGGCCAGGGGCTGCACTGAACAAGAAACTTCAGCCCGAGCAATCAAGTCGGCAGTTGATATCAGAAGGTCTTGTTTCAGAATTTGGAGAATACGCCGTTTACGTCTTTCATCAAGCACTGGCGGTCGCCCTCTGACAATTGCGTTTCTGGAAGTGCCCTCGTTGATAGGAAATTCTGGGGGAGAAACTCCGGGTTCGTATGATTGATGAATTTTGCTATGTTTTTGGGGACCTAATTCTTTGTTTTGGCGACTTGAAGTCATTTTCGTAAACATGGGAACACAGAGTGCAAGGTGCAGGCGGCGAACGCGACGCGTTGACGCGGTGGTGAGGGAAGTGTTCAAGGTTTCTCGGCTTTGGGTCTAATTTATCATCTGCACGCTGGAATGTAGGCAGCGGATCGTACGGACATCTCAAATATTGCTATCCTAAATCTAAATGTCTTACGGCTGATCTTAATATTACAAAGCAATCTGTTCCATCGCAGGGTGCGATGGTCTTTATCGATGTCAAGATAATCCTTGCACGATTTGAATAGTGGGGTCTTCGTAAGCGACTGGCAACAAATCCTTGGGACTGATGCTACCAATCGCAAAGCGAATACACCTTTTGCGGTTCTAATTGTCTAAAGACCCAAAATATAGACAATTTCGGTGTTACAGTATACCAAGGTCATTATATTATAGCCAATGAAGGAGGCAGTCACCAAACCAACAAAGCAAAGGCTTTCATGATTGGGGATGTGTGAGGTGGGGCGTGCATACAGGTAATTTATGCAGACAGTTAATTTACGTGAAATCCTTCGACGGGTTTTCCATTGGACGTGAAACGGGCGATTGTCGCTCGAGGCCCACACACTGTTCGGGCGACAAAGGATTGGCTTGACCTTCCAAGCCTGGCCAGATAGGATGTGTAGTAATACGCCGTTATAAATAGACCGAAACCTTGACCGGGGTGCAGGTGTCACAATTGGCCCTGGAAAGGTTTATTGCTGTTGGCAGTGAGACAGAACCCTGCTGCGTCTGTCCCAATCCAATTTCGGGGCGTCCCCGTGGCCCTTAAATCTTGGCCCAAAAAAGAAAGTCAAAAGTAAAAAAAAATAAAATGAAGATTGTAACCCAAATCCTCTGTTCCATCCTCTCTTCACTCACTCCGCAACCATGGCTTTTCGAATGCCCCTGCAGTACCCGGTGTTTCCCACCACCACGCGTCCGCGTGCGGGATACCACTGCAATCGTGCTGGCTGCCAGTTTATTGGATACACGCGCGAGGAAGAACGGCTGCACTACCAGGCCAATCCGGGCCACCGCCCGCGGTACAAGTGCGAATGGCGACTGTGCGGGCGCGACTTTGGGAACGACAGGCGCGCGTATGAGCAGCACACTCTGCCTGCGCCGCTCACTCACCAGGATTTGGATCGCTTTACTCATGTCAAGGAAAACGGCCAGGTCGTACCCAAGTGCAACGGGTGTGATCGCGAATTCACCAATCTCCAAGAGCTCGCTCGCCACCTTCGGTCTGACTCGGCTCACAACGGGATTGCGCCGCAGCAACGGGAGCAGGATGTACATCAGCAGGAGCAGGAGCGGGAGCGGGAGCAGCAGCAATTTCAGCAACAACAGCAACAGCAGCAACAGCAGCAGCAACAGCAGCAGTACCAGCAACAACAGCAGCAGCAGCAATACCTCCTGCAACAGCAGCAGTATCAGCTACAACAGCAACAGCAGTACCAATCATTGCAACAGCACTCGCTGAACCCCGGATTTGGAACCTACCTTGGCGTGGTCAACTTGTTCAGCAACACTGGCACACTCGTGTCCCCTGTCAATACTGTGGCGTACCCCGTAGTATCTCAACCCGCAGTCATCCAACAGAGACCGGTTTCCGTCAGTCCCGCTGCGGGGTATTCCGCGGTATCTCAACTTGTATCTCAAGTCGTATCTATCCAGCAGAGGCCTGTTTCCTCCCATTCCGGTACTCGGCAAAGGGCTATATCCATCAATCCAGCTGGTTATCCCGTGGTGTCCCAACCTGCACTCGCTCAGCGGAGACGTGGTTTCAGCCAAACGTTGCCAATTAGATCCGCACTACCCACAAGTGATCACCAGAGTGCAACTTCCAACCCTGGAGAAGAGTCCAGTGCCGAAGAACAGATCAGTCGTGAGGAGCAGATCAGCCACGAACAACAGCCAAGTCCCGAGGAACAGATCAACCCTGAGGAGCCAACCAACCTCGAAACCCAAACTGGCTCCGAGAATCAGCCCAATTCCAAGGGAGAACCTAGTCCAGAAAAATTAGCTAGCCCTAAGAAACGGGCCCATGCTAAGGAACAGCTTAGCCCCAAGGAACACCAAAGCTCCAGTTCAGACGGGGATAGTAATGATTCCCTAAAATCAACACCAATATCGACACCAACAACATCTCCGGGCAGTGACGAGGATCTTGACGAATTGAAAAACTCCAAGAAGCCAGTACCTAAAAAGTCCTCGCGTCAACGGAAGCGTATCGCTCCCCGGTCTATTGTTGCCCGCCTACCCGTCTATGGACCACGCACGTTGCAAGAAACGCTGGATAATATGAGGGCTGAGCTGGAAGCTGCCAACGCCGAAATTAGAAAGTCGAAAGTGGATGCTTTGAAGCACAGACATGTCTTCAATAATGTCAAGACCAGGCTGGATGCTGCCAATACCCAAATCAAGGACCTGAAGGGCACTCTGGAGCACCAAGCAGCGCTCCGACAGTGTACCGTCTGTTTTGAGCGTGAAACAGACAGCATCGTCAAATGCGGACACCAGTTCTGTGGCCCCTGCATCGATGCTTGGCAGCGTCAACCCAACAAATTCCAACCATACCAGCCATGGCAGACGCCTTGCCCATTGTGCCGCAAGCCTACCGGCAAACCCATTAAAATCTTCCAGGTTGGCACTGAGCTTTAGATGCTCCTCGTAAAGTCGGAAGGCTATGCGATGGTGCGCTGAAAGCCTGCCCAGGCATCCCCTTTTTGTACAACAAGAGGTTGATCAGCTTGCAAGTTGCAATACTCGCAATGTTAAACAATTGTATAATACCACTACGCGGTTATGATAACACGGTAATGATTTCTTTCCTTTTTTTTGTTTTTGTTTTTCTTTTGTTGCATCTTATGTGATACAGTTTCCTGGTTGTATAGAATGGGGGTGGGCTTGATTGTTTTGAGAAAAGGAATAGACTTACATGCGGGGAGTGGCCAGGATGGATATAGACAGGGAGGATTTTTATTTGGAGTTTTCACTGTATGGATACCGTCGTCGCTCGGTTGATAGTTCCTTTGATCTTGACACACGGCGGAGAGATCAAGTAGAGTTAATTGTACAATACCAATTGTATCTGTCACTTTGTGGCAGTTCCTAGAGAATTCCGGTCGAACCTGCTATTCGTTATCTAAATAGACATAAATGAATGTCAAAATAAATGCGTGCATAATTTCTTCCGACGTAACAACCATCACTCTCTGTCTCTAGAAAGCTGCCCTCTAAGGCGCTAGGCTTTGGATGTCATCGGATCTCAACATTCAGCAAATGGCCCTTGACGTTGAAATACAGAAGACCGAAATCACAGCCCTCCTATTGCTTCTTTAACTAGAAAAGTAAAAGGCTGGATGTTCATGAGGCTGAGGTGATTCACTTCTAATAAAGTTATTGATATCTCCTCAATTTCTTGTTTGTTTATATTTCTGCACAAAAAACTGATAGAAAACGGGGTTTGCGATGATTTACTGCAGTCCATACGCAATTAGTTCATCAGCATTCAATTCTGTTCATGAAAGACTATGAAATCCTATAGTAAGTTCATGAGCACGTAAAAATGATACCCAATGAATCCGTAGACTATCAGCAGGGGAACTAAAATTACATGTGATATTACCTTGCGTTGACTTTCCCCCGTTGCTATCGTGATATATCCTCCCAACGTAAAGAGTAACCAAAAAAAAACCAGATGCTGCGTGCAGCGATAGCAAAGAGACATTTCAGTTGACACATTGTGTGTTCCATAACTCCAGGTTCCCATCAAGTTATGATTCTAGCTCATTTAGTGGCACACCTGCCCAGGGAGGATTGTCGTCAAGGAATGCTATGGACGCATCCCCACGTGGGTGACAGACGACATCCCAAAGTCCACATACTTCGTTCTTGGGTGTCACATAGCCCTTCAAAACTGGCATTTTGGGACCTTTTGGGAAAGGTGGACATTGACAGAAGCCGTATTCAGTGCTGCACGAGAATTGGTGCTGTAATTCTATGTCGGAGATGGTGGTGAAATTGTCACTGAGCCATTGACGATAGGCGCGCTCTCTCTCAATATATGATGCAATCTTTTCCATGTTGATTCTGCCCCGATGCTCCATCCATTTTCCAATCATCAAGCTCCACGAACTCAATGAAGTCTGCCCATCAAATTGGAATTGCGAGCGAGCAAGTGTTGGAAGCGGTACCATGCGTTCCATGCAGCGGAGATGATAGTACTCTGGTTGAGTGCCCTGTCCTCGTTGAAGAGATATGCGGTACTTGTCTAGAATTTCAGCCGCATATAATCCATCGGTGGAGCCATGCAGGCACCCAGCTGCGCGACATCGGGCCGCAGGCACGTCCGATTGAGGTGTGGGCTGTAATAGTAAGACAGTGTGGGGACTTGATTTCAGCGAATTCATAAGAATTTCCCCGTCCTCTCTAAGTCGTTCTTCCGGAGTAAGGCAGTTTTGATGTTGTGCGATGGCATCATACTGGACTGTGAACGCTCGAGCTCTCTTGACAAACTCTTCAGGGTTGGTTCGCGTGGCTCGCTGCTGCTGCTGCTGCTGCTGCTGGCGCCACTCTGGGGCCCATGTCTCATTGAAGCGCTCTAGTCCATCGGGCGACGTGGGCGACAGAGGCCTCTTTGAGCCTGCATGGCAGCCCATCGGGTGATCTCATGAACTGTTGTTGCAAAGTCAAAAAAGGAGAATGAGGTGAGATGAACAGGTAACCGTATCTGAGCAACTGAGACAAACAGGGATCAAGGCTCAATCAATGCTTTGATAAGCAAAAGACAGGGGTGTCAGTGCGGTGCTCTGATAACACAGCACAGGAAGAGATAAATAAACCTTGGGAGAATCATGCAGCCAGGCCTCGGAAGAATTGAATCTAAAGAAAAAGGAGGTTAGCGTATATTGAAAAAACTAAGCTGACTTGGGCTCTTACCCTATAATAGCTAGAACTCTCGTGATAATTTTGATAAAAAAACCACGATGCGTGTTGGGAGTCTACACTTTTCCATGGCTGACGGCAAAACATCGGTCATAGAAGATATTCCCACGCTTGTGGCAGTGGTGCTGACAAGTAATAAAATTAAAGTAACGCTCACCGTTGGCTTCGCCACAAACGACAGACAGATTACCATCTTAGGCATTCCTGGGTCAGTGCTCTAAAATCTAAAATCGGAAGGCGCAAAAGAGAAACTGCCTTCCGATGCCTGAGAGCAGGCAGCCTGGTGACTGCAGGACACAAAAAGTCCGTATCGCTCCCGTCCCGGATTATGCTTTGGTTGTCATGATTATCAGAGGGAAGAGCAGTATGCTTGTGAACAGGAATCATACTCTTCTTAGTGTTTCTTCTTTTTGTAATTGCCTTCCGTACCACATTATCATCATATTCGCTGTCGTCTGTGTTGGCCGATTAGATTGATTTTCGAACTTGTTCTTCAAACAGACTGTGTGCACAAAAGCTAGCAAATGTAGTTGGAGAATCAAGCCACCAACTTGATTCAGTCAATATTTTGAATGAAGTACAGCATACACTTGTCCTTTGTCTGGGTGGCGCCCGAGTTTCGTGTTCAATCAGATTTCCTAGTCAAGTTCAAGGTTTGGCCTAAGGAATCGCGGGCGTTTTTTTGCCTCTCTTTCTTGATGACTAGAATCGAGAGGGAAAAGATTCACTTTTGGACCCAAGTGGAGAAGTTCGAATGTTATCCGTCTTGATTATCGGTCGTAATTCATTTGTGTCATTATCTTCATGATCGCCAGTCAAGGTGGGAGAATGGTTCAGAAATTGGCTGAATTTCATTCGAACAAACTATTTGCTGTTCTTTTTGGTTCCTGGTCAGTAAGAAACCCCATTATCCATACTGCCAAGTCAAGATGCTATGAAATTTGTCAGGCTGGCATTAGCAGGGAGGTTTCCTAAATCTGCATCTTGGAAGTTCCTACGGGTGATCCAAAGATCTACTTCATCCCATATTTCATCGTCCTCGACGAAGCCGTCAGCCATGCCATTGGTAAGGTAGTATCGGATACTCTCCTCTTAGTGGATGACCTGGTCAGCTATTATGCGGCCATCCTCCAGGGTCATCAAACTGGATCTAGATTTTTTATGTTACCAATTCGCCTCTTCTTCGTTAACATAAAGATTATCATTTTGGAATATTTAATTTTTCTACAGTTGGCAAAGCGAGTTGACAATATCTAAAAAAAGAAAATGTGCTCCCAGCATCTGGATTGCGCCAGTTCCAAACTACCCAGGTGTCAATACTAAAAACAAAGTGTTGGGAACTGGAAAGATTAATATTGAGTATGATTTTTTGGCTGTATTTGTATTATGCCCGGCTCATGACGGCATGGAGCTGGGTTGATACTGGAAACTTTATGGATGATTTGTACTTCTGCCCAACAGATCTACCAAGTGACCAGATATTTGAAGTAAATAATACAAACAGCTCCCACTGACGATCGGCCGAGCTAAAACTCCAGTAGAGAACTTCATACAACGATCGAAAGTCTTTCTATCCACCACGCTTAAGCATATTTGGTCTACAATATTAATTAGTAACAGAAATAAATACAGTTTAGTTAGCCAATTTAAAACTGGTGTATTTACCTTTTAGCACCAACCAAGCTGCTTGGGGATACCAAAACAAGAAGATTTGAATTGAGACTTGTCAATACGTTCGGTCAAATCTCGGGTATCCATTGTGGGTGCAGCCAGTCCGGCTCCAAAGAGCATAGAAGCAACAGTAAAGACAACAGAAAACTTCATTTTGGCGAATTCTTCTTAATAAGGAATGGCGGAGAAGGTGAGAAAAAGATTAATGATTGTGATTGTATACAGAGCGAGATGCTTGGAGTGTGGAGCTAACATCGAAGAGAATCTAATCCCATATTTATGCTCCTAAGATTGATGAGCGGACATGAGATGGCTTTAAATTACGTGTTCCAGAAATTATTAAGAATGATCAGATTTAGCGTTGATCTTCATACGTCAAGCCGTAAAACAAGGCAGACCAACTTCATATTGGGCTCCACAATAGAGCTTGAGCCGAAGAACCTTTGACTAATGGGTTTACTTTTGATGAAATACATATCACTACCAACCTGATGTCTTCAGCTGTACAGTCAATTTCACTCTATATCAGGCCATAGGATTTTGAAGAGATGTAATAGATAATAGTCTCTTTCTAAGAAGATAGGCATAAGGGAGAGGCTGATAGAGACCAATTCCTTCAAAACTGTCGTGCCATTTTATTGCAGGGAATCTCGATAAACTTTACACTAGAAATTCATTGGGCAGATGTGGACGGATCAACAGATTAAGTTTCGGAAAGACCTTTCCGATTTTCCTAACAAAACACACGATCAATCATGTCGACCAACAGGTTGAGTTTCGGAAAGACCTTTCCGATGTTCCTAACAAAAAACATGCTTGATCATGTTAATAATCGGTGCAAAAACAAATGGCGAGATATCCTATTCAAGCGTATATTAACCAGTGTTGTCCTAGATGCTGAATAGGCCGATATCTATAGGCGAGTAGATCGACTTTTGGCAAGGCTTTTTCAATGCTGAATACTACTACATGGACATGAACAGGTGTTGAATCAGAGACATCTTGAAAATCTTGTCAATCTTTCACCTTTGATCAGCCCATGTCCATAAAGGGTCTGTCTGATCTGGAATAGGATCAGCCTTTGGCTTTTTCGAATTAAGCTTAAAATTGATCTGCCGGGTTGTGACATTACAAATTGGACAAAATGGGCTTCGCTACAATTAGCTAAGACACGTTCAAGAATTCATGATTGAGAAATCCGGGTTGCGCGGACTCCGAGATTGACTCAGTGTCTGCTCTGCACGGGCCAGTATTAGCGCCGATGGTTTAAAAGATACATTATTGCTCATAATAATTATCCCTTTGGGCGTGCAAGTTTCTCTGGAATCATATAGCCGCCGGCGGTTAACCTTACCTAATATTATCGTGGGCCAGCATTTACAGGGAATATACGCGGACAACACCATGTAACCGGGAAGAGTGGATCGTAAATGGCTCTGGGGTTGATTTGTGGTAATTCTATTAAGCCTCTTTGGCGGCAAAATATCAGTGTACTGCGCCTCTTTGCTTTTATGGATAAATAAAAATGTCACAAGGGTTCTAGGAGATGCAATTTCCACAATGCAATCTGCATGCCAAGTTGACTTTTAGATATTTTGTTCGATTGTAAAAGCTCAATTCATTGCCCATAGATTTGATTCGCAGGTTCCTCTAACCCGGGTATACTAAAGATCTATTGGGTACGTAGCGCGCTAAATCACCAGTAGGGTAACATCAAATTGGTGAAACACCTTCAGTCCTGATACTTCACGGAGGGTTGTGTCCGGAAATATGATTTCTTTGATCGAATCGGTCAAGATAGCCATCTGCAATAGTATCACCGCAGACAACCAACTCTCCGACAGCTTTAATGGGGGCCAGCTTGGTGGGATCCTCTGGTGATACAATAATGAGTTGACAGGCGGTTGCTTTACTGATATTTTGAGTTTTATGGGGGCTTAAGAATAGGTTCGTGGATGAGTTCACACTTGTCTCAGTAAGCCCATACTGAATGGAGCTGGCTGCCGATGACTAATCTTGGAGAGGTCTCAGAATGCTTCGAAACAAAATCTTTGACTTGATTCATGAATCGCGCTCTAAGCCAGAGCTGATAAAAGCTGAGGATTAACACTCCTATTTGTGGAGGAAAGTACAGGAAAGTCACAGGGCAGCTCTTGGAATATTACTGAAAAAAAGCTCTAGCCTACAGTTGAACCACGGTGAATGGGGAACACAAAAATGATAAGAAGCTAATGAAGGGGTTAAGTGCATAATAAATCTATTACGTGAGGAGACTATTGGTTAAGATCTCGAATATGAGACCAACGGTGCATTACCATGATCCGCAATCATGCAAGGGACCTATGTAGGATGTTTGTTATCATAGCGGGACTTTAGGTCCTGGATTTTGGGCTTTTTATTCGAGGAGTACTACAGGATAAGTTTGAACAATTGTCGCAATGCCTCAGGAACGAGACCTTTCCTGAATATTGAAAAAGGGAACCTCGAGGCAGAGCTACGGGGGCTTGCCAGAAACGGAATAACGGCGGCTCAGACATTGAATGATTGCATACGACGAAGAAATCACGCAGTTTGCCGTTTAAGTGATTTGATTCGGCTTCGTCGTACTAATAAGTATACGGCAGAGATATATCTCTCACCCTGTCTCGGCATGTAGTCATTGCTGATAGGCGAATCATCACGTCACGTGCTATAGACTGTATTTTTATTGGGCTTTCTTTTCCAATCATTAGTAAGGGCAACGTTGCATCTTAATGCAAACCACGGACCGGGAATATGGACCAGACACCCCGCATTCTCCATCTTCTTGGCTGGAGAACTCCGCACTCGCCAGCGTCTACCCTTTGAATTGGGTTCTCGGCTCTCTCCTCGAAAAGTAAAGTTAACCGCTTGTGTAATGCTAGCTATTTGCGGCGTTCGGCTTTGTTTAAGCTTATGCGTATTCTTTTTGAACAACCTCCCAATCTCATCACACCGAGCCTCGCCATTGCAGTTGGAGACGATTCTCTCTCAGAGCATGTGTAGACTCATTCAACAACGATTTTGTTGCCAGCATCAACGATTTCGTACGACTTCTTGGATAGACTTTCGGTGGTACTGGTCTTGGCGAATGGCTGGGTCCGCAAACCCGCTTTGTTTTCCGCACTGGGCTAATTAGTCCGCACGACCCGCATAAACGACCAAGGGGGAATGACTTGACATCTACACCGCAAATGATTGCTTTTCCGTGAGGGGTATTTTGAAACGGGCATCAAAGCAGATTTAGATATAATTCACTCATGGTCGCGGGGGCTATCCCGACTGATCGGGTGGATCGCCGCAGCCGGCCGAAGGCCATATTTAAATAGTGTGCTATCCGTTCTGTGCCCCCTTGTCATATGTGGTTGCCTTGTCTACTTGAGCGCAATTCTAGAAATGAGAGGCCTCTTGAGATTTGCGTCGCTGGCGTATCTGCCACTCGGTCTTGTGCAAGGCTTCAGTGCCGAGCAATGCCGTTCCTTCATAGACCATCTCCAACTGGATAACACGACCGTCTATGAGACAACATTTATCCAGGCTGGAACCAACCTCTCCCTTCCAGAAAACCACCCAACTTGTGCCGCGCCTTACCAGATCGTCAGCGCCGATATATGCCGCGTCACCTTGTTGACTACGACTGGGCCGACGAGCAACCTGTCTCTCGAGATTTGGCTTCCCTCGAACTGGACTGGGCGCTTCCTGGGTATTGGAAATGGAGGAATGAATGGTTGCATCTCATATGAAAATCTCAATTACGGCGCCTCGCTCAACTTTGCGACCATCGGCACCAACAACGGCCACAATGGAACCTCAGGTGCACCGTTTTACAAAAATTCCGGTGTTCTCGAAGACTATGTCTACAGGTCGATTCATCTCGAAGCTGCGCTGGGAAAGCTGGCCACGGAACAATTTTACGGAAAAAAGCATACCAAGGCCTATTACCTGGGTTGCTCTACTGGCGGTCGACAGGGCTTCAAGTCGGCACAGGATTTTCCTGCCGATTTTGATGGCATCGTCGCCGGCGCCCCGGCATTTAACTTGAATGCGCTCATGTACTGGACCGGGCAGCTATATCTCAGCACCGGATCCACTACGTCTCCTCAGTTCGTTTCTGCGGCGCAATGGGATTTGGTATACGCCGATATTCTAAAACAGTGCGATGGTCTTGATGGTGCGACGGATGGCATCCTTGAGGACCCAAACCTTTGCCAGTATCGACCAGAAGCGTTGATTTGCGGGAACAATGGAACGGAAAACTGCCTGACCGGACAGCAGGCCGAGGCCGTTAGAAAGGTCTTCTCACCAATTTACGGAGCCGAGGGTGATTTGGTCTACCCACGACTCCAACCAGGCGCGAATGCCACTGCAAGACTGCTCAACGGAGAGCCTCACCAATACCCCATGGATTGGTTTCGATATGCGATTTATAACGATCCCAGCTGGGATCCTGCAACACTGAATCCTCAGGATTGGGTAGCCGCTTCAAAGGCCGACCCGTTCAATGCTTCAACCTGGAAAGGTGATCTCTCTAGTGCTCAATCTCAAGGAACAAAGATTCTGCATTATCACGGCCTGCAAGACAATGCCATCAGCAGTGACAATTCCGAGCGCTATTATGATCATGTTTCGAGAACCATGGGACTTTCTTCGGCAGATCTTGACGACTTTTATCGTTATTTCCGCATTTCAGGCATGGCACATTGCAGTGGAGGAGATGGTGCCAGCATGATTGGAGGAAATGCGGATTCATACGCTACATATGACCCCGAATCTAACGTATTAGCCGCCATGGTGCAATGGGTCGAAGAGGACGTTGCGCCGGACTACATTCTCGGTTCTAAACTGACCAGCTCTAGCGATGTCGAACTGCAAAGAAGACACTGCAGGTATCCCAGGCGCAATGTATACAAAGGGGAGGGAGATACCAGCTCTCCTGATAGCTGGCATTGTATTTAAGGCCGAAATATCCAATTACGTACATCTGTAAATAGAGCACAACAAGTTCAATGATGAAATAATGAACGTTTAAAATCATAATTTTGCTTGTTCAATTTGAACTAGCCTGGAGGTAATTATATGCAAAGCTCAGGTCAGAGTCCACACATGACTCCTTCCAGTCAATCTCACATCCACTAAAATCAGCCTCATGATTGCTAATTAGATGTTTCAGATGAGTGACCCGACGTCGGATGAAGTGGCTGAAATAGCTCCAGATTCCAGACTACAAGGGGGTTTCAATCATCGACAAGCCAGGGATAGTCTGCAAATGAGGCGCGGAAATGATGATGCTGACAACGGCAGATATCTACAAGGTTGTCCACTAGAATATTCCCAGCACGGTGAAAGAATATTGCCAACATTTAGAACGCACGCGCCGCATTAGAGAGCCGAGTCGATGCCTTCTTTTCCGGTGCCGTGCTGATTTCTATATGAAAGAATACTTTGCAGGAGGTGATATATCATCTCGCAGATCAGTTCGACAACTGCCCAGGGAAGTTTTCAACGGCGAGATTGTGCAGCTTCCAAAAAGAGGTATCTTCATGACTGATCACAGCTCACAAGAGTACGAGTTCGATATGTGAACGGGTCCATTGGACCTCATCCACGCCTCGCCAAAACTGCGATTCAAGCTGATCCGGCGTGTCACGCCAGAGTACATCCCCTACAAGTTTGAAGCAACTGAGGATCACTGTGACTTCCTCTATAAACACTATTCACCCGAAGCAAGCGCTATTCTTCAATATGCCACTAAGGCTATCAAATATTACCACATTGACCTCAGCGCAGTAGCTAGTGCGAAGGGTTTGCGTTGCACGGACCTTGTCAATCTGCCCGATCGCCTCAAGAGCAATGGGCTAATGGTTAGTGGTTTACAGCAAAAGTACAGAATCGTGAGCGAGCTGCCAAAAGATGACGATGAAATCAACAAGTTGGTTGACGATCTCTGCGAGCTGTTTGATAACCGCGAGATACGGGCCCTGGATATGTGAGACGAAGTCGTGGATTTGATCACCTGTCCTGAGTGTTTTCCTCATGCACTTTCGACTCATTTTGGCATCAATCTTCACGAGAATATAGACGAGTGCGGGCACTGCACATTTTATAGTGAGGATGAATCTGTGCCCGTCTCTCCCGATTCTCCATAGACCTTGGATCAGAGTCGCGTCCAAGTGATACTGTCAGTGACGACTGTGCCGGATGATGCGCGATTTCTCAACCGAGTGGCCTTTGGCATCAGCAGCCCCGGGGTGCGCGAGCTGAAATGTACAAGTATCCCGATTTCAAGTCCATGGCAGACCATGATTTCAACATAAGGCATGCCCATCTGTTGTTAGTTTGTGGCTGGCTCTGAATTGTTGCGCTAGCTCATCCTGGAAGAGTTTACAAAGGTGTGTGATGAGGATGGCTGGAAAGGGCAAAGCATGGCCTGTTGGCCGGAGAATGAACACAAACAAAGGCTGAACGATTGAAGAAATACGTTACAAATACGCTGCGAGTGTTTCGGCGCAATTTGTGGTGCTAGCTTAATTGTAGGCTTATTTTAATTTGTTTTCCCTTTTTGCACGACTTTAGTCCAGCGCGCAGTTCCCAACGGATACCGACCGCTGCACACACAATATGATCAGCCGTGATCGACGCTTCAATGCCCGGATTGAATCATAGTTTGCCAAGTATCCAGAACGCACAGCGAAGCCATGCACATGTAAATGCACATGCACTGCGACGCCAAAAAACGCGGGGACACGCCAGCCTGGCTGAAGCCAGACCCGGCCGAGATGCACCGCGACAAAAGCCAAATGCGCGCGGCCCGCTCAGAGCCTGGGATTCCCCATGTTTAGCGCCATGGGATAATGCCTCGCAGGACCCGAAATCCGCCTTTCCTCTCAGCTCTCAGCCACTAAATGAAGTGTGGGACCAGCCTGGGCCTTGGCCTGGCTTGCCGGTATCCGAAAAGATGACCCATCGAAGCTGCGCCACGAGAGCCGGGCCAAGTCATGAGGCGACCACTTGTGCTGTTGCTGAGGGCATTTGGACAGAGGCTATCCCGTCATGATCGCCCTCTAAGCAGCAGGCAGCCACGTTTCCACCCTTGGGTGCGGCTGATGACTAAAGTCCCTCAATCAAGGCAAGGGATTTGCCATCTACCGCGTGCATAGCCATCCATGGCATCTCAGTGCCGTAGCCTGCCGCAGCTAATCTCCTCCCCAAGGCCAGCGCAGGCATCGTCGCTGGCAGAGAGGCCTCTTTGGAGCCGAGACCTCCGCTTCGCCCGCGCTAGCTTGCAAGCACACAAGCCCAATCGAGCCCATTCGCTGGCGCCAATATTAGCTGATGATTTGGCGCACGCCTCTTCCGCTGCAGAAATCCCCCAACTCGCTAGGAAGTCCCGAGTAAGCCCTTGCTGATCGCTAGCGACAGCTCTACGGCCCCCATGGGCGAATCGCTCCGTTCCCTTAGGGCTGACGGCCTTGCCTTGCCTATCCGGCTTGGCAGCACTCGCCAAGACTAAATAGGCTGCATCCTCGCCCCCATCGTGTTCATCCAGAATATCCTTATTGTTGGGGTTGCATCTTGGCGGGTAGTACCTCGTCCAAAGGCTGTACTCCCTTTTTTTTTATTCCCTGGTTTTGATTGGGCTTGTGTTTTCAGCGTGGCAAAATGAAGTTCCTCGCGTTGGCCTCCTCCACGCTTTTGCTTGCAAGCACGGCGTTGGGCTTTGACATCAATTCGCGAAAGATTAGACGACGAGCAACCAGCTCATCAAAATCGACGGATGTCCCCGAGTATAAAATCTCCATTCCAGTCGACCACTTTGACACATCCAACACCAAGACATACGGCAACCGCTACTTCGTAAATGACACCTACTACAAGTCGGGCGGCCCTGTCATTGTCTACGACTTTGGTGAGAGCGGCGTGGGTCCCAGCGATGCTAGCTACTTCCTCGCCGAGGATGGCGCCGTGAGCGCTCCGGTGCGGCTTGCCGAGAAGCTCAACGGTGTCGTTATCGGGTGGGAACACCGTTATTACGGCCTGAGCCGCCCCGTCGAAATGGACGACAATACTGGCCTTCCCGTTTCCGGCGCCCCCGGATACAAGTACCTGACTGTTGCGCAAGCCATCGAGGACGTTGCCTACTTTGCCAACCGCTTCAACACGACCAAGCTTTCCAAGAACCATGTCATCGACAGCACTGAGAAGCTGGATCCGTACCACACCCCGTGGATCTTCATGGGCGGATCGTATCCCGGCATGCGCGCCGCCTTTGTTCGATTGATGCACCCAGAAATCTTTTACGCTTCGTGGGCATCCAGCGCGCCCGTCGAGACGCAGATGGATGGCTCCGTCTACTACAACCCCATTGTGCGCGCCCTGCCCAAGAACTGCACCAACGACATTGAAGCCGCCATAAAGTATGTCGACGACACTCTCGCCTCCGGCACCAAGGAAGAGGTCAAGGCCATCTACGCTGGCACCTACATGACCTCGAGCGGCGCAAGCTGGGACACGCTCGATGAGGCCTACATCCAGACGCCATTTGACGTGGGCGAGAACCTCACCTACGGCATGGACTTTGGAGATCTGTACCAGAGCACCGGCGCCACGCACACGTCTCAGTACTTTTGCGACTGGATGGAGAGCTTCGACGTAGAGACGTTTGCGAGCGCTGCCGCAGATGCCCAGACCATCGAGGACGGGCTGTACGCGGTCTTCAGCAACCCGGGAGACAGCAAGCCTTCCAAGGACGGACTTGCCGCCGCCAACGGAAAGAACGGTGGCGCCGTGGCGTTCGTGGCCATGCTCTACGGCATCGTCCAGGGCCGAGACGCCTACAACAACTGGACCCAGACGCTGCCGACGTCTGACGATAGCGACACGTCCACGTCCACCTTTGACACGACCAACGTCGACAGCATGAGCTGGTCCTGGCAGACGCTCGCCGAGGTGGGCTACTACCAGGGCTCCAACGCCAGCAACCCCATCCAGGTGCTGAGCAAGTACTACAACGTGACCGCCTTCCGGGACATTTACGTGGAGGACGAGATGTTCTACAGCTTCAGCGAGTCCAGCCTGCCTCAGACCATCAACGACAGCTACATCCTCAAGCTGGGCGGCTGGAACATGAAGGCCAGCAACGTCATGTTCACCAACGGCCAGTTCGACCCGTGGCGGTCCTTCTCCGTCGCCAGCGAGGAGTCGTACTCGGGCGCGCCCAACCGCACCATGACGACAAAGGTGCCCGCATGCAACGCCGTCGTCGACGGCACCGACGTCTTCGGCATCGTCTACAACGGCGCCGTCCACGCCGAGGACCTGGCCTACGCGCCCGGCATCCCCCAGGGCAGCACCGAGGAGCCCAACCCGCTCGAGCAGGGCATGAAGCTATTCCTCGAGGCCTGGGCCGAGTGGGAGCCCTGCTTCAACAAGAGCCGCGACGACGTGAGGAACGGCAAGGGCGTGGATGGAAGCGGACACAATGCCGACGGCAAGACCCAGAGTCAGGAGGAGAGCGCCGCGAGGAGGGCGAGCACCCTGAGCACCGCTGTGGTCATCATCGGTGCCGCATCCGTCATGTTTACGATTATGTAGTTTGGATACCGGTTTAGTTCATGAAGCACTTCATAGCGAGCATTGTTTAATTTGATATATTTCTAAATTACTTTTGGTTGTATTTGGTTTCGGGTAGTCATCTGATATGCTGACTCCATCGCTGCGGCCGTGATTGAGCCAAGTTGCACCCTTATCAAGGTCAAGAACATGCAGGCACGCCTCTTCAATATTTTCTTCTACTCAACTCGCAAGATACGATTCCTATCAAGAATATATCTCATATACTGGACGGGACGGAATCGACGAGCAGGGTTGATGGATCGCTTATATTGCGGCATCAAGTCGACTTGTGTGTTTTGGGTTGACAGCGTCCACCTTCTCTGGGCGGAGTTCAGTGGAGGTTAATTCAACCTACAGACAGTGGGCTCGTTGCACTCCAAGATTTCTTGCAAACATGCTTGGAGAGCGCGAATACGACGGATTAATTTAGGCACCGAATGAGTCCATGAAGCGAGTACTTGCTTGGTATAAGTCAGGTACCGGCCGTCACCAAGTAAGCTGCAAGGGACAAATAGGCCGAAGGATTATGGTGAAGGGGGAAATAAAATTAGAAGGAAGGGTGCTATCAGGGAGCATTAAATAATATTCCAATAGGAAAGGACTATCACAAGATGATCAATGCGCCACTACAAAATGGCAACATCTCCCGGCTTCTTGTTCCCAACTGAGCAAATCGCATCCTTACAAACCACTTTTGAAAGCGAGGTATCGATCCTGTGTGTCATGTCAATTAGCATTTTATCGTTGCGTTCCAGATAGGATAGAGCATTACCGATAAACTGGTCCACAAAAAAGTGGAAATGTATACGCAGGTTGCGAACGCTCCTCGCCAAGTCTTCCCACTGGTGTTGCCGAGAATATCACCGACTACTTTCCCGGCAAACTGATCAGCAGGCATCCAGAATGGAAAGATATTTTTTCCTTCCTTGGAGTCGCCTCGACTTTTAATGCTCGGAAGAAACGGTTGATAAACCGAATCGGACGGCAAAACCACATCCGGGCAATTGTCAAAGATGAGCGTGTCAATGACGCCAGTTATAACAGTCAGCACTTGAACCCCAAAAGGAGCCAGCTCCAGTCGCAGCGTATCTCCAAGCATGCTGAGAGCTGACTTCGAGCACGAGTAGATGCCCAGCCATGGCGTGTTTATGCAGCTGCCGATGGATCCGATGTTGACAATCTTGCCCTTGGAACGAATCAAGAGTGGCGCGAATTCCTGGATCATGGCCAGAGCGCCCCAAAAGTTGGTATCGAAAAGCTTCTTTGCGTCATCGAGGGGCACATCCAGCAAGGGTGAGACACTATAGGCGCCAGCATTGTTGACAAGATAATCGAGTTGACCGCCCGTGGCCTTTTCAACCAACGCAACGGCCGCGCGGATGCTAGACGCGTCCGTCACGTCCAATTTCACCAGCGTCACATTGGGCAAAGTACCCAGCTCCTCCATCTTGGAGACAGACCGGGCAGAGGCGAATACCGTGAGCCCCTCTTTCTGGAACCGCGACGCGAGCGCATGACCAATGCCCCCTTTGCTGCAGCCCGTAATCAAAACTGTAGCTGGTTGTTGAGGTCTCATGCTGGGCAATCTTTATGGTGGTGAAAAAGGCTCCAAAAGCCGGCTTCGCTCTGAATCCCTTTGAAAAAGGCCGCCTGAAACCGCTTATATACGTGCCACTTTGAAAAGCGATATATTTGACAGAAACCACGAAATTAGCTGTGCTGGGTTATACTAGATGTGATTGGTAAAGCTGAACCTACTTCAAATATGCAGCCAGTGTATAACGGGTCAACGTGTCCGATTCGCAATCGGCCCGCAAATGGGCCGTGTTCTCGAGGTTCATGTCTTGCTTTAGCGTGTCTAATAGATAGCAAGTCACATAATGTAATTCCGCCCTCATGCACGCACATCATTTCTCCCAAGTTTTTCAATTGGACAATATAGCTATGAGCGGGAGAGGGTTCCACATCCTGACCGCTGCATTCAGCAATGGTCGCTCAGCATTCACAAACGGCCTTCAACAGAGACAAGCAAACCCTCCGCCTAGTTCTTCTGGGCTTCGAGTGAAAAGATTCAAGGACGTCTTCGTAGAAGCGAGATTCGGAAAACCTCGGATTCAGGCTGCGTCAATGAGTGCATCTGTAGTTGGTGTTCAATTTGGCCAGCTGAATTTGGTGTGTGAGCAAATTCCTTGGCTGCAGGTGACGCAGAAATAAGCATGTTTTTTATTGAGACAGTAAATCCAACTTTTCGGTGAAACACACAGATCAAAAGTGGGTGATAAAAGGTCATGTGGTTTCATCGGCACCGAGGTATGACCATTGTGTCTTAAAATACATCACAGACGCTGCACAGAGTGGCCTGAGGGAATTATTTAAAGGGCCGACATGGGCCATGTAGTCAAGATTGCTGAGAGTCAGATTTAATACTGGATAGGACATGTTTTCACGCCAACAGAGGAAACGAGACTGAACAATGCCGTGACTTCACAGGCAGCGTTCACAGCCATCCTGTGACAGCCACGGCGCCATTCGTCGTTCCAATTGACCAGCCACCCATTAGCCTGTGAACCCGCTGCGGAAAACCCTCCTTCCAGAGGAATTGCACCTACGATCACCCCGTGACGCATCCGTAGATCAGGTTTATCACTGGGGTTAATCTGACCTTTCCACCGCCATACAGGCACCGCATTTATATTTTAGCCAACATGCAGGGCCATGTGTCCGGACAGCAATCCTTCTTCATCTGGATACCAGGTCTGATGATTGTCAAGAAATTCCATAATCTCTACTCGGATGAAAGACCCAAGAGGCCCAACCTGCACAGCAAAATACTCAATTATCTCGGCGTATCTGAAAATTAACCATGCACGCCATGACAGTGCACGAGCCCGTTCAGCTGAGCATTTTCTCTGTTGCAATGGCACATGGCGCACGGCACCTGGGATGGCAGTTTGACAGCATGAGTGGCACAGACCTCGGTTAGAATTAAATGATTGAGCGGCTCGAGATGGCTCACAGCAAACAAGTCTGCCCTGGGTCGTTACTGCACCAGAGACAGGGCAGAGGCGGCGGGGAAGGGTCGGATTGCCAGTGGGGTTTACGCTCTGAATGCTGGTTGATGATCAGAATTCGTCAGCGAACTGTAAATCATGCATGGGTGTCCCCAAGTCTTGGAATTGCACGCCGACTCCAGCCCTCCGTGCGGCTCTCAGTTGAGAATGCATTGGTTCGTTCGTATCGATGGAATGGAGTCTCCGAAGCGTCAGGCGCGCTTGTAGGCAGTCATTCAACGTTATGATTCAGGCTCTAGGTGGGAATCTTCTAGTGTAACACATTTAGTGCATGTACCTGAACGATTGCAACATAGGGTTGCTTTGCTTACGAATATTTTCAGGCTGCGTGCAAGGTTGTGGTGATCCACGCCCGAGGAAAGAGACGACTGCGTTCAGAAGCCCATGACACGGGAGATTGGGAGAAGGCGACAAAAAAAAATTAAATCGAATAAAACCCCATATAAGGAAATTTGTACAAATATGTCGTTTTCTCCGACAATACTTTTCGTCAGGGCGAATTGTTCGGAACTTCCACACCTGTAGGGTAGCTAGTCCCTGCATGAGCCGCCGTCTTCCGACAGTGGAGCCAATCTCATATCGCTTCACGGCCAACTGCATCTCGTCAATCCATCCAACACGGGCTCGAGCGAGTCAACAAATTCACGGCGGCATCGTATAGAAAATTCAATCATGTACGCAGCCCTGGACGGCCAATTGGGTTCAGGTTTTAGCCCATCACAATTAAATTCTGCCAAGAGACGACGCGCGCAGATCTCGCCGGGGACTCTGCCGAAAGCTACCTCTCGGCGCTGGTTCGAGCGTGCCCCGTGTCTGTCCGATTGCGAGGCCGTCCAGGCGAGAATTGGGTTTGAGCCAGGGGGTCCGGTGAGGAGGCCAAGGGTTTGGATCGTGAGAGCGGCCGTTGGGCTTTGATGGCGCGGAAACGTCATCGAGGGAGTTGGTTGAAACCGCTTCGCGTCTCCCCTGAAGTGCAATCAGGTTGGTCCCTTGGCATTGCCTTGCTCAAAGTCAATATTATGGGCACCCGGGGCATAGCGTGTCCAACGGTTCCTCGGATGTGCCGGGCGTAAATTTAGCCCACCGATGGCACGTCGCTGCTCGAGCGTCGTGTCAAGGGGAATGCATTGACCCAGAGAGCCCGGTCATCGCGATGAAAACTCTAGCGCCTGGGGAAGCCCGCCGTCTCGCTTCGCTGATGCATCTGGAAGGATCGAGTTCATCCGCTCAATTCATTCCCTTCTCTCCTCCCCCCCCCCTTTCAAACATAACCTTCACGACCCGAACCTTTACACGTAAGCCCACAATCGGCATATAGATTAATAGAAAAAAACTCTACTCTCCATGATCAGCACTCGCTTCCCCAAAATGGGGTTCTGGCAGGTTGAACCCTTGGCAGCCTAGGCCTGAACAGTAGCACCCAAACGGTCAAGCCGGGCGAAGCCTCAGCCCCACGAATCATATCCCTGCGAACGGGACGACGCCAAGGTCTAATAAGATAATCTTGACACCAGGTCGTTTCGTACAGACTGCACGCACCTTCGTCTGGGGCTTGACAGAGAAGAAAAAAACGACCCTTCCCCTCTCAAACCTGCGGCCGCCCGTGCCCTTCTTAATCTGCCCGCCCTAGTTCGCTTGGACCCATGCCATGGAATGTTCCGCAAGCCTCAACCCGTGGCCGAGAAAAAAGTTTAATCTTTGGCGCCTTCATGCGGCTGCTGGCCATGGCGAACCCGTAGATGCTCATATGGTATATATGGCAGCCATGTCGCGATGCCCAGACTTTTTTTTGTAGATTCCCTCTCAGCCCAGTGTTCGCACCCCTTCCACTCTTTTTAAACTTTCTTTTAATTCTTTCGCTCCCTAACCATGACGTTCGCTAAACAGCTTGCGGCTTCGGCCATTGCCCTCCTGGGCTTCACCTCTGCTGCCAGCTGCGGCAAGGTTGCTTCCACCTATCTCGCCGGTTACCACACCGATGAGGGCTTCCCCGTGTCTTCTATGCAGTGGAGCAAGTACACCGATGCCAAGTACTCGTTCGCGTACGTATTGCCGAACAGCGAATTCTACCACCAGGGACTGACTTGTACTCCAGCGAGGTCTACCCCGATCTGAGCCTCAACTTCACCAACTCCCAGCCGGAGAACATCCCCACCTTCGTCGCCGATGCCAAGAAGAACGTTCGTCTCCCCGCCCAGTCTCGCCTGTTCCATATCAGATCCGGCCTCTAACCTTAACGTGCAATAGGGCGTCAAGGCTTTGGTTTCCATTGGTGGTTGGATTGGAAGCCGATACATTTCCAACGCCTTTGGTTCCGCCGAGAACCGAACCACCTTTATCAAGACCTGCCTCGACCTTGTTGAGCAGTATGACCTCGACGGTCTCGACTTCGAGTATGTTCACCGCGTTGCGCATCATTGATAACCCCGAACGTGTAAACTAACCAAAAACTCGTACAGCTGGGAGTACCCTAACCGCCAGGGTCTTGGCTGCAACACCATCAACACGGCTGACACCATGAACTTCCTCTCCTTCCTCCAGGAGCTCCGCCAGGACCCCGTCGGCAAGAACCTTACCCTCACCGCCGCCGGCTCTCTCTTCCCCTGGTACGACGCCAACGGCACCTCGTACGTCAACGGCGAGCTTGCTGGCTTCACCGATGTCCTCGACTACGTCATGATCATGGGCTACGACATCTACGGTGCCTGGGCCGCCACCGGAGGCCCCAACGCCCCCCTCGCCTTCGCCTGCGACTCCCGCAACAACCAGGGCGGTATCAAGGAGGGTGTCGCCAAGTGGATCGCCTCCGGTTTCACCGCCGACAAGATTGTCCTCGCCGCCGGCGCGTATGGCCACGGCTTCTCCGTCAACGCCACCTCTGCTTTCCCCAACAACGACGGCGTCCTCAACGCCTTCCCTCCCCAGAACTCGTCCCACCGATTCCAGGGCGGCATCTGGGACAACGACCCCGCCATCGACTACTGTGGCAACGCCAGCCCTCCCAGCGGAACCTACCAGGTTTGGGGCCTCATCAACGCTGGTTTCTTGAACGAGACTGTCCAGCCTGCTGAGGGCATTGCTTACGGCTACGATGACTGCAGTCAGACTGTGAGTTTTTTTCCCCCCTAGAAATCTGCCATCGTGTTTGATCACTTGCTAACAATGAATAGCCCTATGTCTACGACCAGTCCAAGGAGATCTGGGTGTCCTACGACGATGTCAAGTCGCTCACCGCCAAGGGCAAGTACATTGTCGACACTGGTCTTGCTGGCTTTGCTCTGTGGGAGGCCGGTGGTGACTACAACAACATCCTCGTCGACGCCCTGCGCGCTGCCACTGGCTTTACCAACTAAGGTGGATATAGAAAGAGCGGTAGCCGCGAATGGCTTGGATTAATCCACAAGAGCTGGACCTGCAAAAGGGAGTTTTGTTCTACAGTGGGCAATCGTGTATAATTAGGTATTATGGTTTTTAATTGCAAAATCCTGAATCAGGCCCTGTAAACTGAGGAAACGTACCACCTGCTCTAATTAATTGCACCAATACGTGATATGCGAATTGCTCAAAACACCAATCTGTAAAATTGAGTCCAAGTCTCACTCGGGAGCCGCTCGTAAATTAAGACAAGGCTGTGATACTTGCGTTAATTGCATGGGAGAATGCCGCGCTCTCCACACTGCTTCGAAGCCAGAACCCCGATTGTTATTACAATGACTCTCCACTGTTAGACCGGGGGAAGGAGAGATTTATCAATGACGAGAGGAATAAGTGGAATGGACAACAGCCGTGATGATATATCCAAGGGATTGACACACGGGCTTCATCTAGGTCTCAATAACAATCAACCAAAATCGGTTGCCCAATATACGGATCGGAATGGCGTGTAACATCTCTGAGTAAGCTTGCGTATGGTAGTTTCCTAAAAAAAGACTTGATAAACGAGGCGTCCTTGCAGCTGCCAACTTGGCCTAATTCGATCGATCTACTACCACAGACCTATATTACTTACTGTTGTCTGAACTCCTCTCTAGCGAATATATTATATGGCTCGTAGACGTAGATAGCCCTCGTTCCCTATATATATTAAGATACGGTTCAAACTTTATAGGCTGATTGGTAGAGTTCTTGATGATTGCTGCTCAGAGCCAGCTGTTTAATGATGGCACATCGATGTATCCCAATGTCACCGACTACCCTTGTTTATTCGTCACCGTAGAACTTAGCGAGGTAAAAGTTACGCAATGGCCACGTCATGATTTTAGCCTGTATCATACAAACTGCCACGGCATCGGTTATCGACTCGCCATGAATTGCGCCACAGCCAAGTTTTTGGGTCGGCCAGTGGCACGTCCTTGACACATACGACCATACCTACTAGAGAATTCGGGATCCCGTCCGCTCTCCCATAGACAAGCTGGTAAGGGGCCGATTAGTAGTTGGGTCGGTGACGACCAGCGAATCCCGGCTGTTGTATGTTTTTGTTGTTCAGTTTTTTTTTTTTTTTTTGGTGTGGGCCTCCTTAGTTAGTATGGTCGCTTGGTGGGAGACGTCGGCACCGCCATGATGGAAGTTGCTGGTTGCGCGACCGGCAGCACTGGAACCTGCAAAAACATCACGGCCATGAATCAGGCCATGAAATGATTGCTCGCTCACGATGGCATTCCTGCGCTGCGGCCGAGACGGTCGGATGAGAGTGATGGTGTTCAAGGAGACCCAAGCTGGAATGAAACTCCCATCTTGACCCCCTGACCTGTCCAGCCGCATTTTACCAACCGCATCCGCCAATCAAGTCATGGCTGAGGCACATCACGGCTCCTATTTGGTGGAAGGATTATATAGATGCACCCGCCATGATAATCATTATCTTATTCATGGTCCCATCTTCGTTATCGTTCCTAAGAGCTCCTTCAAACCGCTCGGGTGACCTTATAGCTTCAGGTTCAGTCATTACATTTAAACTATAGACGAATTTTCTGGACTATCACTGTGCAAGTTTTTGGCAACATGGGTATTTCCAAAGACAATATCTTAAGATGCCAATTGTTGTTTTCTTGTAGTAGATGTGCGTTGAAAAGGCATGTTGGGTTTCAGAGGTGTCCCGAAATCATGAAGAGGTATCTTCGACATGGTCGGTTGCGGAATGTCATTTTGATAGAGTTATGTTGTGACTGATGCCTTCGATGAGGGAGAAGAATGCGCGCACTGGGTAGAATTCTTTCTAGTTCAAAACTCGCTCCGTCATCTGCTAGAGAGGCTCAAAGGCCCAATTGTGTTCGTCAATTCTTTAGCAGCGGAAGGCACTCTTTTTCTTGACTGCATACTATTCTTGTTTCTTTAAACTCGAAATGACTCTTTTCTTTGTACTGTTCAGCTTTCCTATCATTCCCAAAAAGTGCTTTTCACGTAAATAGAGGGAATCTCAACACACCAATCTTGAGAGTCTACCAGCAAATCAGTTTGGCCTCGTGGTTCGTGGTCAACCCAGCCCGAATCGCTTTTTACAACCGGACTGCCTTTAGAGGAGATGACCAGACCCTGGGATGCTGGACCGCGCCCAGAATCTTTCTAATGTTGTCAACATATAATCATACTCTTGGAATGAGGACACAGAAATTCTGACTGTGAAATCATTTCGGATAACGTGGACATGTTCCAGTCGAGAGACACAAAATCCAAGGAGGAAGCTGGCCCAGCAACCAAGGTAACATCGATGCCAACCGGGAATAAGATGTGCTTCAGAAAGCAATGTGATGGCTCGCTGGACCGTACATTGAGTCTCTTGGCTCAAGAAATCTAATGTCATTTGTTGACCAGAGAGGAAAGGATTGATGGGAATCAGTGTAGCAACAAGAATGCACAGCTGATATGAAAGACCCATGGGGGAATGGGCATTGTGCAAGTCGAGCGCTACATTGACCTGATTGTTGTCCATAGCTTCATCCTCAAAAGCTACGCTGCAAGAGCCAAGGTCTTTTTTCAAATCTGCAAAGGTCTTGTGGCATTGCCCGGTTGGTTCGCGGATGTATTGCACTATGCACAGGACCATCCTGTAAAACGATGCCGGGAACCCGAGCACGAGGCTCGAATAGGCCCCAACATCTTTCCCGTGACTTAGCAAGCGCTCAGCCATAAGCCAGAAGTCGGTGTCAACAAGGAAGCCGGGAGTCGTGGGATTCCAGACTGCGGCGCGGAAGATGTGAAACAAGGTACAGTCCAGAGCGTGCAGCTCTAGTAATGTAATTGGCTGTGGGTCACAATCGAAAGGTGAGCGGCGGTTGAGTCTGCGCTTGAGCAAGTGAACGATAGCCACCAGGTGAAAGAGAGTCGATTCTCGCTCGGGATATAATACCTTTTTGCATTTTTGAACAGGTTATCACTTTGCAAAGTATTTGGCGGAATGCAACCCGGGGAAGAATGAAGGAAATAACTTACTCCGTATACAATAAGAAACATGACCGCCATGATAAGCCCATCGCTGACTGGTACTTCTTTCTCATGAACCTCGGCCACTGATTTATTTACCTCTTTCAAAGCTCGATGGTATAATTCCAGCGCTTCCGGGAATGAGTAGGTTTTATTGGACTTGTGTAGATGCGCTGCACTGCATGCCAGCACGACGTACTTGAGGTCGTCATGTTCCCGCATTGACTTTCTTACATCGTCTGGGAAACCTTCTTTCTCGGTATGCTGCATATGAGTGAGCGTGATGAGTGGCAGGAACTCGGTGAAGAAGTAGCTGGTCAGCATCAATTCTGACCCCCTCTTCACAAGCGCGTCGCTACCCGTACCCAACCGGGGTACAGCCTCTGCGGATTTAGTGGTCATGCCGGCCGGATCAGCTTTGCGGGGTCCCGACAGCCGCTTTCTATTTCGTTTAAACACGCCGCTCCGCTTGCCGTATCGCTTGTCGCGAAGTTCATCTGCCGATGGCCTAACGCAATCGCGAGAGCCAACCAGGCAGCGACGACATTGCGGCAAGCCTCCGTCACACTTCTTGCGCTGTCTCCTGCCTGGCGACATATATGGGCTTGGTTAAACACAATCCCCTGTGCCAATAGTCTTGATGCTTGATGAAGTGGACTCACATGTTATGCAGCCATCCTTGGTTCTGAGGCGGGGTTCCGTGCGAGCTCGAGTGGCGGGATTTTCCGTGGCCATTACGCTAAATAATGATTCTATGTCGACGGAGCGTTCAAAGGGCTCAAGGTGGAAAAACCAGGCGGCCACAGCATACTTTGGACAGTTCTGTTCCGCATGAAAAGACGTATTGGTGAGTTCGGTAATGGGCATGAATGAGCACGAGGCCGAATAAAAGCGGACCTGATTTGGATCTGAGTGTGGATGCCTGTTCTTGGCTATGATTGGTGCCAGCGAAACGAGCCAATCATTAGCATTTGCGACAGGAACCCGCGTGTTCCATGGGACATTCGTCTGTCTCATTCGGATAGTTGGTCAAGTAAAGCTAGGTAGCTTGTTCCCTGACTGACGCTTGTGCTTATCAAGTTGGCCAACAGATAGTATTTCCGCCTCAAGGAGGATATGGGGGTTGACTTTTCCAGGCATTTTCAGATTTTACGGCAAGATTGGACGATCTGGCAACTATATATCCCCCGGGTCTGTCGCCTCATGGTGTTCCTCGTCATACCCCATAGCTCCTTCATTCACATCCTCTTTGCGACCTTGGACTTTATTATTATTCCAGCAACACCTTGAAGGTATAGTTGCACACTCAAAAGAGACCATCATGGAACATCTATCATCTGCCAGTTGGGGAAATTCCGTGGCCTACTACAACGGTCGAGTTTACACCGTCAATGAAACCCAAGTATGGGCAGAAGGTTTTGTTGTCAACGAGACTGGGGTCTTTGAAGCTGTCGGATCTAGTCAAGAGATTCTCGCTATTGCCAACAAGCGCAAACTGGTTCGTTTCGACCTACGACAAAAATTCATCATGCCAGGAATCCATGATGCTCATGCGCATATGTATTTCGCTGGGATGGCTCACATCAGTGAAGCTGCAGTTAAACTCGAATTAAACGACAATAAAATAGCGGAAAAAATCCACCAAGGTCACTGCATGTGTTCCTATACTGGGGAGAGGCATGATTGGATTATTGGAAATTCATACCTGCCAATCAATTTCCCAGAAAACATCCCAGATCGCTCCCACCTTGACAGGCTTTTCCCAGATCAGCCCGTCTTGATCCGTGAACTCTCAGTGCACAGCATGCTACTTAACACGGCAGGCCTGAAGCGCCTCAATATCAATGATGCTACACCAGACCCACCTGGGGGCCGCTATGTACGTCGTGCTGACGGAACGTTGAGTGGCGAGGTTTGTGAAACCGCCATGGAGAAGGTCTGGAGTGCAATTCCGCTACCACCCATGGCTCATTACAAAAGAGCATTAAGCCACGCGGTTTCAATCTGCCACTCATATGGAATTACGTCTGCCCAAGAGGCTACTGCCAGCACCATGGAACTGCACGCTTTCAGAGAGCTCGAGGCTGAGAACAGACTAGACTTTGATATTTACACGCACATAGTAAGCGCCCCTGGCGCTGCTGTTGGTGAAACGGAGGAGAGCCTCGCAGCCCAAATCAGCATCGCTGAAGGGTTTAGAACGAAACATATCCATCCCCGCTTCATTAAATTTATCCTGGATGGAGCACCTATGGCACCCAATTTTACGCATGCCCAGCTCGATGCAGAGGGAAGAGTTGATGAGCACCACCTGGTGGTGTCTCAGGATACTCTTCTGGAACGCATGAAATTGTACGATCAGAAGGGCTTCACCTGCAAGCTCCATGCTACAGGCGAGGGAAGTGCTCGACTAGCATTGGATACGATTGAAACGGTTCGAGCGCTGAACCCGCACGGCCCAAGACATGAGATCGCCCACTGCAATTCTGTTCATGCCGGTAAGCGACCTTTGGATGGAATTGACTCAAGATACTGAGAACTGACGCCCACATGCTAGACGATGTCAAGAGATTTGCCCCGTTGAGGGTAACTGCAGAGATGTCTCCGGCGATTTTCCATTTCGAGGAAATGGCCCGAGCGAACCCTACGTTCTTAAACTGGGACTTTGTTGGAATGCACAAAACGGGTGCACTTACAACCATAGGTTCGGACTGGGTGGTAGTCCCTACACCAAACGTGCTGCCTTCTGTCGCATGTCTCGCCGAGCCAATTGGCGCCGGGATTGCACCAGACGTCCACGACGGCCTGACAAATTTGCAAAGGGGGAGTCGAGCTATTATCCGCATCCTGACTTTGGGCGGTGCGGAAGCCGTCGGGTCACTGCATTCCGCTGGTAGCATAGAGGTCGGCAAAAAAGCCAACTTCATCGCCCTGGACAGCGATCTCAGCCAAGGCGAGTTTGCCAATGCAAATTGCTTGCAGACCTGGTTTGAAGGGCGCATTGTATACACTGCAAGGAAGGATAGATCGGTGGCTTTGTAACTAGCAATATGCAGATACCAATGGATTCGCCGCTTGGTAGCCCCACGATTGAGCCTACCGCCAAATTGGGCCTCGCGTTTCTCCAACCAGAAAGCTGGATATGGCGTCGGTAAGCTGTTGTGGAGAGCTGAAATAACCGAGGAGCTATTTGTGAACTATCGAAGCCTTTATGTTCTTCAGGCAAGCGGCTCCGCAGGGTCGTGGGCCTGACATGAGCTAATGCAACAGTAACTCGTGGCGCCCACCAAACTATTGCTAGTCGGGACGGTATGGTGAGTTGGATATGTTCATGAGGGCCGCTGAGGGATAAAACCGGCTTCTTCGCTCACAATTTTCCATCATCCTCATCTCAGGCACGAAGCGTGTGCATTTTCAGATCCGTTTAGGATGGCTGGTAAGATGCTACTGATTTCTGCCCTTGCCTTCTTCGCAAGTGGTGTTGCCGCATCGCCACGTCAGTTGTTTGAACGAGAGGCGTGCAATCGCGACAACTTATTTCGATGCTTCATTGATGAACGGTACTCTACACAAGCCAGTAGCTTTTGCTCCGGCTTGTCACCATTCACAACTACTGTCGCCACTGCAACTGCAATCACGTCAGCGCACCACTTAATCTCTGCTAATTAAATTCCTTCTCACTAACAAATTCTAGAACCACAACTGTCCAGGCCCAGGTTACTGAAAATGCCATCACCAGCACCGTCACCCTTACCACCACTGTTGTCACCGAAACAATCCCCTCATCAACCACCACTTTGACGCTCGGTGTCGGAACTGTGGCCAAACGCCAGGCGGCAGCGAGCGCACCCAAATGCATGACAAACGGCGTCACGTACCCAGCTAGCCGCATCACTTCGGCGTGCTCATGCATAGACGTACCGGCCGCTACTGTCAGCCTTACCTACACTGCAAGCACAGAGATTGTGTCAATAGTAAGTCTGCTATTCAGGCCGCAGCCACCATGCACAGGGAACAGACGCTCAAACCAACGCTAGACCGAAACCTTGTACACAACCCCTTTGGCCACCACAACAATTTGGTCAACTGTCGCCACGGACACGACCGTGGGAGTGTACACTGTCACCATGGGCCCTCCCTCGCCAACAAACCGCATTGTCAACGGTGATTTTGAAACGGGAGATTCCAGCGGCTGGCAGTTGCTTCCCGACAGCTGGACAGGAGAAATGTCGACGTCAAACTTTGCTCCCGCCTCGGGAAAATGGTCGTACAAGGTAACTGGATCAGGCGATAGTCTTGGCTCGTTGCATCAAACCGAGTTGATATACTTGGAGGCAGGGGAGTACCAGGTCGGAGTCACCACCACACCTCTCCTCTTTCCCTATGTAACTGGAGGCTGGGGTGGCTATGCGGTATTCCAGTTTTTAAACCCAGAAACGGGCACAAACATTACAGTCACTCTTCCAACGGGGACTAAGAAGATTGTTAATCGTGCTTATGCAATCCCACTCCAGCAAAACTTTGACGTTCCCAAGGACGCGGCTGGCTACAACCAGGTGACTATTAGCTATCTTACGGCTAATCCTCCGGTTGCTTCGATAGATGGCATTTTCCTCCAAAGGGCATCGTGAAACGTGTCCTTGATTAGTATTAGTTAAAGCTGATCAATTAGATTAATATATTTTGGGGAAATTCGTATCGGTGAATAGACCATTTTGATTACGGAGTAGTGTCGGCAGCTGAGTAAGTTGGCGGGATTTTGACATTACTTACCACTTCCAAAAGAAGCCATCAATCAACCCAAGTTTTCCATATAAATAAATGCAAGTTTCTATAACATGGATTCAATTGGATCCGACAGGCCCAGCTTTGAAATAGCCAACATCCAGATCAGCACTACCATGTTACACTCGCGCTCCTAAAAGTTAGGTGGGGCAACGAGTCACAACGTCAGACTCAAGCGGCTAAGAGCGAAGCTAAGCTGTGGCGGAGCAACAAAAATAGCCATTCCAGTCTGCATAGCGGGGTGGCTGTGCTGTCCTCTTAAATCGAATCGAACAGCACCCCGATGAATCTCACCACATTTCCATCACCACAATGCCCTCGCCAACATGTCTACAGAATTAGAGATCAACACTCGAGCGTCCCTCGAAAATGTTCCATCAGAACTCCAAAGCCTCATTTTCGAACTCATATGCCCACACTGTTTCTTCGGTACTTTGACGCTTCCATGGCCATTCACCAAGGACCTCAAATGCCGGCGGAAAGCTATCAAAGCTCTCGCCCTAACATCAAAACGTCTTCGACGGGTCGCTCTTCCTTTCATGCTTCATGAGATATGTGAGCAGTTGTCTTCGGGTGCTATCTTTCGTCTCTTCAACTCCCAACCGGAGCTGGCCGCCCACATGAGACAGTTCGACTTTAACATGGGCGAGACGGATGGAGAAATCGCCCTAGAGCTTGTTGAACCGATCTTGCGCAAGGCATATAAGGAGCGTGTGATTGGAATCAATTTTGCAGAAGTGAAATCTGATCCTTGGAAGGCTAGAATCATTTGCTCAGAACTGTTCATGAGGCTGGCCCCCAATCTCAGCTCAATATCAGTGGAGGTACCCGAAAGGTTCCAAAATGTTCGCTCAGGCTGGAACTGTGTTCCCACCCCTTTTCCAAGGTTACAATTCAGAGACGATCACAAGTTCAAAGCAGCCAAGTCCCTGAAGCTAGTGAATCCAACAGGCTTCTTCACCAACATATCACATCCGTTTGTGAATTCCATCCTTTCGTATGCGCCCAACTTGGAATATCTTAGTTTCCATGGCCTACCGGGGAACTCTTCAACGGTTTATTTCAATTTCGCAAACACAGCAGAAACATTCGGGAACTTAAGGACGATGGATTTCCAAGGCTGTGCATTTGGCAGTACTTTTCGAGATACCGACTTTAATGTTTTCAGCGACATGCTTCTGCACGCCTCGAAACTTGAGAGCTTTTCATTTCGACCAGCTAAAAACACAGGAGGGGTTGTGCACGCAGTGCCGCCAACCGAATTTATCGCTGCTCTCCGACCTCATCTACCAACCCTTCGGGTGCTGAACTTGAACTGGAGAGAGATAAATATTTCCGGCGAGCAAAATCGAGTCACCCTCTCCAATGTCATAGGATTCACCAGTCTCAGAGAACTTGGGTTGAGCCAGAATCTCTTCTGCAGTTGTGGCCCAAATCGTGAGGATCATGGCATCGACAAATGCTGCTTGGCGGAAGTTATTCCACAAACTGTGCAACATATGAGAGTGTTCCTTGGATTAAGCGACTGCCTTTGTCATCCTGGCATCCTGTCCTTGAGTGAAAAGGTTGCAAAAAAAATGTTCCCCATTCTTGAAAGTCTCGAAATTACAAAAAGCTCTACATGTGCGAATTATAAGGAGGTGCTCTGTCATCATGGACAGAAGGAATCAGTTGCATTAGAAAAGTGCCGTCAAGCTTTTGCGGGAACCAGTATCAAACTACAATTTTCGGGAAACCTTTTTAGGTGGATTAAAGATTTAGAGGGGGACAGTAAGTCTTGGATGTCGATAGTCATGGAATAAAGAATGGAGAATTTTGAGGTCTACCGGCTGCTGATTTGGCATATGGAAATCGACAAACTATAAACCCATGTCACCAATATCCGGATGCAGAAGCCCCAGTGATTCCACCACACGCAAACGATAATATCGAGGTCAGCAGAGTCTATCTCCAAACACGGAAAGAAACTGTCTTTAGGCTCCGATATTTCTCTAATTGAGCTGAATTTTCCAATATTCATTTGAAATGAAGATCCATGGTTTCATCAAGTGTCTTTTAGAATTGGGTCACATATCAGCATCTGATCTCAAATTCAGGTAGCATGTTTGCGCCTAAGATAGAGTCCAACCACGCGTTACAAGCAACATGTGGCGAGTGTAAGCTCAGAATAAATATCGCTTGTATCTCATTTCACATTATTTACTAAGAATAGCAGAATTTTAACGTGGCACATTGTTTGATTCAATATTCTCTTCTGTCAGAAGATGGCACCACTGGTGACTAGCAGTCAGCATTAGCCAATCACAAGAGCAACTCTACACCATGGCTACAGTCCAAGCCATCAGTTGGTACTCGAAATCTTTTAAATTGACGGAAATAACAAGATGAAGATGATACGCATGAAGAAAAGGTGGTCTAATCTCATAATTTGTGATGAAATTCTGATACTCAGTGTCTGTACCAAGCATGGGAAGCTGATTAAATTGAACGATTCTACATCGTTTGACAGACATGCCCTGCATCTTGGATAAAGAGACCCCCCTAAATTAGTAGAGGTGATATCACCAATGGGATAAAGTCGAAATCCTGTTTTGTTGACACCAGGATCCGGATGCTGGTCACACTCCAATACCTATTACATTTGATTGGTCCATTTTGATGACATCCCTGTCCCCTCCCCTGCTCACAGAGCACCGCCCCAGGCGACCGTTGTGAAGGATTTTGGGCGAACTACATTGCAGCCTCCAGGCGTAATATATATTACCCTCTGCCTGACCTCCTCGACTCCCCATCCTTCCTACGAACAATTTCATGAAATCACCGCCATCATGTTCTCGATTGCACATATCTTTAGAATTGCGTTGTTGCTGACGTCTTTGCTATCACTGGCCTTGTCATCCCCACCTCCTAGCCATGACAACGATGATCTTTACATGGCGAACGAAGAGGTTCACATGGCACTTTTTGAGCAGCTCATGGAATCCATGCTTCTCGAAATGCCCCGAGACCAATCGCAGTCTGACAAATCGCTTTTCGACAATACCGAAAGAGTTGCTCGTATTATCAAGAAGGATGGTGGTGAAGAGGTTGAGAAGCGATATCTTGAGGCCGTTGAGGATTTTGTTCTTGAAAAAGCTTCCTTAGAATCCACGCAATCGATCCTTGTCGATTTGTTTCACTCTTTAGGAAATGAAGAACTACGGGATGAGTATTCCGAATTCCTCGACGCCCCTATCAAGACTGAAGATGATGAAGCGGCGTCACGAGCCACGCTATGTCGCATAATCGGCATAGAATCCACATTTCCGCAGAGCCCCCATCAGGAAGCGGTCATGGAGAATATGCAATTTATCGTGACGAAAATCGAGGTATAGTAACCCCTGGCGTGCATTTGGAAGAGTTCCTGATCATGTAACCACAGACTCGCTGGAGGGATGACCCCAACATGCTCAAGGATGTTCTCAGCAAATATTATTCGTTTATTTTTGCAAAATCTAAGTCAGAGGCTTTTTCGATCATGAAGGAGCTTACTGATATGGTTTGGGAGGAGGAGGATTTGGTGATGCGCTTGGAGGCGTTGTATGAGTTGCTTCATTCTAATGAGGCGGCAGGTTCTCACGATGAACTGTAAACCGGTACATCACAAATCAATTTAAAGATGCAGAGGATTATTGCGTGATATACTTGACAGGTGTTTGGCTATTCTGACCTGGGACTCATCTTTTATAACTTGGAGTTGATCCCTAAGTCTGGCTTGTCTCGCATCATATTTATTAAACAATCTTTACTCTTCCTCATTTAAAAATAGTTCAGTTGTTACAATCTTGCAGAGTGGTGGTGGAGGTGCAAACAATCTCATCTCACATCCTTTGAATCCCGGGCAATATCACTTCGCACACCTTACCCCTTGGCTCAATCAACATGAGGCTATCCATTTCCATGCTCTCGGGGGTTGTGCATGGAGCAAGTTGCGCACCTCTAAAGGCCCGAAAGAATGCTGCTGCTCCATGTCGAAGTTCCATGTATGCCAATTGTTTACCAATGCACCCCCGAGAACCTGCCCCGAAAGGCGTGAAGGCTGCCTTTGCGGCTTCAGATGAGAAACATGAACCCGTCGGCAACCAGCGAGCATGATCAAATCTAAATAGGCGTCAGTAAAATTTCATCCATGGATCCAATCAACAACTTACACGTCAGGGTTTTGGAATATCTTAGGATCCCGATGCATCGTCCAAGATTGTGTCGCAACATGCGTGCCGCCAGGGATGTAGTAATCACCGCACTGGACCCCTTCTGGAGGTGTAACACGGAGAAGCGGTGTGGGGGCGGCGCCATAAAGACGAAGGGTTTCTTTGATGACCGCATTAAGGACTGGAAGCTTTTCAAGTTTTGCATCTGTGAGTGGTTCTTCGAGCTCGGCTGCCTCGCGTTCAACATCACCCTGGAGGATCTTGTTCGACAAGACCGCCCACACAAGATACGTGAGTGTATTCGCCGTCGTATCAGTGCCGGCAACCATAAAAGAACCGGCCTCAGCGCATATATCGTCATTAGAAAGAGGCTTTTCGTCCTTGTAGCTTTGGGCTAGCACCTTGGCAAACAGGTTTTTGGTTTCTGATGTCTGCTTGCTGTTTGCGACTGCTGCCTGGCCTTTTCCAAGGAGCTCCTTATGAGCCAGAAAGAATCTCTGGTTGCGGAACCCCGGGGTTCGACTGATCACCGCATACAACCAAGGAAAGGATAATGCTGAGAATGCTGCGACGTTTGCCAATCTTACGGCATCAAACCAAGGATCCTCCTACCTAATATTAGTTGTATAACCAGAAGCGGTTGGGTTGTTGGTACCTTGCCCTTGGCGAGCCCATCAAAAGACTCCCCAAACATCAGCCGGGAGACAACGTCAGAAGCCATCAGCATCCACCATTTCCGGATATCAACCAGTCCATTTCTTCTCATGACGTCATTCTCCATTCCTTCAATTGCAGCCCTAACTTTATCAAGAACCATGTCTTCCCAGTCGCTTCGAAGAGATGTATTTGTGAACCCTCTTCCCAGTAGCTTCCTGCGATCGGCATGGTCTACTGTGTTGGTCATTTGAAAGAGACCATAGGGTGGCTTTCCGGCTTCAGTGACCCCAAAGTAGTGGTAGTAATCCGCCTTTTTGAAGTTTCCACCGACTCGATGGATCGTCTTATAAGCTTCGAGATCTGATACGAAAACTTCGTTCGGCGCCACGCGGACAAAAGGTCCAAACTCTTGATGAAGCTTGTGGTAGTAATGAACTTGGCGACGTGATAGATTGGCCATGGTTCCAGGAAGCCCCGTGAATCGGGCATACCAAGGGCCAGGTATCGCGTTGAGCGGGGATAGAGACGCCTTTGCGAGGACCTGATTTTTGAATCAATGCCAAAGATCAGAAGTTTTTTCTTTGGGGTTGCAAACCTTAGGAATGTGCCAAAGCAAATAAATAGCTAACGTCGATACCACGAGAAGTAATGTGTTGGAAGCCATGGTTTTGAAGTTGTCGGGAGTTTGTCAATGTACAGTATTCTTTTTTATTTCTTTCAGGAATCTTGGCTTTTAGAAGTAGCTCCTTCTTCATTTTTATCATGGGCCTTTTTAATACTTCATAATGGTCAAGATGGCGACCACCAGGAAAGGTTAGTGTCCAATCTTCACCATGCAAAGATACCCTCGGATCTGTACTGGTCACACGTTAGTGATCGACAACACGGCACGATCTATCTCGCATTTCGGCCTGTGGGAAGAATACAGCGAGAACGATAGGGCTGCGGCTACACATGGATACGAGAATTTTCAATTAGGTAAGACGAAACAGAATACTCGATGGTGACGTCGGTAAATATGGTCAACTACCCTGCGCTATGGTGGCTCTTTTCCCTCCCACACCTCAGATGTGGTGCAAAGTAAGGCAGTAACTTTAGTCGACCAATAGTGATCCGAATATAATGATTGATTGTTTATGTAAGTCTATTGTCAGCATTGAGAAGCGGCCGCCGATCAACCATGATCACCGTCAGCGATCTTGGCATCCCCTCGGGGTGGAGTACCGTAGCAGTTAATCGCGAGCCGCGAGATCGTCTCGGAGAATTAACAGCATTGATGCAAGTCTCGGATTTTTCGGCTCAAAGCGAACCCCGACAACTAGGCCTGTTAGCCTCAACGGACTAGATGAAATTGGGCTAGATTCCCTGGGCCGCTCGTGTCTAGGCCTTCAATAGGAGCAGTGCGTTAGCTTTGGCGTACCATCTTAGAGAAAATGCCGGATGACGTTTTTGAGCACAGTATGAAGCCCTGTTTAGATGCATGAGTTCCGATGCCCGAGGATAATCGACCGCATTTCGCTACATTGCCTCGCCTCGCGCCTTGGCAGGCGAAGCTTGTGACCGAATGGTTAGAATGAAATCTATAAAACCTAAGCAGAGTTAGAATACTTTAGGTCAAGAAAAAAAAGCCAAATTTGGTCCAACTTGGTCTCATTATATCCGAAATGCTTCTCAAAGGTGGAACTGTACTTATCCTTGGCGATGGAGACAGAATCTCTGCTATCAAAGCGGATATTCTCATTGAGGGGCGCCTCATTTCAAGGATTGAACCCTCTATATCGGTACCTGAAGGATGGGAAACTATTGACTGCACAGACAAAATAATATCCCCAGGGTTTGTGGACACTCACCGCCATTTTTGGGAGACATCACTCAAGGCAATTTGCGAGGACTTGACCGGCGTGGAGTATTTTGCCACCAGTGAGTAAATTCCCGAATTCGCACTATCATGTCTTGGATAGAAACTGATATTCTTCCTGTGTTTACTTCTGCCTTTACATTTAAGCCGAGAGATGTCTTTTGGGGCAATCTTTCCGGCTGTCTAGAGGCGATTGATGCTGGCACCACAACTGCGCTAGATTTCGCGCACGTGAATTGGACTAAGGAACACGGTAACTTTAACTCGCAAATTATAGGTCGCTTGAAGGCATTAAAATTTGATGCTGACTCCAAAACTTAGCAAAGCAGGCACTGGCAGGGACTTTATCCTCGGGAATTCGTTCCATATTCGCCCTTGCCCCAACCGTCACGCTTAAATCCGCTGGGCCTAAGCCAGAACTCGGCGAAATGTTGCCCGAATGGTTCATGCCGCTATTCGAAGAGCTCGCTGGATCTGAACCCATCAAAGATGAAAATTCCCGCGTACGCATGGGACTTGGATTTGACTTCTTCCATTTACCCAAAGATGTCGTTCTTGATGTGTTCAAAAGGGCTTGGTCCTCTGGAGCGAATATTGCTACGTGTCATTGGGCGAGGTTCAAAGGCAACAAAGGGGATGGCCTGCCACAGCTGCTTCAGTCCTACGGTCTCCTTGACGAGAGGATTGTATTTTCTCACATGGGCGGTCTAACAAGCGATGACGCAGAGCTTTTGCAAAAGGCCAAGTCTTTCATCGCTGCCTCCCCAAGTACAGAAATGACCATGGGGCTGGGTCCCCCGGCTTGTTTTCGGGACGACCTCCCAGGGCTAGATTCGGTTTGCTCACTGGGCGTAGACTGCCATTGCGTCACTAGTGGGAGCATGGTAAATGAAATGCGTGTTGGCTTACTCGCAGCTCGTGGACTTGACAGCACTGATAAACTTCGCGGTGGAAACATGCCAAGGACCATTTGCCGCACATCACATGACGCTTTTGTGATGGCTACCATTCAGGGTGCTCGCGCATTGAATATGGAGGATGAAGTGGGGAGCATTGCGGTTGGGAAGAAGGCGGACCTGGTCATTTTCGATGCATGCAGTCCATCCATGGCAGTGGCTGCACAGCTTGACCCTATAAAGGCTATCGTCATGCATTCGAATGTCGGGAATATTGATACGGTTCTTATAGACGGTGTTGTGAGAAAGAGGAACGGCAAGCTACTCCAAAGTCGGTTAGTGGAATGGAAGGAAGAAAAAAGGGCGTTCCTTGAAACAGACCAAGTGGTTCAGTGGAGCGATGTCGTGGCTCCGGTATTGGACACACAGAAACGGTTTTTATCAAGACTTCCGGAATTCGACATGAAACAGGTTCAAGAATTAGTTTTCAACCTGTATGGTATGTAATAAGCTGGATCTTGCTGAGTCTTGGTTTGGGAGTAAACTATGATTTTGACAGAACACTTCTAACATTATCGAAGTATGATCCGGAATGCATCCACTTGTTAAACAAACTCAGACAACTCTTATATTAGAGTTAATTCTTATGCCTAGCAATGTTGTAAAGGATACTGACTGCCGTATTTGTTGAATGTTTCTCATGCTGATGTGCTAGGTTATCCAAACCGGAGCTTGGCTCCCATATAACGAAGATGAGATGGGATTTCCCTCCCACCGATACCGCGCTACTGACATTCTCCAAGCAATACCCTCAGCAGTCAAGGAATAGTCACCGCATAAATCCCCATCGCCTCCCTCGAGAATTCATGTTACCCCCTTCCATTATCACGCATACCCCTTGCTTTGGATTTACCAAGACCTTGAGATTTATTTATTATGACATGGGCGCATTGTCACTCTCCACCTCACCGACAAAAAAGTCATAGACGAACGGATCCAAGAAGGACAAGTCGTCAAGCATGGTCTCATCCTCGTACCCCAGAAACCCTCCTTCCATATCTGTAAAAGAAACGGGCGGGATATTTGCTGCATGGACCCATTGCGATGAGGCTAAGGGATATTGAGTTTGGTACGAAACTTCCCCTAGTGGATCTGGCCGGAGCGTGAAGTCATCGCTGCTGTTATATCTATCTTGGGAAGGATGAGACGGTACAGACTCAATATTTGAGGTCGTCTTTCGTTTCCATATCAACGCCCTTTGTTCAAAGAGATCAAGTAGACATTGTGCATATCTCCAGTGCCGAGATAGCTCCTTCAGAGCCAGCATAAGGGATTGAAAATGACTTCGTGACTTTGCAGCCACAATCGGGTTGCATGAGCCAACCTCATTGCTGACGTGAATGATTGCTGTGAAGAGAGCATGGTTGATGTAAAACCAAAGAGGGGACAAGCTGTTATGACTTAGGAGAGAATCAAGTATAGAACAGATGGTAACTGTGGCATCCCCGCAAAGACCAGGGTCGCTGCATGTCTCGAATGCTTGATCTCTCACGTTGTGTCTCGGCGGAGGTCGATGAAGGCGGATAATGAAGTCATTATACGTCAAATGAAGCATGGATTTCCAAATGTCTAAATTAACCACAGATGGCTGAAGCGTTCGTGGAAGCTGTACCAGAAATTGGGCGAGCGCCCCATCTGCCTTCTGGATAGCCTGAACACGCGTCTCGGTAGAGGCATTTGGCGAACACCACTCTCTCATTGTCCGAGAAATTATTTTGCAAAGCTTTGTCTGCTGGACAACAAAGTCTACTGCTGCCCCGGGTATTCCTTCAAAATGGGAATGATCCAGTTCTGGAACATCGCAATCATCAAGATTTCTGCCGCCGGGGTTAGTGGATGATCTTTATGGTCTGTATAGGATGACTCACAGCGCCTGTGGCCGACCGCATGAAGCAGAAGCGATGGTGTCGAACTGGAATAAAATCCACCAGAGTCGTGTGTATCCCCGCTTGTGGGCTGCTTGCATTTTGCATTTAGTAATATCCCGATGCATTCCAAGTCCAAGGGCAGTTCGGGTGGCCACTCCTATCCAGTACCAGGAATTCGCAATGATTTCTTCCTGGCCATCCGTATACCAAGTCATCAGCAGCGCTACCTGGACATACCTGTATCGATCTTGATCAAGTCGATAATCAACCAAGGTCTTGGCTCGGCGAAAAAAGATGGCCTGCAAACTTTTCATATTGTCATCTTGCGATGCCAGAACATGTGCCCCGACAAGGAAAACCGCGTTGAGCAAGGCCTTAGATGCTGGATTTCCTGGGTCCTTCCCTTCGTACTGACTCATAAATAGCTCTTCATCAACAATCGGCCATCCTGAATTCACTGTATCAAAGTACGCCTGAATTAAACTATCTGCCAATCTCTTGTCCGGCAGTTTAAGGGCCTCAGGAGGAATGAGCTGGAGAGTGGAAGGAGCATGTTTGCGATGGAGCGGGCGGTTACAAAAGTGAAAGACTCCATCTTCGTTGGGCTTGGGTGAGTTTTGGCGAAGGAGATAGTTGCAATTAGAAATCTCGGTCCCAATGAAACAAAGGAGAGTCTGGTGGTCAAGTTCTCGACTCCTGACATCTTCGCGATGCAAAAACTCCAGATTGTTGTCGTCCTCCTCATTTTGTGTTTCGGTTCCTGAAACCGATGCTGTCGATGACGGCGACAGTTCTTCAGCTGAGCTAGCTGGTACAACTGCCGATAAAGCCAACCCAGATCGTCGGGGACGAATAGGTACGGGATCCCTGGGGCGGATCGGGGCATCCCTGTGCTTCTTTTTGGGGTATATCTGGCATCCTGAGAGATTACGGGAGGCACAGCTCGTACAAGGAGCTCCTTTATCTAAAAGATCGCACCGTGTCTTGCGCTCGTGGCAGTGGACACAGGCTCGTCCATCTAGGAGAGGAGATTGGTCAGACCATTGTTCAGGGCCATGTGGAGTGCTCAGAGCAAGGCGGGGCCGCTGTGGTTGACTTACTGATTCTCCGCCGAGAAATCGGAGATTGTCTAGTCGCACTTTTCATTTGCTGGACCCTTGAACTGGTTTGCTGCATGGTCAAGGAAGCATATGGAATGAATTGATGTCGATTATGTGGACGCGATGAGGTGAAGATTGATCCAAGCGGCGGAGAAATTGACCAATAGCGGCACCACGTGAAGGGTTCGGAAGTTGCGGGTCTGGAGTAATTGACCAATCACGGCACATCAAAGCTCCGATCGACTCTTGGCCAGAGATGGTGGCAAGCACTTACACCGTGTTTTCAACTATATATGTCAAGATTTTGGCCCAAGATGTAAAATTGATTCAGTACTGGCCGGCTTTCGGTGTGTGTATTTGATTTAAGAATCCCAGAATGATGAAGAAAATATCCATTCCGATGACTTCCAATGAGCACCGACAACTACCACTAAAAGTTGAGGTGCAAGCAACAACTTCTCAGCTGTCAGGAAATGAAGATCAAATCTGGGATCCGTCAAAACTATCACCAGTGAGGCGTCTCCCATCATCAGGAATCAAGTTAAAGTGTGCTAACTAAAATACTTAGTGGAGAAAATATCACATTTTAATGACTGGGATCTTCTGTACCTTCAACGCCAGCATTGGAACATCGCTGCCGTCTGGTGCTCTAGACGCCATCTCTAAACAGCTCGGTGTTGCCGAAAAAATTCAACTGGCCCTTCTGAACTCCATGAACATGATCGGCTTCGTTTTCGGCCCCCTCTTATTTGGACCTTTGAGTGAATATATTGGGCGACGACCTGTCCTCAACGGTTCATTCTTTGGCTACACCATCTTCATGCTTGCTTCCTCCGGTGCCCCCAATTATCCTGCCCTCCTAATCTTTCGCTTCCTTTGCGGCATCAATGCAGCCGCTCCCGTATCGGTCATCGGGGGGCTCTTTGCGGATGTACTCCAGAACCCTTCTCAGCGCGGCGCAGCCATCACCCTCTACATGGCTGCCAATACCGTCGGGGCACTCGTGGCGCCTATCATATCCGGGTTTACCTCCCAAGTATCATGGAGGTGGCCATTTTGGACCGCTACTCTGATGGCCGTCCCGGGTATTCCGCTAGTGCTCCTTCTCCCAGAAACATTCCTACCAGTTCTCCGAAATAAGCAAATCCGACAAAGGATGAAGAACGGCGATTGCGGTAAACCGTCGCAGATCCAGCTGCAGCCATTCGATGCTCAGAAAATGTTTTTGCGCCCCGTTACTCTGATGATCAGCGAGCCTATTCTGTTTCTGTCAGCTGTTTACTTATGTTTAGCTTATTCCATTTTTTATCTCATGTTTCAAGCGTATCCTATTATATTTCAAGGTATAACTTCGTTCAGCTATCGGACTCAAATAAATATTGACATTCTACAGACATGTATGGCCTAGCCCCAGGAATAGCAGGATTAGCATACATTCCAAGTAAGAGCATGATCACATCTTCGGCGAATATATTCATGCACGTCGATAGTGATAGTAGAAACTGCTCTCGCGTTGCTTGGGTTCTACGCATATACCTGGTGGTATGATCGGTGTGCTAGGGCCGGTAAGCAATGGGCACAGCGGGAGATATATCGCCGTTTGCCTATCGCGTGTCTTGCATCTCCATGGTCTATCTCATATTCCGACTAAAACCTTTGATACAGTTGATATTAACGCATTTTAGCATGGTGGTCTCTTTGTTCTGGCTGGGCTGGGCATCACAAAAGTCACTATCTCCGATAGTTCCATCCATTTCAGGATTATTTTTCGGCATTGGCTTCCAGCTCATCTTTATCAGCATGTTAAATTTTATCACTGATGTCTTCAGGGAATTTTCAGCGTCTGCTCATTCCGGAGCCGGTTGCCTCTGCTCTGTTTGTGCTATCCTGATCCCACTTGCGGCCAGTTCGATGTACAACCAACTAGGAATTCATTGGGCTCCGTCGTTGCTTGCATTTCTATCTCTGATTATGGGATTTATCCCATTTTTATTTATAACTTATGGCGAAAGGCTGCTGCGTAAGAGCAAATTTATGATTGCATCCGCCAAGCCAGGTAGTGAATGAACCTCGGATGCATTGCAGCAGAGTAGTTCTTGGCGGCGTGGCCAACCGGTGCTTCCTTGCTTCTTTCAAGAGAAATACTGAGAGGGCAATGGGATCACCTAGCAGATGAGGACTGAAACCATATTTTACATGGTGCGATTTGCAAAAAGTGAGATGGTTGAATTTTTCTTCTAATTGGACATGATTCATGATGATTAATAAAGCCTCTTTCATATTCCAGAAGCTCATGATATTTACATATGTGAGGAATAAAATTCTTTTGCAAGCAGTTCAGCCTCTGTATCAACCGGGTATCATTGCGCCGCCACCTCATCACCGTGATGTCACGGGTTCTATGCCTCCAGAATCACGACTACTGAACGATCCATCACCGTTCTTTATTGATGACCCCCCGGAACTCTTGTAGGCGCCCTCGATCTGCACCGAGTAGGGCGATGTTTGATTCAACAAAGTATCAGTGTCGTTGTGATTGAAACCGAGCTGGTCTTTACCTCCTGGGCGTTTCGCGTCCAACGTATGCATCTCGACTGTCGTTGTGACGATAGGCCATTCCATATTCCGAGAATTGTCGTTATTCATCGTTCTTCCATCCAGAGTCGTTTCGCCTGCTCCTCCTGGTCTCGTCCCATGAGATCTGGACCTGGCGTAAGACGAATCCTCGCGATTATCTGAAGATCGAGCAATTTTGGCAATGAGACTGGCCATGGACATTTCAATGTTGAGTTTGACAATATACGCGAGCGGGTGGAATTGCATGTACCTAATAGCGTTGCGATCAGTAAATGCATGGATGAGAAGAAGGTGTGTGTTTGAAGAATTCTTACACAAAGGTGTTATTCAGACTCATCATGGCAACAATCAGGACATCCATGCTCAAAGAAAATCCAATGATGAACATGTTAAACTTGACAAGGTTGTTGTATTTCTGGAGGCCCAACTTGATCAAATTCTCCTTGACAATGCGGATGAAGAAAAGATTCAGGGCGCCATCAACAATGAGGTAGATGACTTTCTCGCAGCGATCCCAAATATGGTTGATGTTGACGTAGGTGTCCGAAATCTGCAGTCGAGCCGGAACCCAAATGCAATAGACGGAAATGTTGATGGCCGTGATTAGTGCGGCAACTCCATACTTTAGTCGCCATGTAAGTCGTTGGTCGTGTATCAGGATCGCGCATCGATTCACAATAATCTGTAGAAGGAATTGAACCTGAAGAGCCCAGAGGGTAACTTGATGTGAGTTTACGTTAGTTGGAAGAACCTTTGATCAGGGACCATTGTGGAAAGTCGTGACATACGGATACAAAAGTAGAAGGCGAAACTGTGCAAGTGTCGTGTTAGACTTGTCGGCGTCTGGCGCAAATTGGATGTAAACTTACCTGGGTGGGATGACACCCAAAAGGTACATGAAGCAAATAATTCCAAAACCCAGACATACGGCAATCTCGAGCCAAATCATCCAGACATAGGCATTTCGAAACACTGCGAAGCCGCGGCGCTTGTAGACGTTGGCTGTCTGCTGGATGGCTGTCCATGTCGTCAACCAGCCAATGCCCAGGGTGAAGCCCCAGGCAGCGGATGCAATAACCAAGTCATCTCGTGTCACCTTTTCGAGGACGAAGCGATCGGGGAGAAGCGTAATCATCCTGTCACCAAAAGCAACGACAAAGGAGAGGTGACAGGAGGGCTGCCAGCAGATGCAGGCAGCATAGGGATTCTATAGTAGGACACCTCAACAAGGGCCGAGCGCTCGGGGTTCCCCTCACCGAGCTGGTCTGTGATGCCATGTCAAGATCTTTTGCCGGGAGAGCAGACAACGAGATTGGGCTCAACACGCACCAACAGCTGCAAGTTATTACGCAGTGGGACCTGTCGAATAGTGTCAACACATGGATTGGTATTCCAGGGTCTTTTCCGGGGCGCTGACGAAACGGACACCAGTCGTCGCCTGTGTGAGAAAGAGCACCTGTGCCTGGCCGAAAGGCGCCGCCTGAACTCTATTAAAGGCTAATGTCTCAGCACGCCGAGACGGGAGGCGGGCCTGAGTCATGAATCTTCTGTGCGCTGCCGTCGGGCTGCCCGGCAATACGTTGGCTAAACATTGCTAGCCCTGAAGCAGCCGGGATCAGCAGATGCCGCAAGGGAGACGCTCCCCCGGGACGCGGCCAGATCAATCCGAGAGGGAGCCGCCGTTTGATCCTGCAGGGAGAGCCCGTCTTGATGCTGTGGCATGCGTTCGCCACCGCGCAGATAGAGCTGGAGCAGCCCATCATCTCGTTGGCCTCAAACGCGTCTCCGGCCAAACCAAACGTCCCCCGTAATCCCCCAACAGCCTAGCTCACGTGGGCTAATTACCAAGTGTTCGTGTAATGTGTCCGCTAATGCTAAGCGAGCACGGGACGACTTAGCTCTCAGGGCGATAAGCCAGCGCCACCTCTGTAAGCGGCGGCCCTTTTCCCTTCGATTCCCAAGCACCCGGCGCACGTGTCCGCCTGAGACATCGGATCATTCAGTCTTGTCTAGGCAAGGATCTGTACCCTAAACCGCCCTGCCTCGAAAAATGCCCTTGGCTGCCGACCCTTCTCGACCTTTCTCTGGTGGCTTGGCTCGCGCCGTCTAGAATGCGGGTGACAGCCCCAACCTCGACTAGACCACCTTCCCGAAGCGAGCAAGTCCCATCTCGGGTTCGCAAAAAGTTTCGACGATCTGCTGGTAGGGGGAAAAAAAAAGATTGACGCGGGCGTGGCATCGCGCCAGTTACACGGGCTTGTGGTGCAGATCATCCATGCCCATAGATCGAAACAGAAGCCGGACTAACTGGGATTTGCACCATCGATACGACCCCTTCTCGGCCGGGAGAGCAGCCCAAAGCGGACACTCATCGGCATTAATTTCCTCGACAGAACCTCGCATCGCTGTTCTGTTTACTAAACGCCAAGAGGCGGCTCACGCCTGGGATGAGCCGCTAACGGCTTTGAGACTCTGATCCCTGGCAGCTGAACTTTGAATGCCGACGAACTTCGGAAAACCCCACGCTCCACCCAATTGCACGGTTCTGCCAGTAGGGAGCTTGGCGATCATGCACAAGGTCGCGATTAATTTCCATCATGGCCAACTTCTTCAACCTTAGACCAGTTAGTCACGTCGTACAGGCTTGCTCAGACAAAGCAATGAATGCTTCTTGGTTCATACAACTACCGAAAAGCGCTTACCCCACGTCGTTTTTTTTTATCACAAGGTCCCACCGTCAACCCGCGACGGCATAAAGTGCCGTGTCAACTTCGCTAACAATCGGGAAGGTTGGAACCGCGTGAATCAAGCGCTGGAGGGGGAAATCATCTATGATCGCCACCGCACCTACATGGACCAGGTTGACGGCTTGCCTTCCCACAAACGTTGCGCCCACCAGTATGTATTCTCAACGACAATGACTGACTGCGCCCAGCCCTCAACATTGAACTCTACATATAGCCGCGCGCCAGGAAACAGAAACAAGACTTCAAAGTCCTTGACACTGATGACTGGCGTCCGCTGCAGTGAGGCCAGCGCAGGCAATATTCGGGTCTGTGAGAATGACTTGCGCTACGGCCTTGTCATCCGCAGTGTGGACAAAGGGGCTCCAACTCTGTGGGTCGACGTTGAAGCCCGAACTGGCCTGAGCAATAATGGCATTGGCGGCAATTCGCGCCTGGCATCCACCCATGTTCGTCATGGGTGAGTTCCCGTCAGTGCTGATTCATTGAGCCAGCTGCTCTGTGCTGCAGAAATTCGATGGGGACATTCAGTCATGCCAATCCCAGCTCCTTGGTACTCGGGACTCGTCCCGTGGTCACAAGGAAAACGCTCGCATTCAGTATTTTATTATCTGAGGGGTTTAATGTAACTTGTTTAGGCCCAGTGTCATGAACCTGCTGTGAGGCTACCGAAAGATACGACCACTTTCGCCGCTTGTAGAACTTCACGGGCCATCATTCCGGCATTTGTCTCTGTTTGACGAGGCATTTCGGCCGAAGAATCGATCAGCAAGATTCACCCCCATATCCAGAGGAGGCAGGGACCGTCTCGTACCCACTACCTCTTCGCAGTTGATAAGATGATCCAGTGCCTTGTTTGCAGATGTGGCTTCCCAAAGGGTCTAGAACGGAACATCTGATATGCCCTCAATATGTGCAATGGCACGCTCAGACCCAGTTGCAATGCTGGTACCATGATCGAGGTTGATCATGGCTTCCCCACCATTGATATTTCATATCAATGCGGTTTTATCTACAGTCAGCTCCCTCGAGAACAAAAAATTGTGAATTTCTGAAATGGTGATGAATTGACAAAAATTTCATCTCCCTATTTTGCAAGCTCGTCACTTCAGAAAACACTCCCTGAATATCAACTGTTAGGTCGGCCGCCATAAGGTCCTTAGCACCAACCACCCAGCGGGCTACGCCAAGAGTTTTAGTTGGACGCAGAAGCGCCTTGAATGGGACGCATGCCCAGAAGGGGCATTCACCACCAACCAATTCAGCCTCTACCACCATAGTGCTGAAGCCGTTGGCTGCGCTCTGAGCTGCTAACTATCTGCCGGCAGGGCCGCTTCCAATGGCAAAGATGTCGCAATTGTCTGAGCGGAGGGATCTAGAGAGATAACTTTCGGGGGGCAATGCACGCGGCGAGGGGTCAGTCTTGGTGGCATTACGAATAGTTCAAGTCACTATCATTTCTCTAGTTTTATATTCCAGTGGACCTTTTAGAATGAGGCGCTGCAGCTGTCATTCAATGATGCGAAGCGCTTCCCCATGGCTGAGGGAGGTCCTGACACTGATAGTCAAAATTTTCTACGATTGTAGGTATAGGGTAGCACATGATATTTTGTCGAATGAGTGGCAAATCGTATTAGATTTGTAGAGGAAAATGCATTTGGGCTCAATGCCCAATGGTCGTAGCAAATACTAACTAATCAATTCCCTGCCCATGTTTTGAATCATGCTACGGAAAGAACGAGCAATGCCATAGGCCTAGATTTTTATTCCTCTCACAGCACTCGTATGGTACACTTTGTCGAAATGGGGCTATGTTCTTTTTATCAAGACGAAAGTTTAGATGCTAAAGTCTCGGATATTGGTTTTCTTTGCTCTCGGAATGTTTTGATAATAGTATCATCCATGGATAATGGCTAATGAAAGTGGTTTTCGAAGCAATTGCTAGGCCAATCGAACGTGTCAGCCCAACGCGTCAACCCCGCGCGCCACATTTGTCTCACCCTCAGGTGGGCAACCATCGAGGCAAATATGACTAGCGAACCATCCAAGCTTCTGAATCCAAATGGAGTCTCAGCTATGCGCCAACTGTAGTGGCATCTTGTCTACTAAATGGAAGCGATCTTTTCTTGGAACCCCCGACAGGCGTGTGTATAGTGCGTGGCGACGCACCCTTACCCGGTTCGGAAAATGGAACCCCAGCTTGACATACGTGGGGAGCTTCGCTGCACTCGACATCTCACAATGCCCGCTGTGCGCCCGAATCGCTGGCCACTTTAAGGAGAAAGAAAGGTTTGAGCGTGTCGGGGTTGACGGTCGCGCACGAGATAATCGAACAGGCGCAATTAAATCCGAACTCACGAGGGACAGTCGCCTTGACAAACTGCTCTATGCTCTTACCTGATTGCGGACTGGAAATGATAAGGATGCATTTGTGGTGCGATTCGAATACTTTCCCTCGGGCTATAGGGCTCACCATGTGTACATGAACACTGGGTCTAAGTGGAAAGAACCATGGTTTAAGATCTTTGCTGATCCTGGTAAGTTCCTTGATCCTTTGGGACCCATGCTCTATTCTAACCTTTCAAGAAACACCTGCGGCACAACTCATTCCTCATCAACCAAATTTATGGAATACAATGTCAGATTCAACGCTGGATTTCATTCGCAAGTGGATCGCCGAGTGCGATGCAAGCCACGATTGTGTTGCATCGCACCCCCAGTCACATATGCCGAAACGTGTCATAAATATCCGCAAACGCGTCACATCTCCAGAACTTAGGCTCGAAGAAATTTCCAATATACAGGGTGGAATCAAATATATAGCTTTGAGCTATTGTTGGGGAAATCCCACGCTCCATCGACAAATTCGGACTCTTCGAGCCAATATTGATCATCATAAAAAGCGCATCGATTTCTCTAGACTCCCCAAGACAGTCCAAGATGCAATAACCTTCTGCACTGAACTGAATATCTGCCATCTCTGGGTAGATGCTCTTTACATAATTCAGGATGACGACCAAGACAAGGTTGCTGAAATTGCATCCATGGGCCACATCTACGAAAATGCATACCTCACCGTTGCAGCGAGCAATGCAAGTGGAGCGAGTGATGGATTTTTGGAATCAAGAAGAAATGTGTTTTTCACGGCCCCGATTAAGCTTTCAGATGGCGAACCTAGAGATATCAAATGGTGCTGGTTTGGAGACGGGCTGATAAACTCATCCAAAGTTATTACTTTGGACCAACGCACGCAACCTGTCAAAAGCCTAGAGCCCTTACATCAAAGAGGATGGACGTTTCAGGAAGCGATGTTATCAAAGAGAATTATTATATTCTCAAGTTTCCAGCCGTATTGGATTTGTCAAAAGTGTTCGCTCTCGGGGGGTGAACCCACCCCTGAAGAATATTTTTCGGCTCTGGATCTTCAGGATCTTTTCCGACCCCTTTCGAAGCAGAACTATGATGGAGAAAAGTTTGGGTACTTGTGGCCTTGGGTAGCCGAAAGCTACTCATCAAGGGTCCTGTCAGTCCTCGACGATAAGATCCTGGCTATTCATGCGGTCAAAGAAAGATACAGGGAGGACGGGGCCGTGTACTGCGCTGGAGCTTGGCTCCAAAATCTGGTCATTGATCTGTTGTGGAGCACCGTTGCCCGTCACGACCGTACTGATGAAGAGCTGGTCAGGTTTGGTTCAGCCTATCTTCGGGGAAGGATCACTCATCTTCCTTCATGGTCGTGGCTGTCATTTGATGGTAGTATCCGGAATGATATTGTTTGGCATGCCTATTATGGTGGGAAGATACGGAGTAAAGATGCTATCACAAGTCACATTCGCGTTATAGAGGCACCATCCTCTGACCTCTTCGGCAGGCTATCAGGGTCCGCACTGCGTATTTGTGGCCCAGTGAAATAAGTCTTGGTGGTTCAAACAAAGGGACCTGGTTTTGAGGGTCGATATCAGATTCGGAGTTGCTATGATGTTGCCACATGGGACGCAAACACACAAACTTATCGGGTTGGCCTGAAACAACTTTCTCATAATTGGATCGGGCAGGCTGTGTTTGACGATTTTGTACCACTTCCCAAGGAAACAAAAGGTCGAACTAAAAAAGGGGGATTCTTCGAAATCGCAGAAGATTGTGAAACGGCACTCACGATATTGGATTGTATGTTGGTTGCGACTGTCAGTACCTCAGACGAAAATAGGGCCATGATTTCAAAACCCCATGAGCATGTCTCGAAAGCAAAAGGCGATAACGTTGCCTATGGGCTACTTTTGTCAGATTTGGCAAATTTTAACGGGACTCGGAAATCTCGCGTTGGATTATTCAGAGGGAACGAGGGATTTAGTGCCTATTTTGAGGATGCTGTCGAGACAGAATTCGATTTTGTCTAATAAAGGCACGCTTCCTGTAGTTTGTTGACACTGGAGGAATCCGTGGATATTGCTAACTTGGCTCACGAGAACAAGCATTATATTGTGTGGAACAAACAATAAAATCACTTTATACGGAAAACTTGAATACAAACCCACAGAAATGTTTGACTCGTGCGACCTCAAGGGTATTTAGGCCATAAAACCTTTTCCATCTGCTCGCTGGACGAAGTATATTGAATTTCAATTGGATGATGGATTTCTGGTTGGCTCGTTCCATTACCTAGGATACATGAGTGCCTTTTAACTACCATACAAATACCGGTTCAATCATATGCCCTATATTGATTATTCTTTCGGAACTTGGAAGTGAGGTTATCATGAGCTACCCCACATAAACCCCGCGCTCGATGTCCCAGGGTTTTTGGGGCTTGGGGCAGGGGTCCGCTATAGTATTATTTTTCATTCATTCTCATTTCGATGAGAGTTCTTGTATTTATCACTATGTATCGAGGGTTGACGGCCACATAGTTCTAGAGATAAACTACGTGCTTGAAGAGATTGTAGTAGGTCAGGGATTAAAATGGTTACTATTGGGTCAGCTTTGCATAATCTTCAAAATAAATTCCTATTAATAAAATTTAGGATCAGTTTCACATCACAAACGGTGACTTGAATTTCCATCTATTTTGTCTCCAACCCTCGAAATGTCTGACGCGTCCATTCATGAGTGGCTGCATTCTCATTTACTGTGGTGAGGCTTGGTGCTTTCTATCTTGAAATACAGGTAAATTTCACAAAGACTTGATTGTTTTTCCGTAGACTCAAATCTGAAAGCCGATGTTTATAATCTCTAAAAATGGGACAATAAGATTATTGAAATTTGAGTGATTGGATGACAATTGAATAGATTCGTGTTCTACTGTTTAATAATAAATTTGTTGAAGTTACATAAAAAGCAATTTATACATGAGACCAACTTTGCTCATGCAGCGTTATTGCCCTTAGAGACCTCGCTTAGAATCCTCTCAACTTCAATCTTGTGGTTGGAAAAGTTGTCAATCAAATCATCCCACATCTTCGGGTCATGTTCATGCTTCTCCTTGCTGTTCCAAGCCCAATCTGTGATTGTAAATGCCCTTGAACTCTCAAACATGAATGCAATAGAAGCAAGGGAAATCTGTCGGACTGGAGGATCTTCGTTTGAAGCTTCGTAGAATTGCTCATACGCAACTCCGTGTGGAACGTACCCGCATTCGAATGAGATGCTGCCAGGCTGGAATTCGTCGGACCGACCGCCGTATTCACCGTAAATGAGACCCATGAGTTCAGATGCGCAGTTTCTGTGGTAGTATGGCGGTCGGTAGGTGTGGGAGGCAACATCCCATCGAGGGGAGAAGATGAGGAAGTCGGCGAGTGGCGCAGCAGGATCCCGAGATCTGGCCGTGAGGACACAAAAGACTGAGGGGTCAAGATGGTCCACTGAGATGGATCCTATATTGACAAACTTGGTCAAGTCGTACTTGTATGGGACGTAATTTCCATGCCAAGCAATGACATCAAAAGGACAATGAGCTTGCGTGCTCTTGAAAAACTTGCCGCCAAGCTTATAGACAATATCCCAAGGGTCATTTTTGGTAACTTCATAGGCAGCAACGGGATGCAAGAAGTCACGGGCATTCGCAAGGCCGTTTGCGCCAAGCGGGCCCAGCTCAGGGAGCTCCCAGTTGGATCCCCAAATCTCCAGGATGTATCCGCGTGTAGGTCCTTCGACGTTGACCTTGAAGCGCTGACCACGCTGAATGACGCAGATCTCCCCGGGTTGGACATAGAGAAAGCCGAATTCTGTCTGGATATCTAGCGCACCCTGCTGAGGCACAATGAGGAAGTCGCCATCAGAGTTGACAAATGCTGACTTGGTCATGCTTTTGTTGCACAAGAAGAGATGCGTCGCCAATCCCTCCCGTAGCGTGGGATCGCCGGATCCAGCAACAGTCTTCAGACCGGCGACAAAGTCCACGTCCTCGCCCTCGGGAATGGGGTGCGGCTTCCACGCCAATTGGGTAGGGGAGACATGGACACGAGGATTGATCGGGATGAAGGTAGACTCGGTATCCTTATTATTGGGAAGTTCGGTCTTTTTTTTGGTGGTTAGCAGCGATTATGATACGTGTTTGGGAATTACCCACAAATCCTTGATGAGCAACAGCTGGTCTGGAACGGTACAGCCATGCTTTCTTGTTCAAATGACGGGGAGCAACAAATGCTGACGCCGTCATTTGCTCGGCATAGAGTCCAAATCGAATTGCCCTTGGACTATTTTGACCTTTGGGAATTGTCCCTGGGATCGCCTCAGATTCGAAGTGGTTGTTGAATCCAGGCATGTACTTGTATGGGTCGTTTGGTCGCGTCTCAAAGGCTGGGATGGTTCCATTTTTCTGGGTTGTGGCCCAGTGGAAGGCATTCTGGAAATCCTGGGGGGTAAGAGCTTGGGACGCCATGATGATTGAAATTTCACTGTAATCAATTCAATTGAGCTTTCATGGATGAAGTTGTGGATTAAAACTGTTTGGTGGTTTTTATGCTGCAACAGCGTCCGCTTGAAGCTCCCCACATCATGTTGGCTGGTGGGGTCATTTCACACCCCACATCTCCAACATGGCGAGGCAGTTTCAGAATTCAGGATGGGATAATGCAATCAGATTTGTAATATTAAATCTCTAAATGTGATATCGCTGTATTTTTTAGGCATATTCGCGCTCAAATATCTTTTCGCCTCGTTCTCAGGCCTCCATGCGAGTTGTCAAATGCCAGTCTGTTCGTGTGGCCCTCATCTTGGTTCACCCTTCAAACCACCATATTTAAATCGCCTCGGCTGAATTCATGCACAAATTCTTGTTCGGCACGGGCTGAAAGCGGACTATCTGGATGGATGCTGCATATAACTTCCGTGTTCCCTCCCAATCGCCATCCACTCTCCTCGTTCTCATATAGACCCTCATCCTCATCCGCATCAAAACAGATGCTGACCTCATCTGTATCTAGATTTTTCGGGATAGTGTTGTTGGATTTGGACTTGCGTAGGGTCATCGCCTTCAGTGGTGGGCCATTTTCTGCTAGTTAAAAAGGCTTTAGATTGTTACTGACGGCGAATCAGCCCGTCCAGGAAAATGAATTAAGTGTAGATCAATCAATGTCAAATTATTCGGAGTTTGAGAATACTCTGAGAGTTTCAGTTCAGAAACAGAAGCAAAAGCTAGGTCTAGCAAGAAGCGAAACAGAGTTGGCGAATGTTCCTCAATAAGTGGTCCGCGTTCAAACGCTGGGAGCCTCCAAGCTAAACAGCATTGCATCGGTATCAATGGTCAAAACTCTCGGCTGGGGTGTGATTATAAACGCCTCTTATCTTCTCGGAACGGTTGCCGGTGGTATTTTGGCAGACAAGCTTGGCACGAAGGGACGATGGTACTTGGATTCGTTCTCCAAACCATCTTAGGCTTCGTTCTGGGGGCCGGGGCATATTACAAGATTCAGAGCATTTTCCCTGTGTTCGTGGTGTTGTACGGCATCTTCTTGACTCTGGGAGAACTTGACCCTAGAAGGTGATTCTGGATGCAACCTGTTGGTTCCTCACAGCGCTCATTCTAACATTCTTGGAGTGTTATTAGCCTTGTTTCCGCCGAGCCCTTCCCAACATCAATTCGAGGCCAGTGGAACGGTCTTATTTCAGCTTTGCGAAAGCCGGAGCAGAAATCGGAACTGAGGTATGAAGATTGTGAAAGAAACACGGGCTAGCTCATTAACGAGGGTGAAGAGATAAGGAGCCAGTCTAAATGATGGCAGATGAAGGTAGGCGTAGAGAATAAATTGAAGTATGAGTTTGGATCGTAACAGCCCAGTATTATCGCCGTTATTTCCGGGGTAATGCAATACAGCGACAATATCAGGCATAGTCGTTAAAATGTGTAAATATTCTAGGTAATGTGAAAATCAAGCACTGGAAAATCAAGCTCCTAGAACGGGTATACCTTTGTCCTCCCATTTTCATACAATTAAGATCTAGTCGCTATGGGAGCTACCCCAGAGATCTCCAAGAAAAAGTGAAATATTGGCGTAACACTTGAATGGTGAATTAGCAACTGGGATTTGGCATAGGCGGCGAATAGTATCCATCTGCCCTTGGTTGCCCCAGCTGCAAATCCCCCGGATAAAAGTTGGCCGCGGAAGATTAGCCACAGATGCTTTGAGATCCTCGAATTTCTGAAAGATTGTGAACAATTTGTTGACATTATTCTCCTCTAATTTGGTAGTATTGGGCCCCCCAAGACGCTTGCATGCGTAGATGAGTTTGGCAGGGTGAAAGGCTGGACGAGCTGAATAACATCGCGCCAGTACGAATCCGTGGAGAAATCGGCCAATCGCGCTGCCATTGAAGTTGAGCCCCTCGCAAGCTCAACTCTTTTCTCTACGTTTAATCTGAACTAATCGCTGTCACCGGGTTCACTGGTTGACTGCTGTTGCATAGGTCGAAGAGTGATATCATGCACAACCCTCAGGTAATGTCCAAATATCACGGACCCGTGACCGAGTTCTGGCAAAATAGCTTCGGGGATATGGCCAGAGCTGAATAACGCAGTACATGCCAAAACGTCAAGACATGCTACTTGATTTTTGAGAAAGACGAATGGGTCATCGTTGGATGTCTTCTTGGATGAAAGAGTCTTGACGAGAACTCGAGCAGCTTGCAAGTGGAGGATATCAAAAGAAATATTTGACTCAGGCAGAAGGTAAGTTACAGAGTACCAAAGTGGCTGCCAGCACCGCCCAAGGAATCCCGCCTCATTGTTCATACGCTCTTGAATTTTCTCAATGTCCATGGCGGCCAACTTTCGAATTCGCTCAGTAATGAGCGTGACAGCTTCTTCGCAGGCTGAATGGGAAATCTTCACCAAGGCTCAACGTGATATCGTTTATGTGCTGCGGCGATATCTATGATGGCCAGTCGTAGGACTGGCTGTGTTTTCGCTAACGAAATCACTGACCCCTTATACTCGTTATATTGAGAACCCACCCATACATTTATGGGGGCGGTCTCAGTCGTATAATACTGCACCAATTGGTTCAAAACAGGCTCTGGAAGAAGTTCGCCCATGGAGGTTATATGCTGAGATTGCCCCGTCTGCGCTGTCGCATTGAGGTGGGGACGCCAACGCGATATTAGGGATGCTAAGGCCTTTAAACCGGTCGTGACTGGCGATCCAGTTAGTCCACTGAAAGCGGGGCCCGTATCCTGGACAGGGACAGCTTTTCTTGATGCATTTTATGCAATGTGGCATCGTGCGATCGCAGGGATGCGCCTCAAGCGGCAGCTGCGACAATCATGATTTCCAACACAATATCGTTAAACTCGATCTTTTGCAGCGAATCGATGGGATTCTGTTGGATATGTACGTTGGATAGTATCAAAATCGAGAATTCAAGGATGAAATTATAGCGATAGGCCAAACCACGGTATGCCAAACCTTGTACCAGACGCACGGAAATAATAGCCGAACATACGAAGTCACGTGAGCAGATATGGATTTTCCTAATCTGAGCTTCAGGGGCTAGCAGGGGAATGGTGATGTCAGAGTAAATCTGAGTGATGAGAATCTTGTCTTGCGTGAATATCTATTCCGCCCACCCAGGCCGCGACTCGAACTGCACCCTGATTTCATCTAAATCGGCTCAGCATTTCGTCGAAACTTCATGTGTTCTCTGGTCAACGATATTAAGGTTGTGCCGACACACAAATATGTGACAGTCTTTACTCGATAGCGCTTTGAGAGATTGTTCAAACCGTGTTTTTCTGCTTGAAAAACCAAACATTGTCATGAGTCACATTTTGAAATTCTGGAAATTTGAAATCGGAGGTTTTGTCCACTTTTGGTCCCGGCTTATTGATCTCTAAAAGATTGACGCTTTTCCCGATGAATGCTCAGGATCCTGTCCCAAACTGCTAGCCATTCATGTTAGTCTACACAGACCTCAACTCTAGATTTGCCCAGTGCAGACTAACTTATGTTTATGAAGATGCACGGCACCGAAGAATCTGTAGGCCACATATATCGAAACCTGGACTTATTTCAGCACGTGCAAGTCGCCATGGCTGACATCGCGTCAGTTAACCTACCCCACATTACCCTCTTCTCCTGCTCCACACTCTGTCAACCCCACACTCATACTGGGACACGAAGTAGTCAACCCCACATACGGTGAAGAAGTGTTCAAGGCGTCTGTGAGAGGCAAGTGCCTTACAATACAGCAATGAATTCATCGTCTAGATCACGTGATGGTTGAGGCTGGTTATTTTGCCACAGACTGCCTAGCGTACTAATGGTGGCGGTCAATAGCGCATCCTAGCGACCAATAGTCTAATTTCCGGTTCCAATAGACAACCCCTGAGCAACAGTCACTCAAACTGAGACTAATCCACATGGAAGGTCGTGATGAAAAAACGACGGAACCCCAGGGTCAGGGTCGACACGTTTGTATTTGTGCTGAATTAACGCAAATCCATTGTCTGGCCCTGTTAAATCGACCGAATCTGAAGCCCAGGCGCAATAGGCCTGAGTTCCAAATACTCCCCTTTTCAGATGTCGGTCTGTACTCGTTGTTTAACCAAGCATAAAAAGGCCACGGGGGCGAGACTATTTTTTAGTATAGTTGAGAATTGATGACGCTAAATCCAGCCACATCATCCGAGGAGCTGGCAATGCATAGAGCTCAACCTCGAGAATTTCCTTTTCAAGCCACCATGGCTTAAATCACACTGTAACTACCTGGAGATGCAGGGCCCAGACTTTTCTAGTACGAAACCTGCCAGCAGCCAGTCAAACTAGCAGGTGCACTGTTAATCGCCGACTTATATATAAATAAGTGACAGGAAGGTGATTTTTTTTTTCAATCAAGCCGTGTTGCACATTAGCTAATTCAAAATGGGTTTCCTCAAAGGACTGCTGCTTGCTTTGGCGCTGGGGAGCGAGACACTTGCAGCCAAAGACCCAGTCACCTGCTCCACGCGGTTTGGACCATCGTCTGTACATTACATTCAATCCCGGACTTCTACCAAGACCAACACCGTAACAACGACCAAAAAAGTCCTCCAGACGAAAGGCAGCACAGTCACTCCTCCGGCACTTACTAAGACAACCACAACAACCGTGGTCACCACCGTCCCTGCCACAATAAATGGCAATACTAACACTTTGACCGCAACTCATACAAGTAAGCGATCGCGCCCCGCATAAGATTTGGGATCAATACTAATAGAACAAGACGATCACACCGTCACAATTACCCTTACGGAAACATCATCTGCAACTCAGACCGTGCCCAACATTGTCACATCCACTCAAACTATTGCTGCCGATAATGGCTTCGTATTCATCGCTGATCCCACCGTTGTACCCAGAGTCAGGCGGATGAATGAACTCATGATGAGGGGTAGCAATGGGAACAAAGGCTCGGGCTATCCTCCCAAATACCCACAGGGTGTTGACTGTGTCAAGTGCATTGTCAAGACGACTACTGTGACTACGACTTCGATTATCAAAGGAACTATCACCACTCTTCCAGCCAAGACCAAGTGGGCCACCACCACTGTCACTCAAACTTCAACATCAACCACCCAAGCACCTAATGTTTCCGTTACCTTGACAATCCAAGCCGACAATACCGTTTCCACCACAACCACTACCACTACCACTACCACGTATACAGTCACAGGTAAGCTTAGGCTTGTCAGCTCATCGCGCTTATGCTAACACAATTACCAGCAACTGCTCAAACTACAGTGACTGCACCGACACCTTACTATGATGCCTGCGGTCCCCGAAACCAACTCAGCCAGACAAGTGATAATCGGTACCCTTCGTCCTTTATGAATGGCGCTTGGTCGATGGCATACATCGGTAACCTTCCTGATGCCTATAGCTGCTGTGTGGCTTGCCTTCAAAGTGCATCATCTTGCGCTGGTTCATCGTTTATTGTGCGCAATCAACGCTGCACTTTCTTCCAATCAGATTCATGCCAGGGTGTGTCCATCCAATTTCTCGGTGGAACCGATAAAACGGATGCTGTGACTCTCAGCAATGGAAGATGTGGAACATTCACCTATGTTGGGTAGGTTTTGAAGGTTCTGCCAAAACGGGGAGCGCTATAGGGTAATATAGATGCCGCCACGAATATAAGAAACGAAAGCTGTATGCTCTGTATTTACAATGTCATCGATCGAATTGAATCGTTTATTTATCTTTGCGCCACTTGTTTTCATTTAAAGGTGCCAGCGCAAAATCCCTGCTATAAATGTTGTAACTTGCAGAGTCGGTACGATTGTGCGTTCTTATCTAGAGATGTAGTACTGTTACAACCACTGTTGAGTTACAACGCCGTTGCGGGGGAAATGAGGCTGGTAGCTGCGCAAGAATGTGCTTGAGCAAGCGGAGCAACTTGAGCAAATTGTGGACCTCACTTTCTGATTGATTACCAGTACTATAATCTTACCACATCTCATACATGGGACCAGTCCATCATTGATCCTTTTTCCCAACTAGTGTGGCGGTGTAGGGTGGGACAGCCCACGGGATGACTAATAACCAAGGATTGCACAGAGCATGGCTCAGCGGGGTCATGTGGGCTTTTCCCGAGGGCACTCTGCCAACATATCCTCATCTGACCAAGGTCTAGCTTTGCCAACCAATTTGCTTGCCAATTGCCACGTTATTTGCCATACCTGAAGAAGCTCTGCGAATACGGGCAGTGGTATGGAGGGATCAGCGTGAACTGCCCCACATCGAAGAACACAAGCATGCGCACATTTTCACGCAACCGCAACCCCTGCAAGCCTTGCCAGACATCAAAACGAAAGGTATTGTTGACTTATTTAGCGCTTCCAATCCCAAAGGAATACAAGGGATGAGAAAAGAAAAGGCTGACTGGGCGATTTCTGTAGTGTGACCAAGCAAAGCCTCGATGCTTGCGCTGTCGTCGACAGAATTTAGTCTGCGAGCCTTCTTCCCGAGACAAGTGGGTTGTAAGGACTGTTTCTTGCGGTGGCCATCTAACAAGCTCTGGCCAAGCTGTGGCACGATGCAACCCTTCCTCTTCGAAACAAGCAGACCATATCCAATGTCACAATTTGATCTCAGTGCGAGAGCAAACGCCGGAAACAGGTACTTCGCCACCCAGGATGCCTCAAGCCGCGCTACACTGCATGAATACTGAAATCAGGAATACGGATACGGAACCGGCTCATACAGAGGTTTCTCAGATTAGTGGCTACCAAGAGTCTCACCAACCTGTAGACTTTTTCCCGCCACCTATATTCGAAGTGGATGATTTATCTTCCCTGATACCCTCTGCGTCGCTGGACCTCCCTGAGTTTGGATTGACACCTGACCCCGCTTTTCCTCTAACATCCGACACACCTTGTGGCACCACTCTAGAACGAGAATCTCTGGAAGATCTGATGCAAGGCGAAAGGGCGTTTCAGGATACAGCTTTCAGTTCCAACATCTTGAATGCTACCATGGAAAGCATTCTGAAAAACAAAGAGCAGGACACATTGAGTAGGATGCAACAGAGGAGCCACATGTATTTCTTATGGCACTTTTTCGTCGCCGACATAGCACCCTACTTGACCGTATATGGAAACCATCAAGACAACCCGTTCCTCAAATACCTGCTGCCACAAGCCGAGAAGAATGCAGGTATTTTAACGGCCGTGCTCTATCTGGCTCAGATTATTGCTCAGAGGCAGCAAAGCGGATCACCGAGTGAAGAAGATCGCTTCGTGGAGGAGCAAGCTGACTGCGTTCGAGAAAGATTGGAAAATGGCAATATTATTCAATCTACAGACCCCGCGGAGAACTCCGAGGATCAGGCAAGACACAATCTTGTCATGCTCTCCACAGCGACTGTCTTCTGCATGGCTGTTCTCGCCAATCAAGATGCCGCCAGGCTAGTCTTTTATACCGAAACCGCGGTCGTTCTATGCCAGGATCTGTTCAAACAGTTTGCACAAGATGAAAGTTTCTTGTACCTTGCCAAACTTCTCGGATTCATACAAAACGCGCTGCTGTTCAGTCCGCACGCTTGTAGGATCAATGCCCCGGATTACCTCAGCGCAGCTCTGGAGTTTCATGATCGCCATTGTGATGCTCTTCGCGATCTCGATGGATCAGACAACTTGGTTGGCCATTTCAAAGATATAGATGTATTTTCTGGCCTCTCAGCCTCCATGGCGAGCATCGTGTATGCCTTGGGAACTCTAACCAAACGGAAAAATGCAGGTCTACATGGCACCCATGGGTTTCACGGAGACCATTTGAGGATGTTTGAAACCGACTTGGATGGACTTGAGGCGCGGCTCCGGCGTCACTTTGCCTCAATTACGCGGAAAGTTGAGTCTGCTGACGATCAGCCAGATATCACTCTGGCTCAGTGTTTAAACTCTTTCAACGAAGCAGTGTTCTGGAGTGCTTGGACTATTTTCTGGACAGAACTTAAACCCCAGTCCGCCGGATATGATTCTGACACGACCGATTCTTCAGAGCGCATTTTAGATGCCTGCGCTGAGGTTCCGGTGCAGAGTGTAATGGCGCCTCTGATGCTCTTTCCTTTGATCGTTGGCGGAATGAGAACAAAAAAGCTCGTCTATCGCGAATTTGTGCTTAATAGACTGGCATCTCTCAAAAACATTGGTTTAACCGATACTAGGGGATTGCAAAATGACCTCAAAGCTCATTGGGATTCGAAATTCGGTCCTAAATCGCCAATCTTTCTGCCCAACTTCATTTTTTAGTCAGCCACTGGCTATTGAGACTTTCTGGATTGTTCTCTCCGCTTGGATTATTTTCAAGTCTTCACCAACTTGGTGCTCGAGCTTACGAGAGCTTTCTCTCTTACCAGACCTCCGTTTTTCGGGAGTCCTCCCCGTTGGCCTTTTGTCTACTTAGGCTTGGTATTATTTTGTAATAACATGCCTCCGGCTTTAATACACAAACTTTCGTGCTCAGTGGGCTTTTGATTCGTTGACATCGGCAGCTAGCTCACTACTTTGGATCTTTTCAGTGCCACACTCAGTGGCTGCCTTTATTGGCAAGCGAGACATCTTCAGTAGTAAGGGGCTAAATTTATCTTAGATTTCAAAGGGTAAAGTTTGTTTTAGCAGAGGATATTAAAATATTTGTTCTTTTGGTCAGAGCAACAAAATTTCCATCACCAACGCTATTGTACAACCCTGATTGTATGCCAGCTCTGTGACCTGATTCCTACATCACCCGGTTGAGCCTGCAGCTTGTTTTTTTTTTTAGTCAGAAGTAAATTACGGAGGTTGCAGAGTACGTGGGACTTTCAATATGTGGGAACTTCTTCGTGATCTCAGAGCGCATGAATGGAACCCTGTTTCCCTGGGATGAGGTACCTGAGAATTCGCCCTGCATCGTGTGAGAGTAGCTTCATGCTTTTTGAACAAAAGTCCCCCCCCCCCCCCCAAAAAAAAAGCTTAGGGGATGAAGATTGGCAGATAAAAATTCTCTCATACAATCAAGCCGCTTTACAACTAGATGACAATCGGATGCTTGCTGTCGTAACGGGTGTAAGGCACTGAGGCAAGATTGCTCAAGGCAATCAAAACCGCCCATTTAAATAAATAATTCTAAATAACCACCGAACGTGTAAACGAAGGGCGCCGTAGAGAAGAAATTGGATTTCAACCTCCCTGTATGATGATGGGGACGAGCTGTAGAGAACTTTGTCGAATCTGCGTTGTGATTATGGGCGTATGTGGTTAGATGAACATGTCCAATTCACTAGCAAAAGCAATCAGTATCACACTAGCAATGGTTCGGATTCATCGTGGGAGTTCATTGTCATCAGGAAAAAGGCTTGTGGCTTCATTCACATATCTTGTCTCACCGAAGGCGCGTCCACCAAGTGTATTATCCTTATTAACACTATCAAGTCAAGATAATTGTGTTCTCTTTTTGCTGGGAGAAGGCCAATGATGTCATGCAATAATCTTGTGACGAAGATATTGTCGAAGGAACCGGGTTGGGTCTAGATATCGTGATTCTAATACAGAACAAAGTGTCATGTGTTTATCTCATCGAGTTTGAGAAGTTGGGCGCGGCCGGATGTCTGGAGCCAGCTAATCCGTGTTAGCCAGCGTGCCGGATTCTCAGTTCGGCTCCTCGATAGGGCAACCAAGCGATGCTTGACTCATAAGGACTTCATTTCTATTCTGCCGCAGATCAAGGTTTTGCTGTCTAAACCAGTTTTGGCAAGCTAACCGCACCCTCTTTTAAGGCCGCAGACCAAGGTTTTATTGCTCTCTAAACCAATTTGGGCAAGCTAGCCACGCGCTTGTGTTGCAGAAGTGGGGCAGATGGTCTGGACGCAGATCACGTTGTGTAGGTACAATTACATTCATTTTATGGCGTGCCTCTGAAGACTTCCTAGTGGCAAACAGATGATATTCTAATGTGGTTCTTTTCACAAATCATTCTGTTTATTTTTTTTTTCACTATCTGCTTCTACTGATCATTAATGCCCAAACCTGTCAACCGCACAATTCGGACATGTATCAGCCTTCTTTTTGTATCGCAAATGTTGCGGCGGGAGTAATTCTGTTGGGCTTCGCTGCGAGCCATGCGCTGCAAATGCCGATGAAGCAGGATCACTTAACTTCAGAATTTCTCGCGAGCTCGATTTTTGGCCAGAGACCGGAACTCTTGGAGGCAGCTACTGAGCCCGAGGTCCACGCACAGGACAACTTTGGAGAAGACATCCCGTACCAAGGCATTGCCTATTTTGCGCATCTAAACGCTACCAATTGCTTCAGCGCCTCTAGCGATGGAACATTTGATATAGGAATCGTCGGAGCGCCTTTTGATTTGGGCGTGACATATCGCCCTGGTGCCAGGTTTGGTCCTGCTGCGGCTAGGATGGGCTCAAGGAGATTATCACCTTCAATGGGCTACAGGCAGGTTAATCTGCATTGAATTACTCTTCTGGGCTAACCTTTGGACAGTATGGACCATGGAGTCAATCCATTTAGCGACTGGGCTTCGGTTGTAGATTGCGGAGATATACAAAACACACCCTTCGACAAGCTTCAAGCTATCCACCAGCTGCAGAAGGGCTGGGAAGCCATTGCATCGCGAAAGGCTCGCAATACGGCCAATGGCACAGTGCCGCGAGTTGTTAGCATTGGAGGTGACCACACCATCAGCCTTCCGGCAATTCGCGCGCTATACAAGACCTGGGGTCGTGTCGCTGTGCTTCATTTCGATTCGCACCTTGACTCGTGGGATCCCCATCAGCTCGGTGGCGGACACACGAAATACTCCGAAATCACACACGGATCCATGTTCCATATCCTGCACGAGGAGGGCTTACTGTCGAAAGGATCAAACATGCATCTAGGCTCACGGTCGAAGCTCTTTGATAAGACATATGATTTAGCGAATGATGCTCGCTGTGGCTTCTCGTGCATCCGGGCGCAACAAATAGATGAATTTGGAGTTGAAGGTGTCGTCGACCAGATTGTGCAAAAGGTCGGTGACGAGTATGTGTATTTGAGCATCGATATTGATGTTCTTGATCCAGGTAGGCACAAGTACTGGTTGGAGAGCAGCTTCTAAGATCACGTTGCTGACACATGACGCAATTTGTCTAGCCTTTGCTCCTGCCACAGGAACGATTGAGCCTGGTGGATGGACATCCCGAGAGCTTTTGGAAATCATCAATGGGCTATCAAAAGCTGGACTTAAGATTGTAGGCTCCGATATTGTCGAGTTTGCTCCAGCGTATGACAATCTTGCCGAGGGTACCAGTATCGTTGTATCGGAAATCTTGTATCACGTTTTGCAATGGATGGTTCGGGTTCCTGTGTCGCCATACGGGGGGGTCTCAGCGTATTGAACTTGACCTTTTATTGGAAAGTTTCATTTGGCGTATCTAGACAGAACAGAATTGGGTTGGACACGTTTTTGATATTTATCAACTTTAAAACCTTTAAGATAGAGAGAGCAGCTATTCGAAGAGTCGATATGTTAGTCCATCAAGATATGCCAGTACTATAAATCACGTCTATTTAGAAGTCGGCGTGTATATATGGTAGAATCACGAACAACTGAGCTTTTCAGCTACTTCGATACCTACTTGGGCGCCACATATGTCTTGCTTTTGATTCACAAAATCTAGTGTGCTATAGCGTGGGTTTGTAGCGTATTGCATTGCTCAAACGGAGAGTTATTAGGAGCTTATCTTGGAAAATGATTTTCATGCCCAGCTGTCTCACCCAGGCCTCTCATATCGCCGATTGGTCCATCTTAAACCCGCGGTAACAGATCGGATAAAGCTCTCACGTCGCGTAACGCTTTGGATCGGTCAAGTCCAGGTTGCCGGGCACTAGACTTAAAACAGTGTCCCCAACCGCAGGCCCCACAGTTCAATGCGGCCCGACACGCCGCACATCTAGGCTTTTGTTTGCCATCAATAAAACCGTCAGTTTACCGAGTGCCGCTAGCTTATCCATATCATCCTGAGGCTCGGTATGTTTATCGAGGCTGTTATCAGGGAGCAGGAGCAGCTTTCTAATCTACTCTCCTAAATTAGATAGCATACGCCGATAACGCATTGCCATGATGCATATTCATTGCGTTTAGTCGCAATCTTATATCAAGGTTTCTTTACCTCATATTGTCAGCATTACCAGTCGTGGTCACCAACTTAGCAAAGGCTTTGCCAGTCCGTCGTCCTTGCCATAACTATTACTTTTTTTCTTCGTTTTTTTATTATTAAAGAAATTGACATTACTGCGCCGTTCATCAAAACCATGCACACCAAACCGCCGATTTCCCGAGCTGTCTCCAACTCACCAGTGATCAGTAGCCATGACAACTATGCAGTAGGGGAATTGCGCCAGCAATTCTCCACCATATCAATCATTGCCATGTGCTCTTGCCTCATGGCAAGTTGGGAAGCATTGGCACCGGTGCTCGTTACTGCTTTGACAAGTGGTGGACCGCCGTGTTTATTTTACAACTAGTACGCGACAGCGCTTGTCCCACAAGAATGGCATTGCTCATAGTCCTGCAGCATCGCTAGCTTCGTCTTTTCCATGGCTATTGTTTTATCGCTGGCCGAAATCGCATCAATCTTTCCATTTGCTGGCGGCAAGTCATGGACTTCAAAGTTGAAAGCCTTCCACTAGCTAACCAACCTCACAGGCCAGTACTGCTGGGTGGCAACGCTAAGTCCCATCTCAAGGAGCAAATTTGCAGGCTTTGCAACGGGATGGATCTCGACTGGTGGCCAGTTGATTCTTGGTGCATCCGCCGGCTTTGCTGGTGGACTCGAAGCCCAGGGGTTGGTAGCCATGAATAACAGTGGTTATGTCCCCCAGCGATGGCATGGGGTGTTGATCTACTGGGCGATATTATTTTACTGTTTCGCAGTCAACGTCTGGGGCATCAAGCTACTCGCGCCTACCAACATGGCAGCCGGTATGGGAAATCAGCGACCAGACGCTTGCATTGATTCGTCGAGTCGCTAATGTGACGATGCAGGAATTCTTCACTTGGCTGCTTTCGTAGGCACTGTCGCCACCATTCTAGTAATGTCGGACAAGAACTCCTCGTCTTTTGTGTTTGCCGAGTCCCAAAACGTGAGTGGTTGGGGTAGCGATTCAGTGGCCTGGATGGTTGGGTTAGCCAGCACGGTCTATCCTTTCTTAGGGTAAGTATCGTGCCGCTCCAGTGCCTGGCTGACAAAGTATTGACCTGAGCTAGATATGATGCGGCCTGCCACATGGCCGAGGAAATACCACATGCTGGCCGCAACGTACCCATAGCCATGTTGGCAAGTACTATGGGCAATGGGTTGATAGGGTTGGTATTTTGCATTACCATTCTTTATGCAACCGGGCCGTTGGAGTCACTGTTAACAACCCCGACTGGCTTCCCATTCATCGAAATTTATCTAACCGCCACAAGGTCACATGCAGGTACAACAATCCTCGCGGCATTAACCGTAGCACTTTCGATTGCTGCTTGTCTTGCCGGCTTGTCGTCGACATCTAGGACAGTTTGGGCTTTTGCTCGCGACAAAGCAACGCCATTTCATGATCAACTAGGAAAAGTCGACAGCAATTTGAAAGTGCCCGTTAATGCAATCCTAGTTTCAACAATTTTACAGGCCGCTGTCGGACTCATCTATCTTGGCAGCTACACCGCTCTCAACGCCGTTTTCTCCATGGCCGTTATTGGAATGTACCTTTCTTATCTTATGCCCATAATCTATATGCTCTGCTACGGACGTCAAGCCAAGATTCGAAAAATTGGTAGATATTTCAAGCTGCCATTTTGGCTTGGAATTTTCTTGAATGTCGTGGCTATCATTTGGATCATCTTCATAATAACATTCGCCACATTCCCCACAGCATTGCCTGCCACGCCCGAAACCATGAATTATTCAAGCGTTGTCATGGCTGGATGGTTGTTGTTTGGCGTTTTATATTACTTCTCCCATGGAAAAGTCAAGTTTGATCCTATTTTCGGTAACACAGTAGATGCCACAACAATCGTTGAGTAAAAGGTTCGAAATATATTTAGCGTTGGAATAAATAAAAGGGAAAGCCGATCAAAATCCTATTGTTTTGTACGTTCTTATACTTGTCCTTTAAATTTGATCGCGATACCACTATTTAGATGATAAGCCATTAATGAGCGGGTTGTATCTTATTTTCCTACTTACGGGAGACCTTTTGTGATTAGCTCCCGGAAATTCGGTCACGACACAGTCATACAAATAGAAGCTGCTAGGTCGTAATAATAATCGTTGTGCTTATTCACCTGTAAGTATTCTAACTAGTTGAGGGGCCGAACTAGCGTTCAGGGAAGATGGCACGGGTCGACACAACAATCGTCTCTAGGCTCAGTGCCCTGCTGGCACCTCAGACCTCGATGAATGCAATCCATTTATTCGAATTCAACGCTCCAACACTTTTGTTATACAAAGAATGATCAATATAACACGCAGCTGCCCTGCTGAGTTTTATTTTAGGAACTGAATTCAGATTCAGATTAACTATTAACATTGAAAAAACGCCTGTGGTTGTCTCTTTAGGGGTTAGAACAGGATGATGATTGATCAGGCTGAGGGGAAATATTTTCAAGTTTTGCGAGTCACTAGATGTACGTAGTCTTAAGCCTAGAAACCGCCCACAGTCGCCTCAGACCCCTCAATATCACCATAAAGAGGAATCTCCTCCAAAGCTTGCTTGAGAATCTCAAATCCCTTCAGTAGAGTTTTATCGTCAATGGTCAAAGCAACACCTAGGCGAACCCGGCCGTTGGGACCGGGAAACACAAGCAACCCTTTACTCGCGCATAGGAGGGAAAGGCGACGAGGCGTCACGTTCTCGCTGCGGGTTTCATATTTCACATCAAGTAGAAGGCTGAAGTCTGCACCAAAAGCAGGCGCATATCGTAAGTAAGGAAAACTCCAGGTGGAAGTCTCTGTAGCCCATTTGGCGTGGATCTCACGGGCCCGCTGCGCGAGATTCTCCTCCTCGTATACTTGCAAAGCAGCCTTGACAGCTGCGACAGACATGGCTGTCATAGAAAACGTGCTAACAGAGTCATACGGCCTTAGGAGATTCATCACCTCGCTTCCGCCAAACACATATGATGTAGGATAGGCACCGCCAGAAATTGACTTGCCCATGGTCACCATATCTGGCTTATTCTCAGGACCCATCCAATCAGAGCTGAGGAATTTACCAGTTTTGCATGATCCCATGCGAACCTCATCCGCGATATAAAGTATATTATATGTTTTGCACAACTTGCGAACCTCGATGCAAAAGTTTATCTCTTCCTCCATTGTCCTAGTGCTTTCGTCTTAGTCACGTCCCATAATCAAAGCCAAGAACCAACGACTTACCTGGCGAGGCCGTGGAGCGGTTCCATAATGACAGCCGCAATTCGGTCGTGCATCTCTTCAAAGATCTCGGCATAGTCTTCAGAGTGCAGATAGCGCAGAACCTTGCCTGTGGAGGGGTTGATATTGGTAACATTCTTGCTGAAGGTAGCAAAAGCTATATTTCCAAGGTCATCATTTGATGAAGTCACAAAGAGGAAAGCGGGTACAAACCTTCCCAACCAGCTTCGGGCTCCATGAGTGGCCACACGCCTGAATTAGTGCCATGGTAATTCTCTGATGTTCCAAGCACCAGAACCTGTTGTGGGTCTATCTTCTTGACCCGAGTTCCCCAACCACGGGCCAACTTGCACGCCGTGTCAGTGGCTTCGGAACCAGTTGTCATGGCAGTGACTTTTTCGAAGCCAAACTTTTCGCAAAGCTGCTTAGCTAAAGTTGGCCACCCAGCAGCTTGCCCTGCGATGTTGGCAAGGGTGACTAGAGCTCATTAGCGCGATTGCAGCCAGATTGCCCCCGATACTCACTTTGCTGACTTGTCTGCGTCTGCGCCTCCACAATACGGGCATGGCGCTGGCCCAAGTTACTGGCACTGAAGCCACAGATAAAATCGATCAGTTCACGCCCATCAGAGTCCTGGTGGTGAATTCTTATTACTCGTGTTGTCATCGGGAATCGGAGCCGATGTCATGACAAACCTTGAGGAGAGACCCTTGTCCAGAAGCTATGTAAACGGGCAAAGAGTTAATACCACCGGCGCTGTACTGCGTGTTGAGTTGGTGCAAGTTGCGGGCTGACTCGGGCAGAGGCAGGGACAGTTTCTCTGTCAATGGAGCAATCGAGGCCATTATGAACTAAAATAAAATGTTCTTTGTTGAAAGAAGAAAAAGCCGATTCCTAATCCTCCGCAAGAACAGGGGATTGTCTGATTAATCATATAACAATGGGCAGTGTTCCCAATATGCACAGACATCACGCATTTATTCTCACAATGCTTTTTACATTGCCGTGTACCCCAACTCTGTAAGCACCTCTTGATGCGCCGCAAATAGCCGTATTGGGTTAGACAGTCGACCCTGGCTGCGGCGGCTGTAATCGAAAATATGATGGGTGTCACTCAACCAATAGAATTCTCATAAATGAATCACCTTGGTCGTGTGGAACTTCTCCCAAATTGTTGAAGTAACCACACTTGAAGGCTGACTTGTCTGATGCATTGAAGAGGGTATGGATCCACAAGCTCAGATAGGTGTATTTCGATTCATGACTGTACCAAAGTATGCACATTCTCTCCGCACGATGAATGGATTTGATATTGCACGTCGATCTGAGATTTAGGATATGTCGACACCATCTTCCAATCTCACAGGTTGTAGTCGATGTTTTATTCCGCTTATCCCTCTATAGTTCCACTATATAGATCTAAATTTAATATAAAATATTTAGTGTATATTTTTCTTTTTCTCTAATCTATAGTTGTATTATCCTCAGCTGATCTATATGCTCGAAAAAACCAAGGCCAAAGCCTCCTGTTTGCGGCTCCAGACAGGCTCCTTGGCTGGCGATCTATCTGAGGGGGATGTGTCAAATCGATAAAGGACCGAATTTGATATGTGGTGCTAACTAGAGTGGCGCGCTATGCTTTTGGCCCAACCGTTCGGTTCAACACTTATCTCCTTTCCTCGATGATTTCGTATCGTTCTACCTGGCAGATCTGAACGTAGCAATAGCAGCTTCTCTGAACCCCACATAATTAAGGCCTCGTCTGTGAATATTGAAAAATAAAATGATACGTGACTGTGGGTATGATTACACTCATGAGCTACACTGTCAGGCGGGGCGGCGCTCGGGTCAGATCGGAGCTCAACCCAGCGGGTATAATTGCTTATTTTAGTAAGTAACAAATACAGAAGCGGATATCTAGCCGCTTAGCCGCTTCGAGGCTCTAAATCGCCTTGAGCCTGGCATAATATCCAGCTAGCACCTTAATTGCCACTCTTTGTGTGAAAACTTTGTATACCACAAATTGCGCATATGAAAAGAAAAAACTCCATTCTGCGACCGCAATGGCTTCAATGCAGAGCTTTATCGTGCACACCATGTCGCTCCCTACTAGTTTGATCTGGGAAACTGGGTTAATTCTCATCGGCACATCGATCATCTTTCGATTGATCTTGTACCCGTTCTTCTTTTCTCCTTTAAGCACTATCCCTGGCCCCAGGGTCGCCGCGTTGACGTCGTTGTACATTAATCGTCGTTATTGGGACGAAACCGCCGTCCAATTCATCAAGTCTCTCCACGAAAGGTATGGCCCGATAGTTCGAGTTGGGCCAAATGAGGTGGTCGTCAGCGATCCAAAGCAATTGGCTCCAATTTACGGCGCACGATCAACATTTCCGAAGCCCACTACCGCCGTTTTATTCAACAATTATGGTTACCCAAACACATTCTCTTCTGTCGGCCGCGAAGACCATAAGCATCGGAGGAAGCAGGTTTCAAAGGTCTACACCATGAGCGCGCTTCTGAACAACGCTTTGCTCATGGATTTCCTCTCCAAGGCGCTAGAGAAATGTTCAAAGATAATTACGAGCAACGGTGACAAGCCCACCGACATCTATCACCTTTCTGCCTTGTTCGCGTTGGACAACATATCTTTTCTCGTTTACGGGACGAGTTATGACTCGCTTGATGGACAGAATCTGCATGTGCCAGAAGACATCAGGCCATAGCCTCCACTCCACTTGTTCGATTCTACCCGCTGGTGGCTTGTGCTCTCGCGGTTTGTCCCAGCATTTTACTACCTAAGTTCATGTGGAAAGCCGTGTTGGGTGGTGAATCTCTTGCAGAAACCAACCAGAAACATATCAACTACATTAACGCTTCCGGCACACCAGCCTCCAAGGACACGGTCTTAGGGTGCTTGCAATCTCAAGGAGAATATGGGAAGACTTTAATGGCCGGTCATGTACAAAGCGAATGCTTTGACCATATCCTAGCAGGTGAACATAGCGTCCTTAATATATCTCATTCTATTAAAACTGACAGTTGATCAAGGCGCTGACTCAACAGCTGCTGCTATCACATATGCTTTCCACACTCTTGCCGCCACCAAACATACCAAGTATCAGCAAGCGCTTCGCCACGAAATCTCTCAAATGGAAATGCCATTAGATTTCAAATCCATTTGCAATCTACCAAGTTTGGATTTCTTCGTACTCGAGGTACTTCGACTGCATGGTCCAGCACCGGGTAGCTTGCAGCAGCGCATGACTCCAACTCACGAACAAACGCACCTCTCTATTCAAGGTAGGGCTTGGACATTGCCTCCAAATACGATGATTGGCGTGCAGGCGTATTCTGTACATCACGATAAGTCGGCTTTCGGACCTGATCCTGAAATATTTCGACCGGAGCGATGGCAAACCTCGGATAAGGAACAACTGCAGGTGATGAAAGAGGCATGGATGCCATTTGGCTCTGGTGCCAGGACTTGCATCGGAATGAAGTAAGTACAATTCCTCCTGATGTTATGTAGACGTCATACAGTCTTTAAATTGCTTTCTAACGCTACATTAACGACCCAGCATCGCCCTCATCGAGATCAAGGTTGCAATAGCCACAATCTTGTCTCAATTCGAGGTTGAATTGGACCCAAAATCGGACCCCACGGACATGGAGCCAATTTTCGGTGCCGTCATACGTCCCAAAGCTGAACGCTGTTTGCTTAAGTTCTCGAAACTCCCTACTGAATCTATATGACGGATTAGCTCAGTCCCCGGTCCGAGAGGAAACCAATGTACAATAAACATGGCACTACCAAGGAGCTAAATAGATAGAAGCCAGGTCGTGGAACCCAAATAACCTGTCAAGTAGGGTGAAATTTGAAATTGTATGCTGTCATTGCCTTCGGCTGTGTCTCGTTTGCGACTTCTACAATGTATGATAGTCGCTTGATGAGAACAAAGCTTGACATCCTCTCTCAGATTGACATTGTCACGTCAAAGTTTGCTTGGCCTTCAAACCACTGCCTTGTTAGCCAATTCCCTTAGTTTGGGCGTGACCAATCGGCATCCAGGTTAGCCAACTGACCACCGAACACTCTCCGAACCCTACTATGACCGATGCCAAGACAAGCTGTAAACGATTTAGTAGGTAGCTTTCGAGTCAGGCAGTGATAGTTCCGCCAAGCCAGAGACTAGGCAGGACCTAATTGCAAGAAAATACAGGCACCAAACCCAGCGGAGTAGTGATGACTATAGTGGTGGGATCTTATTTAGTGGTGATCGAGACATGGCAAAAAGAAGGGCACAGGCGATAAAGGTTTATGTGAAATACACACCATTATACGCCATAAAAGTTCCTGGCTTGTCTTATATTGACTCTGCTCATCGCTCGACGTGGTGAGTGGTGTTACCTCGGTAGGCGGCGCGCCGCGCACCCCAAGACCAAACTTTTCCCGCATTTTTTTAATCTATCATTCGTAATCTAAAAATCTCAATCAAGCTATGCATAACATACGGAAGCTGCTGCATTGATAAGTTGTTCGTTTGGCTGTACGTGGCTACTCGTGAATAATATCTCCTTTCCGCCAACCATCCGATGAGCCACATGTCAAGTCCAAGCCAAACTTGACATGATTGCGAGGGAATAAGACAGCACAGGTGACAAAGAACGCGCGGGAAAAATCTCTCTAGAATCTTAAGGCGGTTTGATAAGCTTGGATATGGACAAGGAGTGCTTATTTATCCCGATATAGCCTAGCTCCATCGACTGAGATACCCGCAACGGGTCACTCATAGCCTAGGACCAGGTTTGAATCATTATCTACGACCCGGTAATAGGCGGCAAGGACATGACAGATAACCAAGATTGGCACCATTTGTGATCTACGTTATCAGTCAAAACCATTCAGACGTCGTATAATTATCCATGCTCCCTCTAAACATGGTACGGCCAGTTACTCTGGACCTGTCTGCACTCATCGATCTTAGGTGAATGTGTCACATAATTTTTAACGTCTAGGGAATAGAATAGGGGCGTCTTTTTCGGCTGGTCCTTTCCCATATTGTCCACTAACATAACAGCGTCAAACTCTACTCACAATGTCGGCATCTAAAACGGTTGTTGGTTTGGGTATGTCCGCGGACATAGAGAAACAAGACACTGAGCTGGCTCGCAGCGTCTCTGTTGTGCAGGCTGCCTCGGCAGCACAACGTCTAGATCCGTATGGCCTCGCGCTTTTCCCTCCCCCTACCAATGACCCGCTCGATCCGTTAAACTGGACTCGGTTCCAACGAGGCATGATTCTAGTAATTGCGTGTTCCGCTACTTTCTTGACAGTATACTGCACTACAACAACAATTCCGTCGTTTTTCCTTCTTCAGGAACAGTTCAGCGCCACCTACACAGAGGTCAACTGGACCTTTGCAGTTCCCTCGCTGGGCGCAGCAATTAGCCCGCTTATTTTTACATCTCTTGGTGACACTTTTGGCCGGCGCATTGTCTTGATCGCGAGCAGCGTCCTGACTCTCTTGACGACGGGGTGTACTACCATTCCAAGTATTAGCTTCGGTGGTTACATGGCTTGCCGCTTCCTGCAAGGCTTTTTCGCTGGTCCCGCCTGTGGCGTGTCCTTTGGAGTTGTTCGTGACATCTCATGGGAACATGAACGTGGTCTATATACGGGTTTTTGGGTTCTTAGTTTCGACTTTGGTTTCGTTTTTGGTGGCATCAGTGAGAAGCCCTCCACTCTTTCAAATAACCAATCTACGACCCCATGTCACAAATGGGCTGGCTAACTTCATACCTAGTTGGAGGCTTCACTGCTGCAGCCGGTGCAGTTTGGGCTCAGTACCATGTTGCCGTTGCCTTTGCTGTTTTGATGCTGGTCGAGGTATTCTTTCTCCCAGAAACATTTTATCCGAGGGACGCAGTTCTCCGTATGGTTGAACAAAATCAGAGTCTAGACTGTTTGCCGCGCACTAAGCAATTAAGCATTTGGGTGAGATTTCAAACCTAGAAGCAATCGTGATGGGCGGAATTACTCAACTCGTTACAGAAAACCTTACATGTCCCCGGCATTGACCCTCCCAGCCATCTGAAAGCAGTCCTCAGTTTCTATAAGCTTTGGACTTATCCCAAAATCGTCCTTACCATCGTGCCTTTTGTTTTCCTACAGTATTCATGGTGAGTGATTCCTAGAAGTTCCTTTCAAATGACAAAAGTTTTGACGACTCCAGGACTGTTTCCGTCATTACCATGGTTCCAGCTGCGTACGCTCAGTATAACACGCAGATTCAAGGTCTTTTCTTCCTTGGTATCATTATCGGGAACCTGGCGGCCGAGATAATCTGTTCAGGCCGGATGAGCGATTGGTTGTGCGCCCGCCTTGCTGCTGGCAACAAAGGTATACGGACGCCGGAAATGAGATTATGGCTTTGCTACCTTGGCATTATATTGGGGAGCATCGGCCCAATGATCTGGGGCCTCTCTATCGATCATGGGTGGCACTGGATGATTGGAGAAGTCGGCTTTTTCTTGTGTAAGTGCACCCTGATTGGAGCACTAATATGGCCCGCACTAAGCATCATTTAAGTGGCTGCTGGTCTTCAGATTAGTAGTACTGCCGTTGTTACTTATCTTTTTGAGAGCTATCCTGACAATGTCTTGGATATATTCAAATTTTATCTTTGCCTGGGTAATGTATGCCGCAAAGTCATCCAAAGCAGTTGAGTGCGCACTGACCAATCCCTAGTTAGCGGCATTCGCTAACCCCTTTTACATCAATGACTGGGTTGTTCGAGTGGGTAAGTAACTCAATCCCTGCTCTAATTGTTCTTCATCTCTCCATGGTAGATGTTCTTACAAAATATTAGGCTACGCCTATAGCTTCATTACTCAGGGTCTATTGACTTTTGCTTTCGTCCTCTGCCCCATCATTCTACAGCGGCTAGGACCATATTGGAAAAAGGAAATGGTCCTTGTCAATAGGTCAGATTCGACACACACCAGCTAAATATTATTAGTTTTTATTTCAGTAGATTCTTGGAAAGCAAAGCCTCTATTACATTACCCGCATGGTCTGTACTTAGTTGATAGAATTCATGTAGCAGCCACAATACATATCTGGAAGCTCAGTTTAAAAATTGTATCAGTATATATTCCCGTGCATAAACCTCAATTAGGCTGGAGATAGTTCGCTTTGAAGCGTTGACAATACTTGGTCTTAATCTCCTACGAAACTAAACTGATCCCTAAGACCTCAAACTCACATTTGACCGCCATCAGCCTTCCTCTGTGATTGAGAACTAATGTAACGCAAGATCCCAGCCTTCAAGGTCCCGTATAACAGGGTAAATGCGTGCGCATGAAGGAGAGACAACTTAGGCTACCTGATGTTTGCAAAGTACTGGATGATAACATGAACTGGATACATTAGGCTAACGGGGTCGCAAACAAACCAAGTCGTAGGCTTTCTTTTTTACTATCAGATCGATGAACATTCTCCCGCTTCCATGATCGGACATGACAAATATTGGTGAGAGTTATTGGGCGCTTGCTGAATTCGCGATTGCTTACACATCCACATACAAGACCACGCAATGAATTTACAGAATCTCTGCTGTTCAAGGCTTACATGAGCTCACTTTAAAGCTCGCCCTTCTCCAATACCTCCCACAAATATCCTCCATGCTCGACCTTGCCGTGAATGTCCAACTTGTCAAAATGCTCGATGGCGATCGAGCATACAGGCATCAGCGTCCCGACCTTTTTTTCGAGCATCTATCTTGAGGTTTCTTCAGTCCAGTGCCATCGCTCGCAGGTGACTTCTTGGGATTCTGGTCCGTGGCGCACAATTCCGAGGCAGTGCTGGCCAAGCATCACAATTCTCCCCCGTCGGAATTTGCCATAATCGAACTGCAGGCACAAAAATCGGGGTCGAGCACCAGCCTCGGTGCTAGCAGCTCGGACAGTTAAAGAGGTCCAGACTTCCTCGTATTTACAAGGGTGGCCTGTCTTGGGGTCTTTGGTCGTTCCGACCTCGAGCATGGATCCGTCTAGTTGAGGGACAAAGACACCCTTATCACTGACCAGCTCCGCATCAACTGTGGTACTGTCAATCCACAGAGTAAATTTTCCATGCTCAATTGTGACACCTGAGGAGTTGACAGATCGCGTAGTGGTTGTTTGGCCCGCGGTAATATACCAATCCTCGTGAGTAAGGGTTTGTCCACCTACTGTGAGGAAACGCAATCAGTTACGCGGAAATGGCAGAGTCTCAGGTTTGAGCAGAATGGAATATATATACTTACGTACTATTCCATTATCTTTCCATTCTGGCAGCCTGAAACGCAGATCGATAAATGCGGCGTTAGGGGTAGTCGCAACGATTATGTCAGCAAATTCCCTTGCATCGTGTGGTATAATACGAAATGACTTGCTGGCAAAGAGCGTTGCCATTTTGTTACTGGTTAAGCATGAAGGTAGGCCGAAAAAAACTGTTCTCTTTTTTTTTGGCATTAATTAGCCCTTTTCCTTGTTTACTCTTAGAAGAGGATATGACTGAGTTCTTTTAAGTTCTTAGCTCCAGTGTCATACACAGTATATCCATGCAGTTTACCCTAACGGGCTAATCTAGCCGCTACTGCCATAGTCTTTTAAAACAGTAAAATAACCGCTTACCAATACATTATCGCTAGCGGTGGATTGACCCTGTGAAGGGCTGGACAGTTGGTTGTTCATACGAACTGGTGCCTTGTATTGGTCTATCTAAAGCTAAGGAAGAAAGAAGAGAAGAGTAGCCTGGAGGGCTACCTTCTTCTTTATATACCTTAGCTTCTTGCTATCAAGGTGTTGCTATCCAGGTTCCAGATAAGGCGTAGCCCTAATCTCCAACCAGGCTCCAGCCTGTGACACTGGTCTGGTGTTTTTCTTCTTCCTGATCGAAAATAGCTTTAGGGCACGGTCAACCCAGCCTATTTATAATGAAGTCTCATCGAAATTCCATAGGTTGACTTTGTGGATGTCAAAGTAACTGATAATAGCTTCAAATTCCTCATACCAATGCTCCATTCCAGGCACATCAAGCTCTATGCCGGCTCTCATGATCTCTTTGATCCTGGGCTTCCGAAATTGAAACTCTGGATGCCGCTTAAGAAACCACCTAACCCAAGCTTTGGATACCTCTGTGTTGGGCCCTTGGAGGCGGTGTTTTCTTAGGAAACAGGCATAGTTACGTATACACGGTTTGGTGACTGCAAAAGCGCTTCTTTCAACGCTGGCGATAAAAGTAATTAAAGCACGTTCTTTATTAGCTGTGAGTGCCGTTTGTTGACCTCCCTTTTTAGCTGTTAAAGGCAGCGGCTTTCCTTCTCTCAATAGAGATATATATTTCTTGGTCAGGGGCACGGTGGCGTGGTGCACAGCAGCTGTTTCCGCTATCGTGAGTGCCCGGGGCGGTGAGGGGTTCCCGCGAGTTATACGTGTGAAATTTTCACCCAACAGAAATGCGCGAGCTGCACTTGCCGCAGCTTGGCGCGATTTGGCTAAAATTTCTGACATATTGAATTCATATGTAAAATTAATAGTATTTAGATTTTGGGATAATTTGGTCATGAAATGAGGTAGTTATGAATGAGTTACGGTGTCAAAGCTGGATACACATGCGACGCAGATACGGGTTGTGTCACCACCTCTCCTTTGGAGAGGTGGGGGCCTGCCCCGACTGCCCGCCGTCGGCTTAGTCAGTCAACCCACCGGGTAATTCAGCGCTGGTTCAATAGCACTAGAGGCAGCCAATCACAAATTTCAGACAGGCCAAATCTAAAAAGTCCCAAGAGACGTCAAGGCGATCATTCTACCCATTACCCAATCAGGAAGGTACCAGGTCAAGGTTACAAATGAGGGTATGACCTATGAATGCTTAACTGGCCCTCATTCGCTGCGATTCGTCAGGGATCTTCGTATTGTGCATTAATTCCACAAATCTAACAAAGGTTCTCTTTATCGATAGGGCAAGCCGGCTTTCCCGGCGCTCGAGGGTAATTGCGTCGCACTTTTGTAGTCGTGTCTTAATCTGGACTCGTCACACGATTTGTAAAGAGGAGAAGTCTGTTCCTTGGTTACATCATGTCTGCAGAGGTTCCATGCATATATATGATCGCCAAGACGGCGCCAAGAGTGCGGCTCAGTTCCCAAGAGTTTCACCTCCCCGGACAACACCCAACATGTGGTCACCAGCCTTGAACAGCCGCTGCGCTGCAGCCATCCTATCGGTCTCGGCCTTGGCAGCCTATCTGCTAGGCGCTTCGGCTACCGTTTACGAGGCGCAGCATGATTTCGACGTTTGCTCAAACACGCACTAGGCGCAAAGCAACGCGAACTAGTACTACAACAACAAGATGGCGGGATTCTACGTGATGCCCACCGGAATCCCGGACGTCTCGTTTGATGTCGGTGAAAGCTATGCCGGATTGATCCCCGTTGACGCCACCAAGACGGGTGATGAGCTACAAAAGATATTTTTCTGGTTTTTCCCAACCGTGAACCCCGCAGGAAAGGACGATATTGTTATTTGGCTAAATGGAGGCTCTGGCTATTTCTCTATGGAGGGCAAGTAGACCATAAAACTTTAAACCCCGTTTCTAACTCCCAGTAGGTTTTATCCAAGAAAATAATCTGTTTTCTTGGAGATATAGAACTTATAAGCCTGTAGTCAATGCTTGGTCGTAGCATAAACTGGCAAACATTATTTGGTGTGTCCCTTAGTGCTTTTGTAAGGATCCGTGCTTCCCATTACGTCTAATAGCCCGTCAGGCCAAAAGATAAGTCAATAATCGCATTGGTTGCAATTACAGGCACGGATAACAGCTGCTAAATAGGGCTCGGTTATGCCTCTGACCTAGGTCATAACAGCTTTACTATGGCCAAGTGGCACTAATAGCTTGTCTTAGGGTTAATTATCTAATTAGTATTGGATTTAGTAGCAGAAATATCACCATAACTAATAATGTGGAGACTATTGTCACAGGCTGAGGCCTGGTTGAGGGATACGGCTGTGCCGTATCCACCTAGATTAAGCTTCCTGACCACTTTGGTAGCGAGGGCACACCAAGGCATATATAATCAGAAGAATGCATTTCTTCTGATCGCCTTTCTTTCCTTTCCTCTCTAGCTTTAGATAGACCAATACAGAGCACCCTTCAGGTTGAACAAACCCAGGACCAGCCCTTCACAACTATAGACTAGTTTCTTGGATTTTGGCATAACTTCATCAAGACCTTTGGACTTAAAAACAAGAAGATTTATGTTATAGGCGAAAGCTATGCTAGTGTCTACGTCCCTTATGTTGGAACCACCATACTCGACCAAAAGAATATAATTTACTTTGATATTAAAGGTGCTCTCTACTACGATCCGGTCATGCCTTATTCTAATGACTTATATCTCGATTATGCTTCTTTTCCTGGCTTCTTTTGGTACTGGGAAAGTATTTTTGCTATCCCGGATAAGAACAAGAAGATCCTGGATAATAATAACCAAAAGTGTGGCTTTGATAAGTATCTGAACCAGTACCTTACGTATCCACCCCCTTAGAGGCCCTGAAGGCGCTTTAGACTAAGGACTATGATATCCTCAGTTATTTCGATAACATCATCAATATTATTAATCCCTGCTTCAATATATACCATATCTAAGATACGTGCCCTGTACTATGGGATATCCTCGGTTTCTTATCTATTGAATATACGTCTCCCGGAACGACCATCTGGTTCAATGTGCCCGAGGTTTGCAAGGCAATTTACGTATCCCTTGATCGGCCTGCCTGGGCCTCGTGCCAGGACCCCGTCTTTGTTGATAGTAATAATAATTATAATAGCACAGAGCACAAGAAGAAGTTCTAGACCCTCATTGAGAAGACTAATAATGTCATGATTGGTTCCGGCATCGCCGACTACATCATCTAGCCTAATTAGACTGCCCTTAGCATCCAGGTGGTCAAGTGGAACAGAAAGCAGGGGTTCTAGAAGAAGCCAAGTGCTGACTTCCTTCTCCCCGAGGTGAACAACACCGACAGCAATGTCCTGTACTGGACGGGAGGAAGTGTCCAAGGCTCGGTCCATACGGAGCGAGGGTTCACGTACTCAACGGTCAAGACAAGCGGCTATATGGTTCCGCAGTATGCTTCAGCTGCGGCCTTCAGGCAGCTGGAATTTATTCTGGGACCCGTCAAGTCCATGTCGGACGGTGCACCGTTCTCTGTGAACATTTCAACTTCGTTCGAGTGGCCTTACTAGGTAGTCAACATAGGAGCGTGTGACTTGAAAAATAAATTATGGTGCTAATTGGCGCCACTGACCACATATTCCCGGTTGCGTGAGACACATGAAATGTGCGAGTGCGGTGGATGACAAGAGTGAAGATGACATGAATTGTCAAGTATTTGAAAAGATTCTTCAAGCTGCATATAAACCCTCATTTCTGTCTCTCCTTCAGTCAAAGCCAAACGGCTTGACGAGCCAGTAATAATAACCAAGGGTTATTCCAACCAACCAACCTCTCAACTGTCATCTTGTTTCATGTTGCAGTTCCTCCTCGCATTGCTTCGAAATGTAAGTCTGTTACCTGCAAGCCTCAGTCAAGTACAAGTCTGCAGATTTCCTATTTTCTTTCTTGGGAAATATGTCAGATATGGCACGTTCATGAGATTAGATTATTCAACTTGATTGGCCGTTGGACGCACCAGTCGGCCAAGCATTCCTCACCGCGCCAAAGGTTGTCCAATCGCCCCCAATATGATGCACATCCCACCTACGACTCCTCAAGTCTCATCAAGGAACATCTTCACTACTCTGAAAAGCTGAAAGTTGAAGTCCACTCCAAGGAAAGGTGAAGCGGGTCCGCACCGCATGCTAGTTTCTTGATTGAATCTTAGAGCGGGCTTGTCGACGTATTATAGTACAGGCAGGGATGGTATCCGACACGGCCGGTGCTAGATGGCAATAGATGGGGGCTGATGCAGGATGGCAACGGCGGCTGACTACACAAAGCGCTGCGGTTCAATTCGACTGGGGCTTTTGTTTTTTTTTCTTTTGTTTTTTTTGTTCTTTGGCTGCAGCCTGTTTGGCTTTACAACTACATCTGTCAGAAGATAGTGAACAGTTATCCCCTACAATGCTGACAACAAGGTGTACATGTAGCGTAAGTAGTAGTGGGGCTCTAGTTTTTCAGCCAGAGAAAGCTAGTCATGCGGCTAATCCAGCTTGGATTAATACAAAGATAGCTGTGCAAATTCTAGACCACCATGTTTCCGGATAAGAGTGCCGTGGGAAGTTGGTGGCGTAGTTAATGCGGGTTTGGTGTGTCACAAGGACAGCTCTTTGCATTCCACGCACTTCCGTCAAAGCTTGCATGGTTTTCCATCACCTTACAGTATATATCAGGTGAAGTAGCGCCAACGAAACCAGCTAAATCTTTTTCCACGATAGTCACATTCTCATTAGTCTCCCAAGATCCTAGAGCTACATACAGAATGAGACCGCTCCGTTCTGCTTTATCGTACCTGGTACCACTTTGGGCCGTGCTTTTAGCCCAGGCATTTGCTCTCCCCGGAGACTGCGGTGGCACGCTGGGCATCGTGAGCTTCACGTCGACTCGGCTCAAGAACGGGCTCAAATGGACGTGTTCAAACGTCAACCCGAGCTCCGTGCCCGGCAGCGGTGACAACGCGCTGCTCTCGCATTCGACTCAGCCAGACACGCCAAAGTGCGCCAAGTACTGCAGCAACAGCTGGTCTCAGGCAGAGATGAATTACGCTTTCTGGTACCCTTCCACGTCGACTTGCCAGTGCTGGAGCATCGGATTGCAAAGCAACGGCCTGAAAATCGCTCGAGACAAGACCCACAACATTACCCTCATCGACTTTTTTGACTACCCGCCTAGCGCCGCGGTTAAGTTTGGCGTCTTCACCTGTCCTGCTGGGTCTCATTCGGCAAATATGGGGAGCTATGGATCTTGTACTTCGTTGAGTGTCACTCCAGCCTCTGCGCCTCTGTTCAAGGGCGCATCAGCCCTGTTCATCTGTGTGAATCTTGGTGCCGAGTACGCAATCCAGAATAAAAACGGGATATTCGATTGCTACAAGGGACTTGCCAAGGCCAAATATCACTATGAATACTTGTCACAGTACACGCTATATGATCTTTTGGATTTCAAATCACATAAATAGACCTGAAAATGATATCTCTTCATATTCCTCAGCATTCATTCTTTTTACTGCGTTCAATAACTGTAAACCCTGTGCTGAGGCTACCAGACGTCGGCGTGGCACTTGTGAATCAAAGACAGAAGGGTCAAGATGGACTAGGAGCAGCAAATCATTCTGTAATTTCCTTCATTAATAAATATTGGCTCAGCTGTGTAGGTATCATGGTATCAAATAAGCCACATTGTACACAACCAAATCTCTGCTCTCCCAAACCACACCCAAGTGGGAAGCAGAGGCAAAACAGATTTGCGGTATCGACGAGGGAAAAAATCTCGCCCCAGCGCTCAAACGCGTGAATAGGTACTTCGTTTCCCCTCATTACTGATTTTAATATACCCTCCAAATGAAATGAAATATATTCCTCCAGCGGCTCCCAGATGTCGCATATCAACATCCAACCTCATCCGCAGCATACCCAAATACGACTTTGTACATGGCCAATGCGTGATTTTCATCATTGTCCGTGCTGGTTATTGAACCTGCTACTCAAGGTGGGGGTAGGCTCTATAGGCGACTGGGTGTAGCTGCTGTGGTCAATAGGGGACATGTTGCTGTCCCAGGTTAGAGAGCGCTGGTGCCATTGGTTAGTGTCACCGGCAGACATCTCAATAGGGGCAATGTATTGGTTATCAGATGATAGCTCAACCGGGTGAGAGTAGCTGCCGTGAGGGTGCAAAGGCTGGCCTGGGGGTGGTGTGGACTGGAAAGGGGGTGGGCTCGTCGTTGTAGTATGGGTTGATGCAGGGCTCCAAGGTCCTGGGGAGTTGTTCTGGCCGTAGTAACCGTATGCTGGGTCCTTTTAGACAGGCGGAGCTTGTGGGTTTTGCTCCATGGGGGGCTGTTGCTGTTGTTGCTGTTGCTGAGCAGCGGCGGCATCCTTGGCAGCGCCAGCAGCCTTTCTTCTACGAAGCAAGAACCACACATCAGCAAGGATAAGAGCAAGACCAGCTGCACCGCCGACCGCTGCACCGATAATAGTGCCCGTAGCCACCTTGTTGCTGGATGATGGCTCAGATGTCGATATTGATAACGAATCGGTTGCGACGTCTCGGGTTGCCGTTCTCGCGGAAACAGACGCTGTACGGGTCATCAAGACCTCGAGGTTGTTATTACTCCATCCATCCTTAGGTGACGACTTAGTAGCACCTCCAGTCAATTTGCTGCTAATAATAAAAATAACCTCAGTCAGAATAACATATGCAGTCTTAGTTAGATTATATAGAGCCCAGAATGACTTATCCTTATTCTGCTTGCCCATATTAAGATTATATAATCCCGACTAGTCTGGGATATCATAGTCATTTGTCTCAGGGAAAAAGCTACTATAAATAAGCATTTACTTATTATTATTAATATTATAAATTATACTATAATATAGATAATCTCCGTTTCTGTTATACGGCCCAAATGGATATATAGTCACGTGATGAATCTGTCCTTTAAAAGGACTAATTCATCCATCAAGACAGAAGGACAAGCAATTTAGTTCATATCACCAGACCTACAGATGTCAGTGCCGTGAGCCTCATGTTAAACTACGAATACTACGACTTATGATACCAATCCTCCGTGCACATTGCAGAGGTGAATCCACCGGGGTCACCGTACAATCCACCGCCCAAATAAACGATAACAGCATAGAAGGTAGCTATTACCTTCTGGGGTCCTATTATTAAATATAAGTTAATTAAGTACTAGAGCTCTTTATTTAATATATAGAAATAGGCATCTAGCTTTAATTTATCTTTTATTTGCTATAATTATATTAGATACTTATAGTAGTTATCTAAGAATTTTAGTGGATTTAGAAGTAGCTTCTACTTTAAAAGGGACTATTAAGGGATATTAGTATCTAGCCTAATTAAACCCAAGAATTCTGCCTAGACTAGGGCCCTCGGGCTCTCCTTAGGGCATTCCTATAGCAGCATTAATCTCTCTGCTATACTATCCTATTAGTGTTATCGTTTTTTATGAGCTGTATGTGTGTTGTTATTTTATTATCTAAGGCTGCTAAAAGCAGCCCTTTATAGGTCAAATTAGCCCCTGTAAGGATCGCTTACAGCGGCTTGTAGCGGCCTGTGGCGGCAGCCTAAGGCTGTTAGTCACAGCCGGCGGCTGCTAGCGGCGGCCTGCGGCAGCCTTCGGCAGCCACTAGCCTGTTCATCCAAATACGCCAATTTCGGCCGTATAACAATAAATGTCACAGGCTGAAGCCTGAAGTGGGGATACGGCTGTGCCGTATCCATCAAGGTTGGCGGTGTGAAGGGCTGGTCCTGGGTTTGTTCAACCTGAAGGGTGCTCTGTATTAGTCTATCTAAAGCTAAGGAGAAAGGAAAGGGAGGCAGCCTGGAGGGCTGCCGAGCTCGCTTTATAACTAGTATCTCGCTTTGCTAGCGAGATGGCAATCACGTGTTTAAGTGGATACGGCTATGCCGTATCCCCCAACCAGGCCTCAGCCTGTGACAAGCTATAATCTATAATTTTAGCTTTTATAAAATAAATAGAGAAATAAGGAAATAAAGATCTACCCGGGGGGTTGACTGACTAAGCCGGCGAGCCGGGGTCAGGCCCCGCCCCTCTCCTTTGGAGAGGGGGTGACACAACCCGTATCCGCGTCACTGGCGTATCCAAGTTTTGTAACTTTGCTGCACAACAACAACACCATTTGAAGCCTGAATCAATCCAAATTAAATATTCACATTCATCTACATCCTATTTAATCATGACCCAAATTTCGGACGAATCCAGGCGGCGTGCAGCTGCGGCTGCGCGTGCCTATTTGTCGGGCGCCAGGGTTACACGTACGACTCGCGCGAACCCCGCCCCAGCCCGGTAACTTACAATCAACGAAGTCGCCCACTTACACCGCGCAGCCCTGCCTCTCACGAAGAAATACATATCCCTGCTAAGGTCAAATAAACCTCTTCCTTCGAGGCAGAAGAAAGGAGGCTCCCCGCCGGCCCTGATGCCAAATGAAGAGTGTGCTTTAGTTGCTTTTATTTAGACTGTTGAAAAGAGTGAATTTGCTGTCACTGAGGCCAGTCTGATCAATTATGTGAGCTTCATACGAAAACACCGGATTGATGGTGCCAAGACTAAATTATCTAAGACCTAGGCAAGGAGGTTTTGCAAGAGGCATTGTAACGATCTGGCCGATTTCCCAAGGGATAAACCAATCAGAAGGCAGGGTTTATGTTGGCAGAAGGATCAGAGCGCGTGTGGTAGCACTAAGCAATAAGTCGCCCGTTCACAAAGAGGTGTTACGTCTGGTAATGTGTCAATCGGTGATTGATGTAACCAAGTTGTATTGAAAGCTGATCAAGACCGTTCCTTACGGTGCGACTTGATCCGTCTATATACTTCTAATTACGTGGCTCCGTGATCGCAGATGTCGAACGTTGTCGATCCGACGTTGTTCGACAGCGATATTCGGAGAAGTCGAACGAGACCCGTTCGACTCTTCTTGATTGGCTGGAGTGGGCTATAGGGTAGATGATCATCAAATGGGGTCATCTCGTGACTAGGCGTGCTACGTGGGTTTTCTGCCCGTTGTGACCGCCTTAGTTGGGCATGGGTCATAACATCTCCAAAGGAGAGGGGCGGGCCTAATGAGCCCAGTGAGCTTGCGAGCGCTGCTGCTTACTCACGCCACCGGGTAGTTAAACTCTTAGATTACCTAGAGTAATTTTTTAATAACCCAAAAAAGGCAAAAAAAGCAGGATAATGCCTTCAAAACCTATAGCAAGGTAATGGTACCCTAAGTAAGTACCTAGCTAAGTTTAAATAAACCTTATTTGAGGCAGAGGCTAATACTTAGCCTAATAATACAAAGATCTTAATTTTAAGAGGTAATTTAAATAAAGAAATTAATTAATAATTAGGAGGATAATTAACCCTTCTAATAGAATATAATAAGTTTATCCAGGTCTTGCTTACTGTCACAGGCTGAAGCCTGAAGTGGGGATACGGCTGTGCCGTATCCATCAAGGTTAGCGGAGAGTGAAACCCTTCTCTAGCTACCAGGGTAGCTAGAGCCCATCAAGGTTGTGGAAGCCTAGATATAAAGCCAGAAGGGCAGCCCTTCTGGCTCCCTTTCCTTCTTTCCTCTCTAGCTTTAGATAGACTAATACAGAGCACCCTTCAGGTTGAACAAACCCAGGACCAGCCCTTCACATATCTAAAGCTCAACCAACTTCTACACGAACTATCGGTCAAGACGTTCGCAGGCACAATGGCGGATCAAGGATCTAGCGGCTCGGCGCCGGATGAGGCGACCCAACAGTGGCTAGCGCAGCTCATACAGCAGGGATTGAGTGTGGCTTTGGCCCCAATCCAGGAGCAGATTGCGCAGTTGAGAGCCCAACAGGGTAATATAGCAGAAAGAT